>JARQOC010000003.1:706011059-706388118 GCA_033576535.1 Allobates femoralis
GTGTGTGTGTCCCTGTGGCGTGAGTGCATGTGTCCCTATAGGGTGTGTATGTCCCTGTGGGGGGGTCTGTGTGGTGTGTGTGTGTCTCTTTGTGGTGTGTGTGTGTCCCTGTGGGGTGAGTGCATGTGTCCCTATAGGGTGGCTATGTGTGTGTTTCCCTGTGGGGGGGGTCTGTGTGGTGTGGGGGGGTCTGTGTTGTATGTGTCTCTTTGTGGTATGTGTGTGTCCCTGTGGGGTGAGTGCATGTGTTGCTATAGGGTGTGTGTGTGTCCCCTTGGGTGTGTGTGTCTCTGTGTTGTGTGTGCAAATAGAGTCTGTGGAGCCTCGGTTAGGAGTCTCAAACACAGGACTAGCCATATATCCCTCCAGGGAAGGACCCAGCCAAGGGTTGTGTTGTGTGTGTCTCTTTGTGGTGTGTGTGTGTTTGTTCGGGTGCGTGGTAAGTATCCAATGTTGGGACTGCACCTTAGCAACTATACGCTTGCTGTTACTCTTTGTGTGCGTGTGGTGTGTATACATGTCCCCGTGCGTGGTGAATATCTCATGTTTGGGCCCCACCTTAGTGACTATATGCTGGTATGTGCTGTTAGTCTTTAGCGCTATCATTAAGCCCCTCTCATTCACAACTGTCAACTGGTAACTGTCACTTTTCCCCATTATGTAGATAGGGGCAAAATTGTTTGGTGAATGGGAATGCACGGGGTTAAAATTTCGCCTCACAGCATAGCCTATGACGCTCCCGGGGTCCACACATGTGACTGTGCAAAATTTTGTGGCTATAGCTGACAGCTGTCGATTTTCCTCCAACACTTTTCCATTCACTTTTCCCCCATTATGTAGATAGGGGCAAAATTGTTTGGTGAACTGGAACGCGCAGGGTTAAAATTTCGCCTCACAACATAGCCTATGACGCTCTCGGGGTCCAGATGTGTGACTGTGCAAAATTTTGTGGCTGTAGTTGCGACGGTGTAGATGCCAATCCAGGATATGCATACACACACACATACACGCACACATTCAGCTTTATATATTAGATGATGGAAGCTTTATTTTCATACACTAATGTGTATTTTCAAAAGTTTGGATCATCTCTAGTAATGACCTTGGTGCATCAGGTCAGTGAATAATGTAACATAAATCATCTGTGAGACCAACAAAAACAAGTGGGGAGTAAGGCAACATGTAAATGTATGAGTCCCAGGGCTATAGAAGTAAAAAATAGCCCCCAAGTGTAATGCTGCCTTTCATCTTTGTGACAAGGAAAGTGTAAAATTATCCATCATCTAGCATAGCTACAATGACACAGGTCCTGATTTTTGTTCATATGCACAGTGGAGAAAGCAGAAACTTAGAATAACGTCTAGGGTATGTTTGCATAGATGTGACAAAAAATGGCAAAAATTATTATTAGGTGTTAAAAATGGTGGGAAAGTGTACATAATAATGCATTAACATCTGACAGTCCGGTAAAATGCATTTTTGTCATATATTACCGGTATATACTGTATATTTGATGACCTCATGGATGAGCACTTACAAACACAGATTTATTTTGTTTTCTTTAGAAATTGACATTTACATTTCACATATTATTTTAACTTATTTGAAACTTTTTACTTTTACACTTTTTGCTTTGACTATTAGTGCTTAACCCCATTCTAATGGAGCCAATTTTGACCCTATTGACCAAGCTCCATTTTTCAATTCTGGAATTCCTCACCTTTTTGTGGTAATAAGTCTAGAGTAATTCAACATATCTCACTGATTCAGAGATTTTTTTTATTACATATTTTACTCATGTTAGTAGTAAACCTAAGTTAATATGTTTTGCTTTTTGATGAAAATGTCTGAAATTTGACGAAATGTTTGAAAAAATAGCAATTGTCACACATTGAATGGTTATACCCCTATATCAGATAATCATATCACAAAAACTAGTTATAAAAGAAAACATTTTCCACATGTCTCTTTATGTTATTATTCCTCAAGCATTGTTTCTTTTTCTTAGAAGGATTCAAGTTTAGCATCACTTTCTTTTTATTAGAGATTTACAAGTCTTATTTTATTCTGGACCAATCAGTATTCAAGTGAATTTGATGGAACTATATACTGGAAAACTTCTAAAAGTAAAATCATAATAATAAATGCAAACCTCAAATTATTGAAAACCGCTGTAAGACAGTTTGTTAATTCTTCAGATACTGCAAAAGAATTTACACAAAGTGGAATACAAAAAATGAAAAATCTAATTTTCTCACTAAAATTTTGCTTAGCCAAACTATTTTTATTTTCAAAAGGTGTAATGAGATAAAATGTATCAAAGAACGGGGAAGCCAGTGCTGCCAATGGTCAGCATGCAATAAAAAAAGTGCATATGCACATATTAATCTCTAACTGTACTTTAAAAATGATATCAAACAATTGAACAATTTTTTTAGCTACACTGCCAACATCACGGTAATCTCAATAGGGTGGCCCTACTCTATGCTTTTTATACATATTGTGCCTCATCATCTTTCTGCCTTTATCTGCATTCACCCTTCCGGCATCATGGGAATGGTTCTGAGATGTTCATGTAAGTGTTGCATTAATGTGGTCCTGCTTTTAATGTATTTGGGAGGTCGTAAGGCGCTATATATTTAAAAAGCGTAGAGTAGGACTGCCCTATTAAGATTGCTGTGACATTGGAAGGGTCGCTCAAAGAATTGATCAATTTTTTGCTAAAAATCTCATTTTTAAAGTACAGTTAGAAATTAATATGTGCATATGCATTTTTTGTATTGCATGCTGACCATAGGCAGTGCTGGCTTCCCTGCTTTTTTATTTGTTATTGGTTGGTGGTTGACCCCACTTTTGCTATGCGTGCTTGGTCTAGTTTGCCATTCTTTCTGTTTTTACCATGATTGATTTACATACAGCTGCTCACCCTTCCAATAGGCTATGATGATTACATGCACATTTACCTGGACCTGCTCTGCTCTCATACATGGCCTGTTGGTTTGGCAGATTGGGGGTCAGATCTGATAATGTCCTGGTGTCTGTAGCATCTTCTATACATGTTCAGGCTTGTTCTGCTTTTACCTTCATTCACTTTTCTGGTGCCATGGGAGCGGTTTTGAGATGTTCAGGTAAGTGTTGCATTAATGTGGTCCTGGTTTTAATGTAATTAGGCGGCCGAAAGGCACAATATATATAAAAAGCGTAGAGTTGGATCACTCTATTGAGATTGCTGTGACATTGGCAAGGCGGCTCAAAGAAGTGATCAATTGTTTGCTAAATATCTCATTTTTAAAGGGATCCTGTCACCTCCAAAACGCCTCCTAAGCTAGCAAAACATGTCCCTGCAGCATCCATCACTAATCTCACACTTCTTTTGTCTCCTAAAAGCATCCTGTGAAAGTGCATAAAAACGTTTTAATACTTACTCATTAGTGATTATAATTAGCAGGGGCAATATTCTTTAGTCACCAGGGCATATTGTTTTGCAGCCTCGAGGATCCACCCTCTCTCTGTCTGTGCTGCTGTGATGTGCAGCTGAAGGCAGGACTAATGATTTGCATTCTGTGAGTGTGAGAGAGGGGGGAGGGTAAAGCCTGCACAAGCAAAGCAAACAGACAGAAGAGAGGGTGGAACCTGGAGCCTGCAAAACAACACGCCCTGGTGACTAAAGAATATAACCCCTGCTAATTATAATCACTAATGAGTAAGTATTAAAACGTTTTTATGCACTTTCACAGGATGCTTTTAGGAGACAAAAGGAGTGTGAGATTAGTGATAGGATGCTGCAGGGACATGTTTTGTTAGCTTAGTAGGTGTTCTGGAAGGAGACAGGATCCTGTCGAGCCCACTGGGATGGGGTACTCGGTACCGGACCGGTCTGCTACTAGGGAAGTCACGGGTGGTCCTGGTCCGGACCATGTCCCGGGCTGGCAAATAAAAGGGTGTATTTACAGGGGATTATCAGTCGTGACGCCACCCACTATGTGCGGCCAGTGATGGGGCCGCCGCTGCTGCAGAACCTCTGGGGATGATGTAATGGCAGTGTAGATGGAATAGTTCCAGTGGGTAGAACTGTGTTCCCCGGGGCAGTGATGATAAATGTCTATGATGTAGGGTGCAGGCTGGGTGCAATTCACTTACTAGCCAGATGCTGCAGAAATCCTTCCTCTGTGCTGGAGCTGACAGGCTGTGGCTCTGCAGGTGGAGTTCCTTTGCAAGCCTGCATGGAGGGAATAGCATTCAAGCAGAGACACACAAGGGAGACGTATTCAGGGTTTTCCGTGTTTACTTCTCCACTTCTTAGTCAAGTTACAGTTCAACACAGTTCTTACAAGTCTCAGTTCAATTCTTTATACACGGGCTCACTCTCCCCTCCGGGGTTCCCTTAATCTCTTCAGCCAGGCCTCTCTCTCTCTCTGTGACCCCTCACACTGTCTCTGTGTCCTTTCCGGGCTGTTAACTCTCTGTGTTTGCTTGGTGTGCGTCTCCGGACAGTATGGCGGTGACTCGGGCCCCTGTGGGTCCTCCTGGTTGTCACTGAGCTGCCTGCCCTTTGGGATAGGGACCCTAACGTGTAGCTGTGGTCCCACGTCGGTTGTCTGGGGATGCCGGGTGAAACTACGGTCCCCTCTAGAGCTGACACTCTACTCAGCCCAGCCTCCAGCAGTCCTCCCGTGTGAGGCTCTACCAGGCTCTCTCTACTGTGTCTTCCAGTGTCATAGGAGGGCTACTCCGCCTGCAGTCTGGTCGTCTCGGCTGTCTTCTAGGGCCCGGGTATCACCGTCCCTCTCTGTCCTCTCACACTCCTGGGGATCTGGTTTCGGACGGGCTTTCTCTCTCCTCCGGCTCGCACTGGCTCGGTACAGATTCTGCGCTCCTACACCTCACTCTTCCAGGACGTGTGATTCAGTCTTTACTGCTCAGCCTACCTCGGCCTACTGACTCCTTCCTCCTCCCCCTTCACTATTTCTACTGTCAGTCACCTGACTACATGTGTGCCCAACCCACTCCTCTAAATCCACCACCCCTCGCCTGCCTAGAGTCTCCAGGCTCAGGGCTGGATGCTGCCCTCTACTGTACATGGGTTGTGTGGGCTGAGAGGGTGTTGTTGTGCAAATGTCGTCCTACCTGCCTTGCTGCAGTTCCATTTTGTGGCCTCCTGGACGCAGAGGCGCCACAATCCCTTTAAAGTACAGTTAGAAATGAATATGTGCATATGTACTTTATGTATTGCATGCTGACCATTAGCAGTGCTGACTTCCTCGCTCTTTGATGAGATGAAATGTGCTCCATAATTTGTTACACAACTTTTCCATAATGTGGCAATGTACCATATGTTGTCAACAATTGTTTTTGACTGGCAGGACCCAGAGGAGAATGATTATCATTTAATTTTTAGAGCACAAATTTGACTAGAGTAGATAGCAGACTAAATACAGTCATGGCTGAAAATGTTGGCACCCTTGAAATTGTTTGACAAATTATTTCTCCCAGAAGATAATTGTAATTACACATGTTTTGCTATATGCATGTTTATTTAATTTCTGTGTGTCATGCCTAGGTTCTGGGAGCCAAATCGGTGGCCATTTGGTGTGGTCAACTTCCTTCCCTGCTGAGCCACAGCTTGGTTGGGTTCTGTCAAAATGCTGATGGTTATTTTATCTCTGGCATTCTTTCTTTGGTTTGTGGTTAGTCTGGTGTTCTCACTTGCTTATTTTGTATCTGTCCTATCACAAAGCTATTTATACTCTCCTTTCACCTGCCTTCCTCACTGGCTATGTTTTCAGGTGCATTACTGCTGAGCAGCTAAGCAGCTCCAGCCCTGCAGCTAGGGATTTTGCTTGTCTGGCAGAGACCTTTGTGTTATTACTTGTTTATTAATCTAATTTGCCTGTCCTACAACTTTCTTCTGTTTTCCGTTTGCTTAGTAGGAGGTTTGTTTACTTGCATTTATTGTTTCTCCTTTTCCCCTTTGGCATGTCCATATGGTTCACCTTGGACTCACCTCTATCCCTGCAAATATTCTCTTTTAGGTTAGTTGTGCATAACGGCCTCCACTAAGGTTCCCCAGGAGGTACAAGAAACAGCTTGATGGAATTTTAGGGAGACATGTACTAGTTGTGGTCTCTATGTGTGCAACTAGGGGCATTCTAATCTGTTCAGGAACCAGCAGTGCGTGGGTGCAGCTACAGTGTGGTATACTTTATTTCTCCCTGTACTTGTGTTTGAGTTTATATGTGCATAACAGTGTGTTATCAGAACAAGAGAAAAAAAGGCAAATTCGACAAAGTTTCACATAAATCTCTAAAAATAGGCCGAGCAAAATTGTTGACACCCTCAACTTAATACTTGCAAGCCCTTTGGAATAAACAACTGCAATCAATCACTTCCTATAACCATTAACAAGCTTCTTACACCTCTCAAGTGGAATTTTGGACCACTGTTCTTTTGCAAACTGCCCCTGGTCTCTCATATTTGATGGTTGAATTCTCCTATCACCAGTTTTAAGATTTTTCCACAGTTGTTCAATGAGATTTAGATAAGGACTTCTTGCTGAGCACTTCTGATCTCCATTTCCCTCCATTTCTGGGCACTTCTTAAAGTATGTTTGGAGTTAATTTCCTGCAGAAAGACATGACCTAGGATGCAAACTCAGCTTTCTGACACTTGGCACTATATTGGGATCCAAAATCTTTTGTTAATCTTCATATTTCATGATGCTTTGAAAACAGTCAAGGGAACCAGTGCCAAAGGCAGCAAAACAACCCCAAATACTCTTTGAACCTCCACAATATTTGAGTATAGTTGGTATGCTCTTTTCTTTGTAGGCCTCATTCCTCGTTAGGTAAATAATTGTCCACAAAACACTTCAGAAGGATTTTAGCGTACTCATGTACATTTTGGCAAACTGCAGCCTAGCTTTTTTTATGTCTTTATGTCAACAGTGGGGTTCTCCTGCGTCTCCTGCCATAGCTTTTTATTTCATTCAAATGTCAATAGTTTTTTCGCACTGACGCTAATGTACCTTGTGTCTGCAGGACAGCTTGAATTTCTTGGGAGTCTGATTGGCGTTGCTTATCCACCATCCAGACTATTTGCCTTGTGTTTCAACCTTTCATCAATTGTTCTCTGCCTTCCACATCTAAGGAGATTACCTAAATGGGTTACAAACTTCTTTATTACTGTATGTCCTTGATTATTTTGCGCACCATGGACAAAGAAACTATAAGATCTTTAGAGATGGACTTTTAACCTTGAGATTTTTTTTATATTTTTCAACAATTTTGGTTCTCAATTCTTTACTTCTCTTTTCTCTTTCTGTTCAACATGCTTAGTGTGGCACACACAGGCACACAATGCAAAGATTGCATCAACTTCTCCCCTTTGTTTCTGGTTTCATGTATGATTTTTATATTACTCACACTTGTTGCTTGCCACAGGTGAGTTTGAAAGAGCATGACATGTTTAAAATAAATTTGTTTACCCACAATTTTGGAATGGTGCCAACAGTTTTACCTGGCCCATTTGGGGTTTTTGTGTGAAATTATGTCCAAGCCACATAAAGACACCCCATTCATTACTCACTACCCAGGCCAGCTACCCGTGACTGTGTGACTGTTAACCTGTTGTTGAACTGCATTTATCAAGTGACCAGTAAATACCCATGTAGAGCAAAGAAAGCCCCTCTTGTCTTTTTACAGTTAAACTACAGAGCTGCTACCACAACACCTAGAACTGCAGCAACTCTGCAGCAACTCTGCTCCAGGGATCCTGCTCCACCTACAGGGAGAAAGACCAACTGGCTGCAATACCATCATCTCCGGAGGTCTGACAGCGGCGCTGGTGTTATCATCAGAAACTGCAGGTGGCGTCACAAACAATTCAATCCATCTTATTATTTTATTTCAACACTTTTTCAGTGACCACCAGGGCCACAGACTCAAGCATCGACCACCAGTGACAGCAAAGGTCCGAGATCCGAGTACCCCTGCCTGGGTGAGTCATTGACCCATATCTGCTTCATGGAATTGTATCACTTTTGGCTGTAAAAATGTAAAAAATATTTAACTTTTTTTGGGGTGTATTTAGACAGAAACTTGAGGTATGTGCTCAGAATAGAGCATGGGATAGATGTGAACTTAACCTTATTATATATTATTATTATTTTACTGATTTTGAGGAGTCAGGATGATAAAAAAAGCATTTCAAGAGTTTTTTTTATCATGTTTTGTGTCATGTACCATGCAAAGATAAGATAGCTTTATTCTTCAGCATTAGTTACTGTGATACTGATCAGATGACCAGAAATTAGCGCTCTCCCAGAAGATCGAAAAATGAAACTGATAGTTAATAAAATCCAGATAGATACCTGAGGAAGGAATCCATTTTTTACTGATAAATTTGTTTTATTAACCAAGGATATTATTTGATCATGTACATTTTTTAATTTGGTGGCATGAAAATGGATCCTACATGGATGTTGTATGGATGAGACAATTATGGAAATATGGATGAAAATTGAATGAATATTGTTCAAATTTTCTGGATAAAATTCAGATTATTTCTTTTTAGCATGTGTGACCTTGGCCTAAGCTGCAGATTTTTTTTTGGTAAAATATTTTTTATTAGCGTTTCTAGAAATGTCAGATTTTTAGAGAGTGATTTTTATAACAAATGTAATAAATAGGGATGAGCAAGTAGTGAAGTATTTGGACTCGCTGGAATCGTAACTTGAAGGTTTTAATACTTGCATATTCATTACGAGTAGCAAGTCCAATGGAGGTCAATAGTAAATGCGCGTACTATTCTGCTGAACCCTACAAATCGATCTGGGGGCCTGAGGAAGAGGCTGAAATGGATGCATGATCATTTAAAAGCCGGCTGCAAAAAGCCGGCTGGCTTTTTTAAACGATCAGCTGATGCACTACTTGCTCATCCCTAGCGGTGAATATTCCGACTAGGAGATTTGTTTGCATGCAGCTATGTAATTACGGAGCCCTTTACATACCAATGTGTCAGCGCCACTTGTTCAGAGAGTGATTGGTGGCTGTATGCACTCTATATAATCAGCTGATTGTTTAAATATACCGCCCGGCTTTTAAACAATCATGCATCCATCTCAGCCTTTTCTTCAGGCCCCAGACCACTTTGAGGGTCCAGTAGAATAGTACTGGCAATTTCCATTGACTTGCATTGTACTCGCTACTCATGAGTCGTAAACTCGCCAAATAATGAGTATCCCGAATACCGTACTATTCTGCAAGTAGCGAATAGTAACGAGTATACTTGCTCATCCCTAGTAATAAAAGTAAAAATGTATTAATTACCATAACACTTAGACATGCCCCATTTAATGTACAGTAAAAACGTATATGATTATTATTTTTTTAAACTAGCTGACTTTAAAGGAAATCAGGCATACTCACATTGTTCTTTTTCTTCAATCTTTATTTTTTCAAATTTCAAATAGATTTTTTATGATCTTTTATTCAAAACACACAAGGCAGTATCAAATGGCAAGAGAGTATGGAGTACAACAAAGCACTGTACAACTGCATTGATCAATTGACAGCTTTAGAACTTATCAATCACTGGTGGCTAAAAACACAATCACTTTCTCAAACTGTACATCATGAGTAAGTTGAAAGTCAGTGAAATAAATGTCCAGGTGTGATCTGTGATGAATTGACTATAACAGTGCAATAGTGATTCAGTGTAAACATATACAGTGTTTTTATTCAAGTTGTTGTGTGCAGTATTCTGTACTGTCCTGAGAAGAAAACAGTTTGCATTTGATATGAGCAGAGAACTGGCTTTTCATTTTGTCATTAAGGTCCTTTTGGTCTAAATAAAATGTTTTTCTGCCATACACATTGGAGGCACCTAAAATAACAGCCATCACAACAACATGGATTCCTGAAAGTGAAGAGTACAGTGAAGTGAACTGTAGAGTGGATGAAAACTTAGATAAGACAAGCACATTTGTGGATATACTATTGAAGTAGCCAAATTAGCTGGCATTTATATGCCAGATATTATTTTTGAAGAGCCAGTGATTCCACTGTGCAGGCGCAAGAATTTAGGCACTGTGTGGCCGATGCGAGACTGGAGTCTTGAGCCTGCACAGTGGCATCACTGTCTTTTCTATAGGGCACGGCAAGGTGCGCCGCTGCACAGGCATGAGACCTGTGAAGGACATCACTGTCATTCACGTACATTCATTCAGGAGGGGCGGCATTTTCCATGCGGTGGGGCGGTGCTGACATGGAGTGGGGTTGCAGTGTGCTACACCCCATCTGACCCTTAACAAGTTATTTCCATACAGCGCAGGAGAGTTTAAAGTTGTTTTATGAGATATGCAGGGGGCATGTCTGGGGATACAAAGTCGTTACAGGAACCCTACCTACACCCTGTTAAAGTTGGTGAGCACAGTTTATAACTCCAATAATAGGATATCAGGATAAATGGTATCAAATCTGCGCTGCTGCCAAATAATCCAGTTCAAAGTGATCGATGTGGCACATGGTGGTTTATTCCATGCGTTTCAAAGTGTAACCTTGATTCTTCATCAGGAAATGTACACCTCATGAAGAAGTGGGGTTACGCTTCAAAAGGCATAGAATAAACCACCATATGCCACATTGATGGCTTTGAATTGGATTCTTTGGCAGCAGCGCAGATTTAATACCATTTTTCCTGATATCCTTCATAATCGACTTGCTTTGGTGCTTGTGGTTTCTGTGGCAGCTGTCTCTAATGCTTTTATTTGATTGTGGCTCACAACCTTACGGTGACCACTATATCGCTTACCTGGTAATCCTTCCTCTCCCTGGGTAAAACCCTATTGCGCTTTTGTTTTCCACAATTTATTGCTGTAACCCCAAAAACTGATGATGGGTGGAGTTGAATATAAGTTCAGTAAAAAACAAAAAAAAGAATACTGGCATATGCACAGCTGGAAAACAAATGTATTTAAAGCATCTATACAGCATTTTTTTCACTGTTGCATTGGTGCTTTAAATATACTCTCCTCCTTGCCCCTAGTGTTATACTGACTTTCTGCATTTTCATAATTTATCGATATCGCTTTGGTATTGAAGCATCATCTTGCTGTCTGATCAGTAGACACTAGGAAGAGAAGCTGCAAACAATGTGCACATTAACATCAGGTTCTTTACCACAGGAACTGAGGAAGCCTGGGGTGATAGCAAAGCCCAGAAAATTTGTGATAATATCTGCATGTTCAGTAACACAGATATATTAAAAAAAAATGTTGTTCTCTAATTTGTTCTAAAATATTAGCAAGTAGTATATTTATTGTATCATATACCCTTGTATTCTAGTGAATGGAAGATAAGAGAAACCAGCACCCAATATACTTATAAAATCAATTCTTCTTTATGAAATATTCAAAGACATGTCATAAGACACCCTGGACATATAGCCTTGCCTGATGTGTTTCAGATACACTCCTTTATCGTGACTCGTGAACCTACAACTGTGGAGTGTATCTGAAACGCTAAGCCACGGCTATATGCCCATAATGTCTTTTAACATGTCTGTGAACACTTAATAAAGAAGAATCGATTTTATAAGGATATCTGGTGCTGGTTTCTCTCATCTTCCATTTATTGATAAACTAGTAAAAAGGCCCGATGCAATTGCATCGGGAGCAGGGTGAAATGAATTGTGTGTATACAGGCGGGTCAGTGGGTAGCAGAGTATACAGGGGGCTCTGTGGGTAGCAGAGTATACAGGCGGCTCTGTGGGTAGCAGAGTATACAGGCGTGTGTGGTGGTGTTGGCAGAGTATATAGGTGTCTGTGGTGGCATAGTATACAGGCATCTGTGTGGTGGCAGAGTATACAGGTGTCTGTGGTGGTGGCGGCAGAGTATACAGGCGTGTGTGGTGGTGGGGGCAGAGTATACAGGCGTGTGTGGTGGTGGGGGCAGAGTATACAGGCATCTGTGGTGGTGGCGGCAGAGTATAGAGGCGTCTGTGCTGGTGGCGGCAGAGTATACAGGCTTCTGTGCTGGTGGCGGCAGAGTATACAGGCGTCTGTGCTGGTGGCGGCAGAGTATACAGGCGTCTGTGCTGGTGGCGGCAGAGTATACAGGCGTCTGTGCTGGTGGCGGCAGAGTATACAGGCGTCTGTGCTGGTGGCGGCAGAGTATACAGGCGTCTGTGCTGGTGGCGGCAGAGTATACAGGCGTCTGTGCTGGTGGCGGCAGAGTATAGAGGCATCTGTGGTGGTGGCGGCAGAGTGTACAGGCGTGTGTGGTGGCGGCAGAGTGTACAGGCGTGTGTGGTGGTGGCAGAGTATACAGGCGTGTGTGGTGGTGGCAGAGTGTACAGGCGTGTGTGGTGGCGGCAGAGTGTACAGGCATGTGTGGTGGCGGCAGAGTATACAGGCGTCTGTGCTGGTGGCGGCAGAGTATACAGGCGTGTGTGGTGGTGGCAGAGTGTACAGGCGTGTGTGGTGGCGGCAGAGTGTAGAGGCATGTGTGGTGGCGGCAGAGTATACAGGCGTCTGTGCTGGTGGCGGCAGAGTATACAGGCGTCTGTGCTGGTGGCGGCAGAGTATAGAGGCATCTGTGGTGGTGGCGGCAGAGTGTACAGGCGTGTGTGGTGGCGGCAGAGTGTACAGGCGTGTGTGGTGGCGGCAGAGTGTACAGGCGTGTGTGGTGGCGGCAGAGTGTACAGGCGTGTGTGGTGGTGGCAGAGTGTACAGGCATGTGTGGTGGTGGCAGAGTATACAGGCGTCTGTGTGGTGGCGGCAGAGTATACAGGCGTGTGTGGTGGTGGCGGCAGAGTATACAGGTGTCTGTGGTGGCGGCAGAGTATACAGGTGTCTGTGGTGGCGGCAGAGTATACAGGCGTGTGTGTGTTGGCATAGTATACAGGTGTCTGTGTGGTGGGATAGTATACAGGCATCTGTGTGGTGGCAGAATATACAGGTGTCTGTGGTGGTGCTCCTGCAAGGCATGGGTTAAAAAAAATAAAAAAAAGATTATGCTCACCTCTCCCCGAGCCCCCGGAGTCTCCCGCCGTCTCCCGCTAGGCTCCCGGTGGCTGTGCAGGCTCCCGGTGCGTGCAGTGGTCTTCTATCAACTGCACTCAAGGACCTGTGGTGATGTCAGAGTCACGTGACCTGCGATTTGCCTGGAGTAAGCTGGTGTCACGTGACTCTGACATCACCACAGGTCCTTGAGTGCAGTAGATAGAAGACCACTGCACGCACCGGGAGCCTGCACAGCCACCGGGAGCCTAGCGGAAGACGGCGGAAGACGGCGGGAGACTCCGGGGGCTCGGGGAGAGGTGAGGATTTTTTTTTTTTTTAACTGTAGAGCGGCTGCGGCTCGTGATGACGCTGCGCGTCATCACTCGCAGTCGCGCAAAGGAGTCTGGGATTGGGCTACAGTGCCCAACTCCCGATTATGTAAGTAGATTATGTAAGTAGATGTAGATTCCAGCCACTGCCGTTCACCTTTGGCTCAATCTAAGGCTTTAGAATAAGCTTTTTTCCACTTGCCTCTTCCTTCATTTAAAAATTGTATTTCAGGCACATTTAAGTATATTTTATTGGGGTTGTCCAGCCTTGGGGTACAAAACTATAGTCACACTATGTATCTGCAGACTTGTGAATCCTTACAGCGTCTCTGATGCTGGTGCCAAGAGCTGGTAGGCGCATGTCTACAACTATGCAATTTACACACATGTGGTCATGTGCCAACTAGGTATGTACAGCCTCAATTTATACAAGACAGCTGAGCGAAGCCAGATACATCTAGTTGGTATGTGACCGGAAGTCTGCAAATCGCATTTTAGGAATGGATAATAAGCAAGTAAGCAGTGAATGTCAACTAAGCAACATCAGGTTTATGCTAAGATCACACAAGGACATTAATATATTTTTTGACATTTATTAAAGATTGAAAAATGAAATCAGAAGACAAAATGCACACAGATGTATTTCTGGTATAGCACCATATTATGTCAGCAGCATGCTCTGCTGCGTCAGTAAACCAAAACTACAGTACACGGTGTGTATATATTATATTGTGTTTGACATACAATATACTTAACTGCTGATATGAAAACTGCAACCCATTATAGGTAGCCACCAGTTGTATAATATAGAGGTTCAGACAGATGTTTTACCATTTCTTTTTTAAATAAAAATTACCCTAATAACATTAAATTGTTGACATTAAAAGGGAATTAATTTTACCATAACTGATATCACACATATCATGCCAAGACAGGTTTTCTTCTAAAAATAGCATACTCACTCACACCAATGGCCTTCTATGTGGTCATTAAATAGTTAACTCATTGATGAGCCCTACAATCTCCTTTATATGTAATGCCTCTATTAGATATCAGTAGTGATCCTTTCCAGAAATCCGCAAATGTGCTTGATGAAGACTCATATGTTATAAGTGTTTGCAACTAACTAAACATTTTTCAATTAATTTAAAGGATGGACGTACTGCCGATAGAATAGGTCCCTTGTGCAAAAAAAGGCATGTAAGCCCTATGTTAAGTAATTGGAAGAAGCCTATATATTAGATAGATAATGCCCTGTCTGCTCTACCTGTGGTCACAGTTTATCCAAGAAGAAAAGGGAAAAGGGTAACTCCTAGCGCTGCCAATGTCAAAACCAGGAATCATCCAGTTATTAGGAAGAGAAATGTTTCGGAGCTATCCTGCTACTTCCTCAGGACCAAAATCACCAATGGTCACAGTCAGTTGAGCTAGCACCTTGGAAGTCAAAGCCAGAAAACAAAAATGGAGACAAATTTGTTTCAGGCATAGCACCATAAGTGTGAGCAGCATGTTCTGCTACTTCACGATCTGAAAAGTACAGTACGTGGTGTATAATTTATTGAGTTTAAAATACAACAGCAGGTTCAGTTTAGGGAAAAGATATATGTAATGCTCCTAGCACCAATGAAATTAATGGGATCAGAGGGGGAAAAGGTTGCTTTATGACAAAACACCTTCTTTGAAGGCAGCCACGCGAGGGGAGCCTCATGGCTTGAAGTCATCTGAATGTTAGGTAGATTAGTTCTTGGCTTGCTTTAGCTTATTATGAGTGAAAAATCCATCTAGCTAGATATATATGTTATATATACATTATGCACCCTTTAATATCTGAGATGTCTCTTTTAAGGGAAAATTGTATCATGGGACTGTTTATTTTCTAACACAATTGACCTGTGATCTGATCTAAAATTCAAATCTAAATACACATACACTACAGGATAATGGACCTTCTGAACCTTCTGTAAATGAAGGGGTTTAAAATGCTCATCCACTTTATTTTAACACATATGTTGGGGGCGTGATTTTGGGTGCATTTTCTAAAATATAATTATGATAGGTTCTTTTCCACACTTGTTAGTGCCACCTTCCTCATCGACTGCATAACTCTTTTGTTTCATGACAAGACCCATCCGCCAGCCTTCTCCAATGAAAAAATGGCTTTCCCATTTGCAGTGTTTTTCCACTGGAGAAGACTGATGGACGGGCAAGGTCATGTGTTCCCTCATCAGCATCCTTCTCCAGAAGAAGAGAGCTGTGCAGTCTGTGAAGAAAGAAGCACTTAAAAGCAGATGACTTTTTGCAAAGGAGGAAACTAGTGCTATAATAGTCACACCATTGTGAACACAGAATATTTTGTTAAAACAAAAGTGGACAAACTCTATAACCTTATAATGTTACATATATATCTGTGCCATAAATCCCATAAAACTTCCAGGAAAAAAAAATAACAAAGTATTCAGCGCTATACTTTTTGGTAAAACGATGGACAACATTGCAGAAACCTGACAGATCCCAATATAACCAATTGGGATCGTTGAGTGCCAATGTTGTCTATTATGATGTAGATCTTTCCTCTGCTTCAGTAACATACAGTTTCCATTCTGAGTACTAATCAGAAAAATAGAAAGGTGGGGTAGGATCTTTGTGTTTTACTTAATTCAAGAAAACACTAGTGAATTGCATTGATTGATGTTATATACATCCCTAATGGAATGGAAGGAGCTAATTTGGTGTTATAATACGCACACATAGTCAACCATGTGCATAAGGTCTGGCTTGTGTTTTCTAGCAATGTACACAACATGTATCTAGCATTTTTATGTAATGCTGCATAATTTTGATATAGAAACATGGGCCATGTGAACAGTAATGTGGAGCAATTATAGCAGCAGTGTCTACATGATTTAGAGCATTTTCACAAATGATAATTGGGAGTGCTTAGTGCAGTATAGCTTAGGTTTCCCCAAACGGGTCATAATTTTTATCTTGGACCTTAGGAAAACAGAAAATGTTATAGGTATTCATTTTAAACTAAAACATAAAGTATGAGCTGGAACAGAAATGTATTATAGTATACGTGGTCGCAGAACAGTGAATCGGTCTGCAGTCGTAATACAGACGGATGTTACTGACTTGTAAAAATGGAAAACACTGTTATGTGTGAATGTTGGTGCATGAAAATTAAAAATAAATTAAAATGATTAAATAATTTGAAATCTGTAAAAGTTTGGTTGTAATATGCTAGAAATGTGTGTGTGTTTTAGATATAATATTAGGCATAATCCATGCAAAACCAAGGTCAACTCCTGTGTTGCATTTTCTGAGCATAAAAGTCCCTGCATGTTTCACAGCAGCGTTGGTACCATCTCATGTCCTGGCAGAGATTTTTCTCTCGTATTACTTTACAATATACGGGCCACTGATCCTGAAGACATTTAAAGGTTAAAGCAGCTGAAAATAATAAAAAATAGAAAAAACAAAAAATTAAATTTAGAACTGTCTTTTATAAAATTGATATTGAACATAATAAGAGTTGATTAATTAGGGTGTTTACATCAGAATTCTAGTTTATAGCACCTTAAATGGTCACATGACTTTTGTGCAAGTAAGCTGCGCTTCAGGGCAGGTGCGCTAATATGGGCGGAGCAGAGGGGGGTGAAGCAAGGCTACAACCACTATTCAAATGCATGAAAAGTTACACCACTTCAGTGGTGTACCTGACTCCTGAAGTGTAATCCCCCCTGTATCTGTGAACAACGCCAGCCTTGGTCAATCTGGGTCTTACCTGCTTTAAGTGATTTTCATCCTACCATTTGTTAACTACCATGGGTGAAATCTGAACAACAAAAAAGCAGTAGAACAGCCAGTGCTGAAGCAGGAGGCCTCTTTGGGGCTAACGGCTTTGGGCAATTGCCCCATTTGTCTATCCTAACACCAACTCTTATTTCATGGTATAGCTGCATAGGGGTCCTGTCTTTTTTTCTGTTTTTTTATCCTTGAATTGTATAAAGATCAACTTTGGCACACAATTTGTACTTGAGAAAAAGAAACCACTTTATTTAGTGAAAAGCACCAACTTTTCGGCCATACCACAGCATTTATCAAGGTACAGTTTATCTGTAATATTAGGTAATATTACAAATCGATGCTCTTACAATAGAAGTGGGTTAAAGTGCAACCTCATTTATTCTCACTAGCTCCTCCCACCACTCTGCTCCTCCCCACTTCCTCTCCACACCAGAATATATAGGGAAGCAGCTTTAGCTCCCCCTTCTGACCTGGAGGCACTAGTGTAGTGTTGTGGGCTGTGTGGGGAGTTAACCCTTTGTGGTGTTACTGTGGCACATTAACCCCTGGGGTGCCACATTGTAAAGTGCTCCTCTTCTGGTGAGAAATTACTCTGGTATGTGACTGTCTGTTACAGTGCTATCATAAGAATAAACTGTGGCAAAACTGGCTGCTGTATATACCATGTAGCGTGGTAGAGACTAGTCACTTTCCTATATATCGTCTATACTACCGGCCACCATATACCTGGATACATTCCTTAACTGGTCCTATTTACTAACTTCTGAAAATAAGGGGAATCTCATCTGTAGTGAGAATTAAATGAGGATGTACTTTACCTTACTTCTATTATAAGAACATCGATTCCTAATAATGCCTAGCATTACAGATAAACTGTACCTTGATAAAAGCCTTGGTACGGCCGAAACATTAATGTTTTTCGCAAAAGAAAGTGGTTCCTTTTTCTCAAGTATAAATTGTGTGCTGAAGTTTATCTTTATATTATGGACAATATTTAACTTCAGAGCTCTGTGAATCCAGCAGTGTAGCAGATCTTCCTCGTATATTTGATCCTTCGATGTCAGCTCTTCCTATCTTTGGGAAGCTAAATTTGCTAACTAATAGGGAATGTGAGCTGAGTGTGCGTGACCATTGTGAAGCAGGTTAGTTTTACAAATCACACAGAATCCAAGTCACCTAAGCTTTCTCCTGACAATCTCCATGGAGCATGTAAGCAGGTCCTGACATGACCCAAGGAAATCCAATGAATGAAAGTATTACGTCCAGCTCTTCCACGTGAAGGTTTTTTTATTTAAAGTTGTCTCATGCAAAACATAGAAAATGTGCATGATTTGCGTGACAACATCAATGCCTTTCATATGGAAACATCCTTATTCACGAATAAGGATGTTTCCATCCGAAACAAGTTGAAGTTGTCACGCAAATTATGTGCATTTCTATGTTTTGTATTAAAAAACTTTAAATAAGAAAAAACTTCACGTGGAAGAGCTGGAAGTGTTACTTTTCATTCATTGGTTAGTTTGACCCAACAGATCATGTGTTGCTACAATAGCTTGATCATTTATAGAATTTTGGCTACATACAGCGGCTAATATGGGAGGCTCGCTGAATATGGATTTGCTTACCTGGTATTGAACTCAATGGGAAAAAGATAGGTTCAATACTGATGGTGTCTGAAAGTATCTGATAAAAGTGTTAGAGCAAGCTAGGAAAGTAGTATAGTTCCAGGCCCTTTTAGAAACGACATAGTGGGCACTGTAGATTGGCACAAGCACTTGATTATTTGCTGATGACTTCCTTTAACAGACCAAAAAATCATTGCCTTAAGCCTTAAGTTTACCAAGAATAACACAGTCTTTCCAATAAATCGGTCTATATAAAATAGCACCTCATAGGAAAACGTGCCAAAAATTAAAGCTACACTTTTAAAATTAGCCCTATTCTGAATACATACATCATGTACCTACTACATAAAGGAGATAATACCAAGGCAAAGCAGGCACTTCTCTTATTACTGACTCCAAGTCCAAAAGTTACAAATCACTTCATAAATGCTCTGCACTGTCTAGACATAGGAAGGAAGGATCCTGACCTGGAATAGAGTTACAAGAACCTAAGATGCATTTATCTGGTAATTGTGTTGTATGCTTACCAAGACGAGGCGAGGTTATTGTGTTAACATTTACTTTTTCATTACAGGCTTGTAGATGACACGGTCTATATGCTGCTGGTTTTTCAGATGAAAAGCATTCATTTCCATGCCTTCCAGTAATTCTGTGCATGCATTGAATTACTCTTGACTGCATGCCCTTTCCACAAGTCACGGAACACTAAATACAATAAAAAAAACATAAAAATACATGTTAGAGCCCTATTCTTAACCTGCCATGTAATGTACTATGAATAGGATGAATGCATATTACATACATGGTCACTGTGCAACAAGCAAGAAGTCTGAAAACGATCGCCAAATATTTTATTCATCTACAATATTAAATATTATCAACTTTTTTTTTCTTTTTTAATGCATTTGTGCTCCATTTCACTTTGGTTTGATAATAATTTTGAGTTTACATGCCTGATATCAATATTTAAGTAGAATAATCCAAGGAAGCATAAAATGAAGAATATAATACATTAGCTGATTCATATGCAAAGGGGTTGAAATCAAACTTCTGAAGCCATGAAGAAATTAATTTTTTTACATTTTTATAACCATATTTATTAATACTTTAGTGATATTGGTCCCATTGATACCAACAGTAATGTAAGGGTAAGAATAATGCATTCATGATTTCATTGCTTTTATTTCTAGCACCAGTACGTTCTCCTTAGAAAATACTGATGCATATTGTTAAAGGGATCCTGTCACCCCCAAAACACCTCTAAACCTATTAAAAGCTGTCCCTAGAGCATATTAAAACTTTCCCTACACTCCTTTTACCTCCTAAATGCAGCAAGTGACATTGAAGAAAAACGTTATTATAGTACCTCATTACTGATGATAATGAGTGACTATGCTATTCATAGTCACTCATCCAGGCTGCCCCTCTTCTGGCGTGATCTACAGCACAGATTCAAATTGCCGCCTCCCTGCGCGCCTCCCCTCTCTCCCATAGCGTCCGGGCTGCAGTGTGGCTGGGTGACGCGATCCGCGTCATTCCCGGCGCCGGGTAACGTATTTACACCGGCGCCGCGCTGTCAGTTTCAAAATGCGCACTGCGCATGCGCATGGGCATGCGCAGTGCGCATTTTGAAGCTGACAGCGCGGCGCCGGTGTAAATACGTCACCCGGCGCTGTCATGTAACAAAACAATCTGTTAACTTGCAAATACGAGGTTAATTTGTAGGTTAATAGTGCTCTGAAGTTGCCTCGCACCAGCACTAAAGGTACCGTTACACGAGGCAATGTTGCCGGCAACATCGCCGAAAAGTGACGTAGGCATCACTGTTGCCATTGACACCACTAGATCGTTGCAACGTGTGACAGGGCAATTCAACAGCGATAAGTTGCTTGAGTGGAGTTGCCAGGTTTATGAATATGTTCTGAAACCTGGCAATGTTGCTCAGGCGATGTGCTAGTATCGCTCTGTGTGACACCGCAACAGCGATGTTGAAAGCAACTTCCACTATTGACTACATTGATAAGTATCGCTCGCTGGGTTGCACAAAACCCAGCGAACTAAAATAGCTTTCAAAATCCTAGTTGCATTGCCTACGATATTTCTGCGTGTGATATCTCCAAGGCAATCTTGGAAAAGAGCCAAAAACGTGCGCGCTCCCGTGAAGTTGCCGGCAACATCGCAGCAACGTTGCCGCGTGTAACAGTACGTTTAGAGCCCTGCTGCTAGGAGTAAATTAACTTTTTCCTCCCGGCCCTGACAGTTCGCTTTAATGCTGCATTTAGGGAGAGGCAGTGCAGGTGAGTTTAACTGTATCATATTAAAAACCCTTCTATCAGCTCTCCTCCTTTCATAGCAGAGCCACCTCTGCTGTACTGCCCTGCCTCTCACACTTATGTCTGTGGTGCTCACGCAACTTGTACTCACTCTGAAGTTGAGATCAACTAACACAGCAGTAACCTCTCTTGCCTTAGACTCCCCATATGTGAGATTTAATGAAAGTTGAGTACAACATACAAGTGTGATACTAACACTTTTAGTTCTCAGCAATGAACAGACAGTGTGGAGGAAATGCCAGTACAGCAGTCCTACAGCAGTCCTATGAAAGTAGGAGAGCTGATAGGATGGTTTGTAATGTGACACAGCTAAACTTCTCTGCACTGCACCTTCCCACCCCCACACTCTCTCATGCAGCAGATTAGACCTGGAGATCACACTGAGAAAGCACTCTGAAGCCCCCGTCACACTAAGCAAGACCGCTAGCGAGATCGCTGCTGAGTCACAAATTTTGTGACGCAACAGCGACCTCAACAGCGATCTCGCTTTGTGTGACACTTAGGCTAGATGGACTGTTCATGAGTGTTGTCCTTTGCAACACAAACATTAACTGTTTCCAATATAACTAGCAGCAAGAGTGGCATTTTAAGGTATTTTTGAACGCATACATTTTTGTTACCTCAAAAACATTGCACTACATTGAGATAGACAGATAAAGAGATGATGGGATAGAAAGATGATAGGATAGATAGATAGATAGATAGATAGATAGATAGATAGATAGATAGATAGATAGATAGATAGATAGATGTGAGAATAGCATTTCCAGTCTTCCCGCTCTCTATCTGCTTCTGGGTCGATGGGTGAATATTCATGAGCTTAATGAGCAGCATCGGAAGCAGCAGAGAACGAGTGGGGAGACTGGTAATGCTATTCTCACACCTATCTTTTACTCTATCCCATCTATCTTTCTTTTCTACCATCTGTCTATCCTCTCATCTATTATAAACAAATATAATGCAATGCTGCAGATTTGTACAAATTGCATTTGTTTTCTAATGGACTGAAAAACGCTGCAGTTCGCATTTTCATTTGCATTTAAACAAACGCATATGCCTATTTAGGCTCTTCTTGTTTTGGGCACTTGTGACTTTAAAAAACAATTCGTCGCAATTCAAGGTGTGGATTTATCTTTTTAATTTTGTGGGATTTACAGGAGGGTCTCAGCTGACAATTTCCAAGATGTACAGGATGTGCTTTTAAATGTCTGTGTCATCTACTGTCACTATTAGATGTTCTGTCCAGTTCTTGCTTTAATATATCTTTTCTATTAGCCTGTCGATAGCAAAATATTTAAAAACCCAACAATATGGACAACTACTACATTCCAGACACGAAAAGATGTAAATCATTTAGGTTATAAATGAAACAAATCGGAACTGGATGTGCTTCGGGGAGAACTCTGATTTTGGTTTACTTATGCCCTGGATAAAACTGATCTCTGCAGAGATATGGAAAATTATTGCAGGAGACTGTGCCTGAAGGAATAGGAGTATTTGACTGCTTTGCCTTAACTCTGCAATCCAACGCATCTAAAACCATAAATGCTATTACAGTATGCCGCATGTTTCATAATTGTACATTACATTTTAAACAAATCACCAACAGTGTCACCAACAAAGTACCCTAATACAATCTCACTTCATGTTGGCACCACACATGTAGAAAGCAACTGCCCATATTATTGACAATAAAAGCCTACTTCCAATTCCTTCTGGACAGTTGATGTTGAAATGTATGTGCTACTTTATGACTTATGATGATAAGAGGTGCATGATTTATGATGTCTGATATCAGAGATGCTGTCAACTGTTTCTGAGGCTGATAACTCTAAGGAACTTATCCTCTGCGACAGAGATCAACTTTGGTTTTCCATTCCTGGGGCAGTTTGCATGAGTGCCAGTGTCATCATAAGTGATTGATGGTCTTCATAACTGCACTTGATGATATTCTGACAAGCAAAAGTGTAACAATGTTTTGAACATTTGACTGACCATATCTCACTACCCACTACAGCTTTGAATGTGAGACCCTCATTTTTAGACAATCATCTTGGCTGACTCATACATAAATTTGACTTGCAACTATTTAGTATATACGGTAATTAAACCAATAGCATAGAAAAACTGAGAAGTTAAAACTTAACTTTACTAGCTCTATATTAATATATTAATTAGTTTATTAATATAGAGCTAGTAAAGTTAAGTTTTAACTTCTCAGTTTTTCTATGCTATTGGTTTAACACAGCCGTACCTGACTAGACTCCATTGGTCTTAACGGAGGGCAACCTACCTTGCTGTTTTAAATATATACGGTAATTAGTTATGCAGATTCTTGTCATTTCACTGCACCCTTACTGTTTTGTTCTTGGTGTTTGAAAAATCCTTTTCCCCCTGTATACTACAAATTACGACATGTTTTCAAATTCACTAAAAGCTCAGTGTGTTATTAGGTTGATTGAAGAAGATATCCCAAGAAAAGAGAAACGGCATCATCCAGCTTATCAATTGTGGTCTCACAGCCAAGAAAATTACCAAACTGTATAATATGGCTATATTTCCACTAGATGTTTTTGATTTGTTTTTGGTGCTGTATTTTTTTTTAAAACTGCACCAAAAATGGATCATCCAAACATCTGTCAGCGAAGTCAATGGGATTTTCAATTTGCTGTGCAGAAATCAGCATTTTTGACTGCTGCGTTAGTGGTGCAGAAAGCAAATCCAGAAAATAATGAGAGTCAATTATTGCTCTGTTTTACTGCTGCGCTTTCTGCACCCTCCCCGGCGATCCCCTGGTGATCCCCAGTGATGTCTTCCTTCCATGATGTGGGTACGATGTGGACAGGACCTGTCCATGTGACTCAGCCTGAGAGTCACATGGTGCCAGGAATTGTCAGTAATTGTACTACTCACAGGTCCTGGAAGGAAAACATCACCGCCAGGGCTCAACATGGAATTTCCAGGGGTAAGTTAGTGGGTGTGTGTCTCTGTCTGTGTGTTTGTCTTCATGGAAAATTCAAGACTTAATTCTAATTCTGTGGTGAAACTTATAAAATTCATCCTCAGTCACAATTTATTTTCATTTGATAACATATATTCTCAAGAGTCTATTACAGCGATGGGAATAAATTGGCATCACAATAGGCAAAACTTTTCATGGCCAAATTGGGATGTGACTTTCTGTCATCGTGCCCCATCTGGTCTGTGGTCTATTACCATTGCATTTTGATATTAAATCATGTGGATGGAGTCATAGCAACAGCTAAAATGTTCCATGGGTTTATCCCACAAGCAACTTAACACTCAACTACTCCTATGCTGGAATAATTTTTTTGAACACCATCATCAAGATAAAGAACAATAAAATAGAGACGTCCCTGTACCAGAAGTCAATTGTCCTCCATCATATCTGGTATTGGAGAGTTTTCATGTCAAAATAAAATACTCTATTGTCTACAGTTAAACCATCAGATACTCATCAGATTGGTTCTATCTGTATGGTTGGAACATAACACCTTGGTGGCCTCAAAGGAACCTCTTTAAATCAGAGCTACCATTCAAGAACAATTGAAAACCAGATTGTTAGAGCTACCGAAATATAAAGAATCAATTTCCTACAATACAGAGCTAAAACAAGAAAGCAAGCAGGTGTAGCTAGTACCTCGAACCCTTCTTGTCCTCTGATGCCTAATTAAAATTCATATTCCCAGATCCCTCTTCACTGTTTTTTTAGGCAGTCACTGAATCTGAGAAGCATAATTGTCAGAAGCTTCTTGTCCTCTCCAATAACAGGAAAATTTCCATGCAATAAGAAAAAATCTAAGGCTGGCTTCACACCACGGTGTGAAATGGTCCGGGGCTGTCCGGGATAAGCACACAGAACCGGAGGGCCAAATGTGCCCTCCGGTCCTGTGTGCAGCCGGATGGCTGTAATTGCAGCCGCAGCTGCTGATTTTTCAAGACCCGGCTAGCATGGAGCTACAACAGCAGCGTGCAGCCGCCAGTGTCCGGTTCCCAGATCCTCCCGGTCCGGGGCTATCCGGCCCCATAGGCTCCCATGTTAGGGAGCGCCGGATTGCCCCGGATCCGGGAGAATCCGGGTGAATCCGGGATCCGGCAAATTGGGAAGATTTTTCTCCCCGGGCACAAAAATGTTGCAAGCAACATTTTTATGTCCAGAGAGAATAATCCGTATTCTCCCGGATTCCACCGCAGTGATGCAACCAGATGGCAGAGAGCTGCCATCCGGCTCCATCCGGCCCCATAGGCTACTATGGGGCCAAAAACCGGTCCGGGGATGTCTGGTTTATACCGGACAGCCCTGGACCGGATCACACCGTGGAGTGAAGCCAGCCTAAAACCTGTGCATTCATTATCGTAACAGACAAGATGAAGATTCCCAACTGACATCATCCACAAGCTAGTTTCAGTGGTACCATATCTAATGTACTTAATTATATACACTAAATGTCTATATGTAGGAAGATAGCAAAATATCTTGGATGACGTCTCGTCGACATACAATAAAAGAAAAAATGACAGATCTACCTGTGGCCAAACAATTTTGTGGCACTTAATACAGCATCATTGACATGACATTGCTAATATTGAAAGAAAACCTTAAATCCCAGAGAGACAGAAGAGTCTGGGAGTAAAAATTGATGACATCCTTTGACACACTGAGAACAGGGATAACTGTCTTGCATTTATTTGGCTTTCTACTTGAATTAAGGAAGGTGATCCTAAGAACTCATGAGGGCATCACAGCTCTTGACTAGACCTCAATTAGGGGAAAATAAAACTTGCACCCTCGTTATGTATGAACTGGACCATTTACTGCCACAATTATTTCTTTCCTCATACTACACTTGTCTTATTTACTGCTCTATTTCCATGTCCTTGTAGTGTCAAAAGCTGCTACTTGGTATCATCTTCCTAGTTGACTATTTAATAATACGAATCACTGAGGAATCTCAGTCTTGAAGATTTCTCCTGTATATTACCCCATAGTTTCACCAAATATTTAATTGTTTAATAATCATTTGAATTTTTTCATTTACAATACTATTGTAATTATTAAAATTAAATACAACAAATTAAGTAAAAACATTAATAGTCATAACCACTGAAGCTACAACAAAAGTAATATTTCACCAGCTGCACTAATATTACGTGTACAATCTCTGGTTTATTTTGGAACACCATAGTAAGTTACCATAAAATAACATAAGCATTAAGTCAGGAAACATGTAATGGACAAAAACACCACAGATTGCGGCAGCACTCACCGGTCCTTTAGTAAAATCTTGACTTTATTCATCAAATTTCATAGCGGTTCATAGGCTGTGTACAGTGGGGTATAGGGGTTGTAACCTGGTAAAAGCGCCAACACAAGGCACAAAATGGTCCATCGTTACCAAAGACCCCCCATCTTTCCCCCTAAACCCCCTGTACACACCTGTGAACTGCTATGAAATTTGATGAATAAAGTCAACATTTTATTAAAGGACTGGTGAGTGCTGCCGTAATCTGTGGTGTTGTTATCGGAAGTGTATCTTGTGACCCGGAGTGTGCACCATTGAGTCCCGAGGTATCGGTGGGAGAAGCCAACAAGCGGTGGAGCGGTGTTGTCCCTGAGCAGAGCGGTCCCCAGGAGGGGAGGAGGAAAGGATCATGGTAGTGCCTGGCAGCTATTAACCTGTATGTAATGGACAAAAGATACACTTTAGCTGAGTGTACAGCTTATATTGTTATTGTGCCAGTTGTTTCAGGCTACATACAAATGAGCACAGAACATGGGTTTATAGTAACCTGTTTTTAATCATTTGTATATTAAAGCATCAATGCATTTCTATTTTTAACAAACCAATTCTTAACTTGGCATACATAGTAATTATTGATATTTATTCATTCCATTCACTGCCAAATATAGGATGGATATAGGGATGGCTAAAAAAGGTGTAAATGTAACATCTAACTGGTCCATAAGTAAAAGGGGAAATTGCCCAAACTAAAGGGATTGCCACTACTGGGTCAACCTCCTTTGTTTCCACATGTCTCCCCCAGGTAAAATAAAACAGCCTGTACTCACCTCCAGCGCTGATGAAATTCTAGTGATGTCGGTATTCGTCTTCATGGTGCTTATGTGACATTATAACATCATGTGAGCCCCAGGTCCAATCACTGCTGGCTTCTCTCTTCCTGCCTTTGGACACAGGAGCAATCAACAGGAAGTGACTGGTAGCCACACCGCAGTATTGATTAACTCATTGTTCCAAAGGTAGGGAGAATTTTGGTGGTGATTGGTCGTGGGGCTTGCATAATGTCACAATGTCACATGATCTCCGGGAACACAAATACCGACACTGCTAGAACAGTGCCAGCATGGGAGGTGAGTACAGGCTTTCTGATTTTACTGGGGGGAAACATGTGGACACAGAAGAACGATAATGAAAACAATGTAATGGCAGCACAGTGGTTCAGTGGTTAGCACTGCAGTCTTGCAGCACTGAGGTCCTGGGTTCAGTTCCCACCAAGGATAACATCTGCAAGGAATTTGCATGCTTGCGTGGTTTTCCTCCGGACACTACATTTCCTCCCATATTTCAAAGACATACTGATAGGATATTTAGATTGTGAGTCCCAATGGGGACAGTGCTGCAAATAATGTAAAGCACTATGCAATTGTATGTAAAGCACTATTGAATTAATAGAGCAATATAAATAATTTATTATTAGATATTATTATAATAGGGAATTGTCAAGGACATGGTACTAATACCAATCACACAATTTTTTAACTTGTTGATAAGACAGGGCATCTCAATCTACGCATTACTCACTATCATCAAGTAAAATTTCGACATATTTTCCATTACCATCCAGTTGTAATTTTTTGGCAGGCCATAGTGCCCTATAGAAATTGCTTTGAAAGGTCATGCTGTAAATGTAGTCATTGCAACCAGTGGTAAGGAAAATCAAATCAATACAGCCAATACTCTAATCCTAAAATAGTTCACCCTTGACCCATCCTCTGTGTCTAGCTACCACCCTATTTCACTTCTCCCTTATGCCTCAAAACTACTGGAACCGCATGTCCATCTTGAATAGTCCTCCCACGTATCCTCCTGCTCCCTCTTTGACCAGTTAGTTAGAATCTGGCTTTTGACCAATCACTCAACTGAACTGCCCTAAGTATAGTGACCAATGACCTACTAAATGCCAAAGGCAAGCAACAATACTCTGTACTCCTTCTTTTAGACCTGTTCTCTACCTTTGACACTGTAAACAATTTCTTCTTGCTACAGATTCATCTCTTAGTTTCAAAGACTTGGCCCTATCCTGGATCTTTTCATATCTAATGGACCAGACTTTAAATGTCTCCCTCTCTTACACTACTTCCTCATCTTGCCCCCTATCTGTAGGTGTCGCACAAGGTTCAGTTCTGGGACATCTACTCTTCTCCAGCTACACCTTTGGCCTGGGACAGCTCGAAGAGTCCCATGGTTTTCAGTATCCTCTCTATGCTGATGATATGCAGATCTCCCTCTCTGGACCAGATATCACCTCGTTACTAACCAAAATCCCACAATGTCTGTCCACTATTTCATCCTTCTTTTCTGCTTGATTTCTTAAACTGAACATGGATAAAACAGATTTCATCAACTTTCCCCCACCACTCCAACAGACTTATCCATCAAAGACAATGGCTGCTTGCTTTCCCCAGTCCTGCATATTAGCTGCCTCGGAATAACCCTCGACTCTGCACTTTCTTTCAAGCCCACATACCCAAGCACTTGCCACCTCCTGCGGACTCTAACTCAAAAATATTTCCCGGATTTGTGCTTTTCTTGACCAAAAAACTGCAAAAACACTTGTGCATGTTCTCATCATCACCCACCTTGACTACTGCAACCTACTGCTTGCTGGCCTCCCCTCTAGCACTCTTGCACCTTTCCAGTCTATCCTAAACTCTGTTGTCTGACTAATAGTGTCTCCCCACTATTACCCTGCCTTCCTCTCCTCCATTTATGGGCTCCTTATTATTTAGAGACTCCAGTTCAAAACCTTAACCATGACATAGAAAGCCATACACAACCTGTCTCCTTCATGCATCTGTGATATGGTCTCTTGGTACTTACCTACATGCAACCTGTAATCCTCACAACATCTCCTTCCATACTCCACTCTTATCCCTTCTACTAATTGCATACAGGATTTCCTTGTGCATACCCCATACTCTGGAATTCTCTCCCAAAGACTTCACCTATAGTGGAAACCTTCAAAAGGAACAGACAAGCCTACAACCTGCAGTTACCCTCAGTCCACTAAACTACCACACATCCACTAAATCGCTGCACAGCCAGCTCTACCCTCTCCTTGTGTATCCTCACCCATCCCTTGTAGACTATGAGCCCTCTTGAGCAGGGTCCTTTCTCCTCCTGTACCTATGTGTGCCTTGTACTGTTCATAATTATTGTACTTGTCTAAGGATGCCCCTTTTTCACGTGTAAAGTGCCATGAAATAAAAGGCACTATTATAAATAATAATAATACAGCTGTTGAAAACAAAATAGTTCAATATGTTATATTACTTACATGAGAACTGCATACCAACTTTATAAAGTCATGTTTTGTGTCAGCTAAAAGAAACCAAGTCTAATCCTGCAGATCTTGTTAGAATGTTCTACAATGTGTTGTAATGCTAAAATAGAGTGCTCTCAGTGGGAGAAACAAAATAATAATCTTGTAGTTGTGGCTAGTCTGCTTCAGATGTGTCTGCTTCAAAGTGTCTGTTTAAAGTGTCAAGATATGAAATAGACCTGAAATTATATGAAGCAACTGGGCTCCATCATCTGCCATCTATCATAATCCATCTGCACTGCTTTGACTATCACCTAATCATCATGTTGATTCTGTGTTTCCCTACAGGTATGTTTGATTTTATAGCCCTGCACCCAACTTTGATGCTGTTCTGATGTATTTTCCCTGCTGAAAATATCTGGGGATGTTTTGATTGTATGACCCTGCACCCAACTTTGATGCTGTTCTAATGCATTTTTCCTGCTGAAAATATCCTATTCTATCATGAATGTAACTGTCCTTCCCCTGTTCCCCCCACAACCCTGTTTATGATCAAATCTGCCTGTGAACAACCATTTGGTAGAGCCTTGCTTGGTAATGGGTTCATGGAATCCAGTTCCCTCCCCCTTACTCCACACCTGAAATCACTTTTTTTGAGCATATCTGGAGCTGCTACTAGTCTGCTTCAAAGTGTCTGATTAAAGTGTCAAGATTTGAAATAGACCTGAAATTGAAGGGAATTGACTGGGATAGACTGGAAGTTAATGAAATAGAGGGCCACTAAAAACAATGTGTATAACTCTTTTCACTACCAATGTTTACCATGTCTATTATTTCATTGTTTGCTTTCCTATGTGCTTTTGCTACCCACTTCTACCATGCTATTCCCCCTCCATCACCACTAATTCACAACAACCCCTCTCTCCTTCCCTACTCTATGTACAGCTCCCATGCTATCTTCAGTTTACTGAAGAATCTCAGCCTATCATATTCCAAAGTCTTGCATAATAAACCATATCCTAAATCCAAAAATTATTTGCTCTTTCTCCTTTTGCTGCTGCTCCTTTCAGGTGATACCTCTCCCAACTTTGGTCTGCCCTCTACTAACTTCAACCCCTCCCCCATGTCACATAGAGACCCTACTAACCTTATTACTATTATGTGCATACCTTCATCTCTCTCTTTTAATTGTGCTATCTGGAATTCACAGTCTGTATGCAACAAGCTTCCGTTCATTCACAATTACTTTCTTACTAACTCTCTTAACCTCTTGGCCCTCACTGAAACCTGGATCCAGGATTCTGACACTGCTTCCCTTGCTGCTATTTCTCATGGTTGCTTACTTTTCTCCCATTCCCCGAGACCTGTGAACAGACGTGGTGATAGGAGTAGGCCTCCTCCTGTCCCAACAATGTACTTTCCAGGTCATTCCCTGAGGCCCATCACATTAATTTCCCTCTTTTGAAGTCCACACCATAGGTTATTCCCTCCCTTCCCCCTCAGAGTAGCATTTGTATACCGCCCCTCAGGTTCACCCACCCACTTCCTCGATCATTTTTCCATGTGGCTGCTGCACTTCTTATCGTCAGAATTACCAACCCTTATTCTGGGAGACTTTAACATTTCCATAAACAGCCCCATCTCCCCATCTGCATCCCAACTCCTATCTCTAACCACCTCTCTTGGCCTCTCACAGCTCTCAACTCCTGAGACACACAAAGACTGTAACACCCTTGACCTGGTCTTTGTCCGCCTCTGCTCAATCTGCTCCATAGGTAATTCACCTCTTCCCCTCTCTGACCATACCATTCTCTCCTTCACGCTCACAAACCCTCGCCCACCACAGCACACCCATACCTATCACACGTCCCGAAATCTACAGGCCATTAACCCTCGTTCTTTCACAGACTCTCTACACTCATCATTGTCCCCAATCTCCTCATTCTCCTGTCCCGATATGGCAGTAAATCATTACAATGACACTCTCAGAAGCACCCTGGACCGAGTAGCGCCCCTCACCCTCAGAACCTCCAAACACAGAGTGAAACAGCCTTGGCTCACATCGCAAACTTGATTCCTTCAGCAAAGCTCTAAGAGTACTGAACACCTATGGAGGAAAACTCGCTCACCAGAAAACTTTATCCATTATAAAGTCATGCTAAAAACCTACAACTCTGCCCTTCACCTCGCCACACAGACGTACTTCACCACCCTCCTCACTATCCAACAATTCAAAAAACTCTTTGACGCCTTTCACTCTGTCCTCAGTCCTAAAGGGCAGGCTCCCATCACTGACCTCTGTGCTGATGATCTGGCTTCTTACCTTATGGAGAAAATAGGCAACATCCACCAGAAAATCATCTCCCAGCTTCCAAGTGCTGCTACTCCCACTCTTTCTCACATTTCCTCTGGCTCACTCTCCACATTTAACCCAGTCACAGAAGAAGAAGTCTCCTCTCTTCCTCTCATCCCACAACATGCACCACTGACCCCATTCTCTCACACCTACTCCAGTCTCTCTCTCCGGTCATCATCACTAACCTAACCAAAATCTTCACCTCTCCCTCTCTTCAGGCATCTTCCCCTCCTCCTTTAAACATTCTATCATTACTCCATTATTAAAGAAAACTTCTTTTGACCCATCTTGCACAAATAACTACAGACCAGTCTCCAATCTCCCTTTCATCTCTAAACTCTTGGAGAGACTGGTCTACACCCACCTCACCCGTTACTTCTCCACTCACTCTCTTCTAGATCCATTAAAGTCTGGTTTCCGCCCCCTTCACTCTACAGAAACCGCCCTCATCAAAGTGAGCAATGACCTTCTGACAGCAAAATGTAATGGAGAACAATTTCTGCTAATTCTTCTTGACCTCTCTGCAGCTTTCAATACTGTTGACCACCATCTCCTACACTCTATGCTGTACTCCATCGGCATAAAGGACACCGCTCTCTCCTGGTTCTCTTCCTATCCTTCTGACTGTTCTTCCAGTGTATCATTCGCTGGCTCTACTTTCTCCCCTCTTCCTCTCACTCTTCGGGTCCCTCAGGATTCAGTCCTTGGCCCTCTTATCTTCTTTCTCTACATGGCCCCAATTGGACACACCATCAGCAGATTTGGCTTCCAGTACCATCTTTATGCTGATGACACACACAACTATACACTTCAGCCCCTGACCTTACCCCTGCGGTATTAAAGAACGCCAATGACTGTCTAGCTGCAATTTCCAACATCATGTCTGCTCTCTATTTGAAACTCAACCTTTCCAAAACTGAACTATTTCTGCTTCACTAACCTCACTAAATCTGACATCTCCCTCTCAGGGTGCGGCACCACGATTACGCCTAGGCAGCAGGCTTGCTGTCTGGGTGTTATGTTTGACACCGATCTCTCAACCTCCTATACACAATCTCTCGTCCGCTCTTGGCACTTGCACCTGAAGAACATCTCTAGAGTCCGCCACTTTCTCACCATGGAAACAACTAAAACCCTCACTGTGGTCCTAATCCATTCCCGCCTTGACTACTGCAATTCTCTACTAATTGGCCTCCTCCTCTCTAAACTTTCCCCTCTCCAGTCCATCCTTAATGCAGCAGCCACGATCACCCATCTGGCCAATCGTTACTCAGATGCCTCCGCTCTTTGACAGTCACAGCACTGACTGCCTGTACACTACAGGATCCAATTAAAATTGCTTGTTCTCACCCACAAAGCTCTTCACGGTGCAGCACCTCCCTACATCTCCTCCCTAATCTCTGTCTATCACCCCACCCGTTCTCTATGTTCTACAAATGACCTTCGACTAACATCTGCACTAATCAGATCCTCCCACTCCCAGGTCCAAGACTTCTCCCAAGCTGCACCAATTTTCTGGAATGCTCTACCCCAAGAAATCAGGACTAGCCACAACTTGCATAGTTTAGACGCTCCCTAAAAACATATCTTTTTAAGGCAGCCTATCATGCTTCCTAATAGAAGTCCTTAGTGAATGGGCTATATACAGTACCATCTCTCTGGACATAATCTCTTCTTCAGACTCCACCAAACCCAAAAGCTCTACAAAGATGTCTGGTGACCATTCATGTAACTTTAATTCTGTCCCCCTCTTCCGCAAGATGCCTGAACCATCACTGTAATAAGCCCCTGTACCTTGTGTAACCCCAATCCCATTGCAGATTGTCAGCTCTTTTGAGCAGGGTCACCTTTATTTTTGCTTTAATTGTTGTATTGTACATTTTACATTGATTATATGCTTATTGTATTACATCTAATTACTTTACTGTATTTTTTACATTGTTTCTCTGCTTTATTTTTACACTGTTTCTCTTCTTTAAGTATTGTGCTTTTACATTGATTCTATGCTTAGTGTATTGGATTTTTTTACATTGATTCTCTACTTTAATTACTTACTGTATTGTATATGTTTTATTGTTACTTATGATGGCTTGTAAAACAAACCACTGTATTGTAAAGCACTGCGGAATATGTTGGCGCTATATAAATAAAGATTTAATATTATTGCTATCATTATTATTATTATATAATTATTAATGGCTAACTAAAATAAAATAATTGATGCTACAAGGCAAGCTTTCGAGACATCTCAGGTCTATTCATCAGGCATGGTATGACAAAACATTTAAAGAAACAGAAATATATACCCAACTAGATACAAGTTAAAATAATTATCTATTTAAATAAACAAACAAACAGAACCTTGAGAGGATCCTTAATTAGGCTTAGTGGCGTGAAGGTTTTATGGTCCTAATTTATATGTAAACTTGGTGCCTTCACAGTCTTTGGAAAACATTCCTAAGATGTTGTAAAAAATGTTGTTTGTACCATTTTTAGCCAGTAGATAGAAAAAACTCAAATGCTAATATTTTTCTTTAAATGTTGTGATGAGTCATACATCCTTCTGATAGATTTAACCCTGATTGAAAAGAGACAAAGGTTTGAATGAGTTTGTATTCACAGACCCGTCTATGTTTTTGTGATATGAAATTGCATTTTAATATGGCAACTTTCATATTTTCAATTTTATGTCCTGGATTACAGAAATGTTTGGCTACTGGTAAATGTATTTTTTTGTCTGTAATTGTGTGGCAAGGAGATCTCATCCTTACTCTTGGCCGCTGTCCTTTCTCCCAAACATAACATATACAGTACTACACCAGACTGGATGAGGACCCAACAAAATATATGAGGAAGTTGTGAAGAGTCATCAAATGTTTAGTCATCAAATCAAATGTTATATCAGATACAAGAGTATCTCTTATGTTCTAAATTCACTGAATTAAAAAGAAAATTAAATAGACAGTACTAGTTACAAGTTTGGGCACATTTATTCATGCAATTGTTTTACTTCTTATTGTAATGTACAAATTGTAGATTAAGACTGATGGCAGACAGCAAACTAAAAAGAAACAGATATGAAAGAAGGGAGTAAAAAAAAGACATGTGTCAAACATACAGAATATGTATTAACCTTGTATTCCTTCAAGTACCCCCTTTTACTCTGATTACTTCTTTATTAAACCTTGTCAGGTAGTCTTATATAAAAGATTCCAATGAGCCAATGAAAATGTATGCGTTGTCAAAAATTCATATATAAAACCAATGGCCTTCAAGAAATATTTGGGTGCTACCGTTGTGTGTATTTTGTAAAGAAAAAAGAGTGAAGAGAAATGACAGTGTATTATTAATTTAAAATTGAAAGTTCAGCAAGTTGAACAATTTCTAGACCCTTGAAGATATCCTCAAGTATAGTCATGAAAACCATCAAATCACTATAATAAAACTGGCTCTCATGCAGACTGCCCCAGGTAAGGAAAACCAAAAATTATCTCTGGCGCAGAATATAGGTTCCTCAAAGTTGACAGCCTCAAAAACTGCAAATAGACAGAAACTCAGATATCAGACATCATAAATTATGCACCCCTCATCATAAGTCATCAAAAAGCACACACATCTCAACATAAACTGTACAGGAGATTAAAAGAAGTAGGCTTTTACTGTCAAGCATATCAGCAGTTGGTTTCTAAATGTGTAGTGCCCACTGTGAAGCATGGAGGAGAAAGTGTGATAGTATTCGGGTGCTTTGTTGGTGACATTATTGGTGAGTTATTTAAAATGTGATGTACATTTAAGAAGCATGGCTACCACAGCATTCTGCAATAAGATGTATGGTTTTGAATAAGTTGGGTTGCAGAGTGAAGACAAGACAGTCAAGAAGTATTAGCACTTCTGGGAACTCTGTCAAGACTGTGACAAAGCCATGGCAGGTGACTACCTCAAAACTGCTTGAGAGAATTCCAAGGAAATGTAAAGGTATAATAAGAGTAAAAAGGGTCTACCTAGAGAAGCCTAAAGTTTAGCACATAATTTGTTCTGGTTTGTGTTCACTTGTGTTTTTTTACTCCTTGCTTTCATATTTGTTGTTTCATGGTGGTATTGGCTTCAGTCTGTATCTACAAAACACCTAGTCTAATAAAAGCAATAAAACCATAGTAGAGGTGCTTCCAAACTAAGGTATTTAGGTCTCTTCAATAACATTTAGCATTCCATCACACACATAGATGGATCAAGTGCATCTCAAGCAGCCATCCCGTTTCCTGGTTTGCATTGACAAGGTACAAGAAACCCCAAAGTGTACGGTTTATTTAGTTATACGTATAAAAATGATTTGGATGCATTTCTCTAGTTGTAGACAATCATCACATATATGGAAGCAGCAATATTTCTCCCTTTAACTGGACAAATATTTATAAAAGTCAACTAAACCTACTCAATGGCCAACAATCTAAGGTGTATCTGGACCTGCCACCTGACCACTAGCAGCAAAAGTTGGGGAAATAATGATGTCAGATCCCTTTTCCTGTTAAAGGGAAGCTACTGTCAGAGCTTTTTAGCTGTACCTTATTCAACTTTCTCTTTTGGAACTCAACTAAGGTTTGGACAATAAAAATATAGGGCTTCTAAGGGACTATATACAGGAGAATATGGTAGAAAATTAATATATACATTTTAGCTATCATGGTTTTACAAAGGACAGATTAGTTTTTATGAAGAGGTGAGATGAAACCCAGACAGATGGGTAGCTGTCGATACAGTGTTTTTAAACTTTGCAAGGTGTTTGACATGGACACTTAATGGGTAAATAAGGTCTACATGTTTGTAAAGTAAAGAATATAATTACACTAAAACCTGGTTCAAAGGCTTTACCCTGAGAGTTGAATGGTCCTACTATGCATTGTCTCTGGCTAAAAGTGGAGTACCCAAAGGTTCAGTGCTGGGTCTGCTATTATTTAAATTATTTTTTTTATTATAGAGAATGAGATTAATTACCGTATATACTCGCGTATAAGCCGAGTTTTTCAGCCCAAAAATCGGGCTGAAAAGTCACCCCCTCGGCTTATACGCGAGTCACTGTATTAGGGACCTCGGATACCTGCTGTCAGTAGCGAGTCTGAGCTATTCCGAGAGGGTCTTGGCGATTCCGAGCGAGTCTGAGCTATTCCGACAGGGTCTTAGCGATTCCGAGCGAGTCTGAGCTATTCCGACAGGGTCTTAGCGATTCTGAGCGATTCTGAGTGAGTCATAGCGATTCTGAGTGAGTCATAGCGATTCTGAGAGCGAGTCTTAGCGATTCCGAGCATTTCTGAGCGATTCTGAGCTAGTCTGAGCGATTCTAAGCGAGTTTACAATCCGAGCCCTGTATTCTGTACTCGGGACTCGGCTTATACGCGAGTCAATAGGTTTTTTCAAGGTTTTGAGGACAAAAGTAGGGGGGTCGGCTTATACACGGGTCGGCTTATACGCGAGTATATACGGTATGTTGTTTCTATTTTTTAAGAAGACACTAAGCTATGCACTATATTGAAGTCTATGGAGAGTGTTCATAGGTTACAAACTGACTTTGACAAACTAAGTGAAGGGTTTCCACTTGCCGAATGAGATTCAATGCAGATGAAAATAAAATTATTCAAATTGGAATTAATAATACCCAGACATCAAATGTTCTAGAGGAAGTAAAACTTGGAGAGTACAGAAGGATCTGGGCATACTTATAGATCATAGAGTAAATCAGAGACTAAATAACAGCTTACAATGTCAATTAGAAGCTTGTAAGGGCTGCTGTATATTTTTATGCACTAAAAGAGACAAAGATTTATGGAATAGGAATGCAATACTATAATACTACTTTACAAAGTATTAGTGTGATCCGATCTGTAATATGCAGTTTAGTTCTGGACACCCATTCAGAGAAATGATGTCCTAGATTTATAAATGGTACAAATAAGAGACACAAACTAGTAAATTGCATGGAGGTTCTTAGTTATGAAGAAAGATTAACATAATTAATAATTTTATTTAGTTTTATGAAGAGGCATATATGAGGGGATATGATCAACTTAAACAAGAAAAAAATCAATGATATCTCTGCTTGGAGAAAGAAAGGTTCAATCTCCAGAAGCGAGAAGCCTTCTTTACCATAATATTACAGAGTGGTATAATGGATAGAGAGTCAAGATGGTAAGATGGGCAAGGGTGTACAGGGGAGCAAGTCTGACCCTCGACTTGGGGTCCCTGACTAGCCCTGTTCCCAAAGGTACTTCAGAAGGTCATTATCAACCCTAAACTAAGGGCCCCTACCTCAACCATGGACCAGGAAACCCAGCAGCTTCAATGGAAGTAAATGGCAGCAATGACACAGCACAGTACGACTGCACACCATGGAGTTCAGGTAGAAAATGAGATCTAACTGCGACACCTAGTGGAGGAAAGTGAAGCTATTTAAAGTCTGAGGAAGTGGGGATCTGAATAGTAAGACACACCCCTCCACCTCCACTCAAATGCTATGACTCACTCCTCTAATTGCAGCTACAGCACACAGCATAGACTAGGGAAAAAAACTGTTTAAACACAGCAGCAACACTAAGGGTATGTGCCCACAGGAAGGTTTTGCTGCGTTTGAGATCAGGTTTTGCCTTGGTTTTATGTAAATCTATGTTAATCTAATCCTGAGTTTTTGGTTTCCCAGCAAAACCTATGTGATCAGGGAAATGGTACATACATAGGGGGTGAACCCATACCATTTCCCACCTAGTTATCCAGTGTCCAAACATGTTATTGCTTTCTGATGTCAGCCTTCCAGTCTATTCTTGAAGAGATTAATTTTGATTCCAACCAGGCAAAGATTGCTAATAAGTAACACCTTTCCTTGCTCCTTATAGGCCTACATTCCCCATTACTTGCAGGTATCAGACAGCCTATAAAATGTATCCAAATTGTGCCAGAAAATAGGTAGGAAGGGATCTAGGGACCCAGTTGACAAGACACACCTCACCGTGGTGACTGGGTGATTTATTAATGCACATTTATAAAGCTAAGTGTCTTCTTTTACTCCTTTTAGCTTAGCTGCAATTTTCTTTTTTCATATTAAAACACTAAATAGTGCTACTTATATTTATATATCTAAACTGTGTTTAAGTGCACTAACACTGGTAGAAATAGTACTGCATCTATAAATGTATACTGTATGTATTTAGTTTTTTTTTGTCCTGAGCTGAAGTTCTTACTCATCATTTTGGCCTACATTTTTTTGGCAATTCGTACAAATCCAAATGCATAGTGTTCAAATTCACATGGACCTGAGAATTTCATAAAATTGGGCTTAATAATGATTTGCAGCAAATCATATTGATCATCTCGAGTCAGTGGGTTTATGTCTGTCTTAACTTTTTCTATTTTCCCCCAAACAGAGTAATTAATTATGGAATCTGGGCTTACTTTAGACCAATCTCCTGTTCTCCATATGTAGCACTTCGAGTAATCTTCACAATCTTCCATATCTCGAGGTCTGGTGGACATTAGACATTTCTTACGAGGGTTTGTGCATCTCACAGTCCGATGTCGTACACCTTTACCACATTTCAGGGAGCACTGAAAAAGATAAATCATTTTAGTTTTTTTTGCTGATAAAATTTAGTAATTGTATTTAAATTGTATTTTCATTTTATGAGTCCTTCGGGCTTGTAAATACGTATACTACTAATTTTTAGTAATGTGCAAAAATATTTACACAGAAGGTTTCTATTTGAAGAATATATCCTCTGAAAATGTCCATTGGCCACTAAGACTTTTACTTAAATTGCATAGCACATTGATGGTACCATCTACTATATAGTTTTCTGTATTCAATTGAATTTTTGGATAATTATTTATCCCATATTAACACCATTTATTTCATTCTATTTATTAGGATAGAGTATGGTTATATCTTAAATAATATGAGAATGGAATACTGAGATACCTAATAGTATTGTAGAGTGTGGACATTTTGGAGGTTTTGCAGGAGAGGGAGGTGCCCCACACCTCCCATATGAGTAGTTCACACATAAGCTAGCTTCACAGGTAAGCCCACAGAGTGTGGAGTCCTGGCTGACGCCTGTATAGAGGTATGTTCACACACAAGCAGATTTTAAATGCATACATCAGTTAGGGACTGCCTCTGTCAGGGCAACCGTGATGAGGTGAGGCAGCTTATAGTATATTTTTTGCAAAAAACGTACAAACCAATAGCCCTGTTTTTGACACTTTTTTTGACAGCACTTGCTGAAAACAGGAAATTTTATTATAACAGAGTGCTTTTGTGTGACTCTTGTGCGGATTTTTGCACTTTGTCTTTGCATTTTGGAAGTAAGGTTAAGGACACACATTGACTACGGTTCACCCAAACCATACCATATTTGTTAGAATTATACTATATAAAGTAGCAGTGATTCTGATCCACCCTGTTGATCTACTTCATGTGTATTACTACACCTCAGACCATACTCCGGCCTCCCACACTGTCATACAGTCCTGTCCCTCACAGCGCTGGCTTGAAGGAGGCTTATATCCAGGACAGTCTTTTTCACGGACTGTGATCATTGTTCCATTTCTGAGTTGTTGTGTACATGCAGTCTGCCGGTTCTGAGCTCCTTTACCGCATGTCCTGGAACATGGACTCCAATCTGTCATCATCCATCTAAAGAGGAAATAATTTTAGAAGTAAAAAAAATTCATTAGAATAAAGGTATTTTGTAGATATGTGCATATTCTATGACAAAATAAAGTTATAATGCTTTATAAGATTTTTTTGGACATTTTATAACCTTCCTTGAAAGGACTAACAGTACAAATAATTCTTTCTTACATCTTTTGTTATGTTTCCTTGAGATTCTGGTAAAATGTATTTGGACAAATTTATAAAAACTAACATAAAGGAAATGTAGCTGATAAGGTTAAGGAGGAACACAACTTGAACATACTATCAGATGAGCTGCTGTCATAAGTACATGTGGCGCCCTGCTGGTCTGGTCACCACCAGGAGTACTGCACTCCTCCATTAGCGGAAGGGAAGAGTAGTGCTCCTTGTTCTCAGTAACTGGGATGGTGAAATTGAGACCCCACCCTGCAACACACATGGGCAGAGATGGTGCATGGATGTGGGAAGTAGGCCCAGTTTCAGAGGGAGGGACATGGGGTAGAACGTAGAGGGAGTTGGGAGGAAGACAGCAAAGGAGTAGGAAGTCGGAGTGAGAGTTGAGAGGTGGTGGAGGTGTTAGTTCTCGCAAGCTGGAACATGGTCACGCTTGCCCCGGGAGGGAAAGACGGGAAGGTGTAGAAGAGAGAAGGAGCTCCTGGGGTGCGGAAGAAGACTAAGATCACCCACACACTCATATCTGGCAGAGGAACAGAGGGGCTGGTGGACAAAACAGGGGACCGGCCCTGAACACAGCGCTGCAGCTGTAGGCCCAAACCATTTAATCCAGAGGCCATGAGGTCTTAAAGGGAACTGTGGTTGTCTTTACCCGAGCTCTGTGCATGGAGGCGCTGATGAGGGAAGCAAAAGTGTTAGAGGCGCTGAGAGTACCACCAGTGAAAGGAACACCGAGAGCGAACAAAACACCATGAGAGAGAAGGAACACCTAGGGGTCTCGAAGACACTGTCCTGGTTTTTGAGAATCAGCTGGACCGGAGATTAGCAGAGGGAAGCACCCAGCGGCCTGGTTGGAGTGTTGAAGTAAAGGTACAGAACTCCGCCAGACATGTGTGAGACTCTTCTTTGCAGCGCCCACTGACAGCAGAGGTCCACTTGATACACCGTGGTGCTGACTACCCGATGAACACCGGCCAAGAATGAACTGACTTTTCTACCCACTACCCTGGAGATCCCGCTCTGCCTGCGGGGAGCAAAACCATTCAAGCTGCCGGTCATCACCCCCAGAGGTTCTGCAGCAGCGGTGGCTGCACATAGCTGAACACCACGGGTGGCGTCACGAATACCCTTTTCCCAATTCCCCCATCATCAAAGCTCAGCATCCCCTTTATTAAATGACACCGCCAGGGCCGCAGAGCCGGGTCATCGCCGTGACATCCCTCCAAATGAAAAAGAACTGTAACAACCAGCCCGGTCTCGAGTATCCCCATTACTCTGGAGTGGGTGTGTCATACACTTAATGTACCTCTCAGCTAAGGAGCAACCATGACATGAGATTAAATAAATATTTTATTGACTGAGCACATATACCCATTCTGCTGAGCACTAAAGCTGGAGAAACTCTCTTCTCAAACTCATGCTCAGTCAGTGGAAAGATTTATTCCATCTCAATGTTAGGGCTGCTTTTTGACTGGGAGAAGTATATTTGCTTATGGCAGCAGCTATTCTGACAGTTAAGATACGTCTCAATCTCTGTTTCTTCATCGATCATCCATCCAAACACATTACCAGAATGGCAGCAGTTTGAAGTAAATCAAATGTTTATCATATTCTCGGAGAACCCTTTATCATTTTTGGCAATACATTGAAAAGTGTCCTACTCAGTTTTTAAGGTCCACGTACTGAAATATGGTCCAAATCTCCTTTTGAGGTTCCTATTTGCCAAGATTTGAAAACTTATAACAAAAAATATGTTGAAATATTAAGTATATTTTTCTGTAAGGAACTTGTGCTGATTTGCTACAGTATTTATCCTTGAGCAGTCTTGGCCTAAAATGTAGTCTTGCTTGACATACTAACCCAAAGTTTATTCCTGCCAAACAGAAATAACTTACAACCTGAAAACATCCGTCATGTCTATCTGGAGCAGTGGTCTGCAGTAACACATCTGGCGGGAGGTGCCTGCTCCTATACAATGGAGGCCTCACAGACACCTGCTTTCCACACCAAACTCTTACATTCAGATCCCTATGGCTATTTATCCTGACTTGATTGTAGCAGCTGCATAACACATTGAGGCTGCAGCAAATTCTGGATGATATTCCTAAATCCCTGTTCAGTTTTCACTTCATAATCTCAAACTGTTATATAGTTGTGGAGCTGGAAATCCACAATATTTGTGCTTGTACAATTATCCTCTGTTTTATGAGAATAATGGGAATTTATATCCATATATCTATAATAAACTACAATATACATACATATATTTATATATTACCCCACAAAACAGAAGATAATTGTACAAGCACAGATATTGTGGATTGACAACTATATATATATACGGTATATTCTTCGACATTGAAATTTTAACACCGAGAAGGATATGCCAAGGAATTATGGAAATCGCAGAATTGATAGAATTGATAATGATATTTAAATTATGAAAAATGTGTAAGCGAGTGGAGAATAGCTAATGTGATGTGTTTGGTCAATGTGTTTCCTATATGTGGCATTGTTTATATCATTTCAATGAGGAAATTACTAATAACAGAATGAGTTTCATGCAACACCTGACTGTGACTGCTAACAGTGGGTTTTAGGCGAGGAGACAGTTACTAGCAAATCGAGATGCTGGGAAAATGGCTTCAGTCATGTAAGAGGCGTCAGAGGCATGGTGTCAAAGTGCCCGTAGTTAGAGTAGAGGGAGTTTCAGACTCTATGTTGTACAACATCGGGGACTTTGGAAAGTTAAAGAAAGTATTGATTCTGAAAACGTGACTGCATCTTTCTTATGAGTTAGCAAAAAGAGATGCCATCAAGGAAGGGGTAAGTGGGAGCAACAGTGGAACAGAACTACTGGAAGTACTGGAATGACTTTGGATTGGAATCGTGTTACCCTGAACAGTGGTGGATCCACAGGGGTTAGTCTAGTGTGGAAGATTTAGAGAAGAACGTCTAGCCTTGCATCATGGGAGCATCTGGGAATGTAGTGAGTTCACAGAAGATAGAAAGAAGGAGTTGATCATGTCTGAATTGTATTACTGTGAAATTGTATTAAAGTGAACCTATCAGCTACTTTAGGCCTCCCAAGCTATCCCTATGTGTCCCTACAGCCTCCTTGTACATCTCTAAGCATCCCTATCTGAGCTACAAGTGTGGTTTAATAGTTGCAAAAATGCATTTTATAACTTACATTTTGTGATGCTAATGAGCCACGGTCTACACTCTAGACAGTCTGGGTGTTCTTTCAGCATCTGTGGCGCCTTCCATCCCTGATTATCACGCCACGGCTGGCGCGATAACCTAATTGTCAAGTGCTGCCCCCTTCTGTGTAAATACTACAATCTGCTGCTTCTACATATGATATGCTCAGTGCATCTATTTCCAGACCTGCATATTGTGGGGTTGTATTGGATGTATTTGCTGGCTGCAGAGCATGCACAGTGCGCATTATAAAGCCATCAAGTACAGCCAATCACTCAACCACAATGCACAGGACTGGAAATAGATGCATCCTGTGCATTGTGGGTGAGTAATTGTGTGTACTTGCTGGCTTCAGAATGCATACTGCACATGCTCTGGAGCCAGCAAGCACACCCTATATACCCCCACAATGTGGATGTGACTGGCGCATCATACCAAGAAGCAGCACATAGATTGTAGTATTTACACAGAAGTGGCTAGTGCATGGAAATTAAATTATCATGCCCACTGGAACATGCTAACCATGTATGGTAAGTGACACAGACGCTGAAAGAACGCCCAGACTGTCTGGTCCATGATTTATTACTATCACAAAATGTTAGTTATAAAATGCATTTTTACAACTAGTAAACCACACTTTTAGATCAGACAGGGATGATCAGGGATGTACTAGGAAGCTCCGGGGACAGATAGCGTATGGGGTCTAATGTAGCTGTCAGGTTCCATTTAAGAAGCCATGCGACGTGCCACAGCACATGTAATTACAAGTGTGACGCCTCTGAAAATTACCCATTGAGCATCATCAAGTCTGATACCTGTTATCTGTTATGCTTATTCAGCTTAAAACACCTAAGTAGAAGATAGGTTAGGCTGGGGTCACACATAGAAGTCCGTTTTTGGAAGTGATTTTTATCACCAATCCGTTTTTTATAGGGTGCTTTTTGAGCCTCCTGCACCCCTGAACGTTTTTGGACTTAGTCATTTTTTCATTAAAAACGCATATGCGTTAACGCATGCGTTAACGCAGGTGCCTATATGTGCCATGCGTTAACGCATGCGTTTCCCATAGGGCCCCATGTTAAAAAACGCATGCGTTTTTTAACTGATGCCAAAAACGTTGCTAGCAACGTTTTTGGCTCAAAAACGGACAGAGCAATGTTTTGAGGTCCAGAAAAAAACAGACAGAGTGTTTATTACATCCAATCTGTTTTTCTGTCAGTTTTTGGACTTAGAAAAAAAAAATGACAAAAATGAAGCCAAAAACGGACCAAGAGCTTATGTGTGACCCCAGCCTTAGGGTCACATTTGCATTATCAAATGCTCAAAACTGCATCAGGATCTGCAGCCCATAGGAGCCCATTATAAAACCGGATTGCATGTAGTGTATAATGGGCTCCCATGGGAGGCCATCCGGCTACCGCAAGGCACATGTGAATGCCTGCGGTAGCTGGATGCTTTGTCCGGATCAGGATGCGGTAATCGCAATATGCCTTGCAAATGTGACCCTAGCCATATTCTGTTTTAAAATTCACAGTTTTGTATTCACTACTTTCACCACATTTCATCACTGTCTGCTGCCACGAGCCCACGATATAGTATTATAAACAATGTGAGTAAAGGAGCTGTTACTGCATCAGATTTATCATTGGCATTGGGAGGTTTTAAACAGCCAAATTGCACCTTTCAAATGGAAACAAAGCTTTCAAAACATCTTGAATTATTTAATATCCAGTATGAGCACCAGACACAGAAATATTGAGGTTATTAATGGTTTATTTGAGGAATGTTCTGCTATGCTGAGTACACTTGAGCATGCAAATAATTCAGATCTTCAAGTTACAAATTTTCGCCCAATGTCATCCCATATTTGCTTGATGGAAGACAAGTCTAGAGATGTTAAGGTCCATGGTAGCCTTTTAGGCCAGAAACATTTCTCACAACACCAAAAACTTGTGGCTTGGCATTTTTATGTTCAAAACCAAATCATGGACCGTTTGGAGAAATTGCCTGATTTCAGGGAAAATCAATGTAACATTGAGCCATTAATATATCTGCCATAAAGACTACAGGTATCTGAATTAATAATAATAATAATCTTTATTTATATAGCCCCAACATACCGTATATACTCGTGTATAAGCCGACCCGTGTATAAGCCGACCCCCCTACTTTTGCCCCCAAAACTTGGGAAAATCTATTGACTCGTGTATAAGCCGAGGGTGGACCCCAGCACAGGTATACAGCCCCCAGCAGTGTGGTATACAGCAGCCTCCCCAGTGGTATATACAGGCCCCAGCAGTGTTACAGCAGCAGCCCCAGTGGTATATACAGCAGCAGCCCCAGTGGTAGTATACAGCAGCCCCAGAGGTATATACAGCAGCCCCAGTGGTAGTATACAGCAGCAGCCCCAGTGGTAGTATACACGCAGCCCCAGTAGTATATACAGCCCCAGTGGTAGTATACACGCAGCCCCAGTAGTATATACAGCTCCAGTGGTATATACAGCCCCAGTGGTAATATACACGCAGCCCCAGAGGTATATACAGCCCCAGTGGTAGTATACACGCAGCCCCAGTAGTATATACAGCCCCAGTGGTATATACAGCACCAGTGGTAGTATACAGCAGCCCCAGTGGTATATACAGCCCCAGTGGTAGTATACAGCAGCCCCAGTGGTATATACAGCCCCAGTGGTAGTATACATACAGCCCCAGTAGTATATACAGCCCCAGTAGTATATACAGCCCCAGTGGTAGTATCCAGCAGCCCCAGTAGTATATACAGCCCCAGTGGTAGTATACATACAGCCCCAGTAGTATATACAGCCCCAGAGGTATATACAGCCCCAGTGGTAGTATACATACAGCCCCAGTAGTATATACAGCCCCAGTGGTAGTATACATACAGCCCCAGAGGTATATACAGCCCCAGTGGTAGTATACATACAGCCCCAGTGGTATATACAGCCCCAGTGGTAGTATACAGGGCCCCAGCAGGGCCCCCCTCATAGTTTGGCGCCCCCACCTCACTTGCTGGCCCCCCCTGCGCATATACATTACCTGTCTAGCAGCTGTCATCCTCTGGTGGCGGATCGCGGCTCCCGGCTCCGGCTTCCATCTTCCTCTCTGTCTTCCTGCTTTGTGGCCGGGGCTCATCGTGATGACGTCATCGCGACGCCGGCCGGTAACGTGACAAGCAGGAAGACAGAGAGGAAGATGGAAGCCGGAGCCGGGAGCCGCGATCCGCCACCAGAGGATGACAGCTGCTAGACAGGTAATGTATATGCGCAGCGCTGCATGCGGGGGGGGGCCAGCAAGTGAGGTGGGGGCGCCAAACTTTGAGGGGGACCGTATTGACTCGCGTATAAGCCGAGGGGGGCACTTTTCAGCCCAATTTTTGGGCTGAAAAACTCGGCTTATACACGAGTATATACGGTACTCCACAGCGCTTTACAATTCAGTGGTTCATATACAAATGGTCATAAGCAACAATTATTAAAAAATACAATACAATAATTAAAACTAAAATAAGGTGACCCTATTCAAAAGAGCTTACAATCTACAGTGAAATGGGGGTTACACAAAGTACAGGGGCTTATTACAATGATGGTTCAGGCATCTTGAGGAAGTGGGGGATAGGAAAAACTTACATGAATGGTCACCAGATAATCTGTGTAGATCTTTTGGGTTTGATGGAGTTTGAAGGAGAGTTATGTCTAGAGAACTAGTTAATGGGCTACATACAGTATAAAGGACTTCTATTAGTGAGCATGATAGGTTGCCTTAAAAAGATGTGTATTTAGGGAGCGCTTGAAGATATGTAATTTGTGGATAGTCCTAATTTCTTGGGGTAGAGCATTCCAGAGAATTGGTGTAGCACGGGAGAAGTCTTGGAGCTGGGAGTGGGAGGTTCGGATTAATGCAGATGTTAGTCGATGGTCATTTGTAGAATGTAGAACACGGGAAGGGTGGTAGAAAGAAATGAGGGAGGAGATGTAGAGAGGTGCTGCACTACGAAGATCTTTGTGGGTGATAACAAGCAATTTGAATTTGATCCTGTAGTGTATAGGCAGCCAGTGACTGGCACAGAGCGGAGGCGTCTGAGTAATGATTGGCAAGATAGGTGATCCTGGCTGCTGCATTAAGGGTGGACTGGAGGGAGGAATATCTAGTGAGGGGGAGGCCAATTAATGGAGAATTGCAGTAATCAAGGCGGAAATGGATCAGGGCCACAGGCTAGGGTCACACATAAGCCCTTGGTCCGTTTTTGGCTTCATTTTTGTCATTTTTTTTCTAAGTCCAAAAACTAACAGAAAAACGGATTGGATGTAATAAACACCCTGTCCGTTTTTTTCTGGACCTCAAAACATTGCTCTGTCCGTTTTTGAGCCAAAAACGTTGCTAGCAACGTTTTTGGCATCAATTAAAAAACGCATGCATTTTTTTAACATGGGGCCCTATGGGAAACGCATGCGTTAACGCATGGCACATATAGGCACCTGCGTTAACAATCACTTCCAAAAACGGAGTTCTATGTGTGACCCCAGCCACAGTGAGCGCTTTTGTTGTTTCCATGGTGAGAAAGGGGCGGACTCTAGAGATGTTCTTCAGGTGCACCTGACAAGAGCAGCTGAAAGATTGTATATAGGAGGTGAAGGAGAGATCAGTGTCAAACATAACACCCAGACAGCGAGCCTGCTGCCTAGGCGTTATCGTGGTGCCATACACTGAGACAGAGATGTCAGATCTAGGGAGGTTAGTGGAGGGCATGATGAGAAGTTCAGTTTTGGAAAGGTTGAGTTTCAGATAGAGCGTGGACATGATGTTGGAAACTGCAGTTAGGCAGTCCGTGGCGTTATTTAGTACCATGGGGTTAAGGTCAGGGGCTGAAGTGTATAATTGTGTGTTATCAGGATAAAGATGGTACTGGAAGCCAAATCTGCTGATGGTCCGTCCAATAGGGGCCATGTAGAGAGAGAAAAGAACAGGGTTAAGGAATGAACCCTGAGAGACCCCAATAGTGAGTGAAAGAGGAGAGGAAGTGGAGCCAGCAAATGATACACTGAAAGAGTGGTCAGAAAGATAGGATGAGAACCAGGAGAGAGCAATGTAGTTTACGCCGATGGAGTGCAGCATGGAGAGTAGGAGATGGTGGTCGACCATGTCAAAAGCTGCAGAGAGGTCAAGAAGAATAAGCAGAGAGTGGTCACCATTACGTTTTGCCATCAGAAAGTCATTGGTCACTTTGATGAGGGCAGTATCTGTAGAATGTAGGTGGCAGAAACCAGACTGTAATGGATCTAGAAGAGCGTGAGTAAAGAGGTAATGGGTGAGATGGGTGTAGACCAGGCTCTCCAAGAGTTTAGAGAAGAAGGGGAGGTTGGAGACTGGTCTGTAGTTATTCGTGCAGGATGGGTCAAGAGAAGATTTCTTTAATAATGGAGTAACGATAGAATGTTTTAAGGAGGGGAAGATGCCAGAAGAGAGGGAGAGATTGAAGATTTTGGTTAGGTGAGTAGTGATGACTGGAGAGAGAGACTGGAATAGGTGTGACAGAATGGGGTCAGTGGTGCATTTAGTGGGATAAGAGGAAGAGAGGAGCCTAGAGACTTCTTCTGTGACTGCGTCAAATATGGAGAGTGAGCTGGAGGAAATGTGGGGAAGAATGGGAGTAACAGCTCTTTGAAGCCGGGAGCTGATTTCCTGGTGGATGTTGTCTATTCTCTCCGTAAAGTAAGAAGCCAGATCATCAGCACAGAGGTCAGTGATAGAGGCCTGCATTTTAGGACTGAGGAGAAAGTGAAAGGTATCAGAGGTTTTTTTTTTTAATCGTTGGATAGTGAGGAGATCAGGGTGGTGAAGTAGGTCTGTTTGGCAAAGTGAAGGGCAGAGTTGTACGTTCTTAACATGAATTTATAATGGATGAAGTTTTCTGGTGAGCGAGTTTTCCTCCATAGACGGTCAACACTCCTAGAGCATCGCTGGAGGAATCGAGTTTATGATGTGAGCCAAGGCTGTTTTAATCTATGTTTAGACGTCCTGAGTCTGAGGGGCGCTACTTGGTCAAGGGTGCTTCTGTGAGTGTTATTGTAGTGATTCACAGCCAGATCAGGACAGGAGCAGGAGGAGATTGGGGACAGTAATGAGGAGAGAGTCTGTGAGTGTATGAGTGTTAATGGCTGTAGATTTGAATTGATGACTAGAGCGGACTGGATATCATACATTATGCCATCCCAAATGTAATCCTGGGAAAAGGACCAGTGTGCTCTGCAACATTTTCAAAGTAGTTCTATTTGCAACGACTCCTGACATGTATGCTTGATGTTGAATTATTTTATCATATTTATAGTTTGTTTTTAACCAAAATCTTGCATAATTATGTGATACGTACTGAATTTTGTATGATAGGTGGGATGGCTCGCAAGGTCTTATCTCCTTGTTTACAGCTTAGGCAAAATGTTTTTGCTGTCATTCTTATCAGACCAGAAGGGGGGGAGGGAGGGGTGGGAGTTAGGGTGGGGAGACGGGGTTGTTATACAGGATTCCTTCCTGTTTTTGTTTTATATCTATCGCAAGATTGATCCTTGTATTAATGTTGGATTTCTGTGTGACTTATAAATTTCAATAAAAATTATCTGATTAAAAAAAAAAAAATCTTGCATAATTGAAAATCTCCATTGCCAGGTTAATGCGACTGTTACAGGGTGCACCATTACATCACCAGCACCATGACAACAAATCTCCACTATCCAGATCTATCAGACTGTCACAGGATGCAGCATCACACAGGCACTGCCGTAATGATGAATCTATGGAGTACAAATCTGTGAGACTCTCGAAGGTTGGAGCATCCAACCTCCAGTACTGTAATGACAAATCTCCTGAGTCCAGACATTATTGTCATTTTATTAGTTTATTTTCATTATTCGACCATCAATAGCAGCTATTTAATCTATAACAGCATTCATGATATGTAACATACCTACTTTGTTGTTTGCTTTTTATCCAGTTCAACTGCTAATGCTGAGTTTTAAACTCACCTATTTTTTATTAAATTTTGTAACCTAAAACATTAACTAATATATAATCGCACACATTCTAGAATTGCCTGATGTGCTAGAATTAGGCCCCTGTCTGGTAATTATATAAATATATATGTGTGTGTCTGTGTATTTGTGTATGTGTGCTCGTGTGTTTGATTGCTACATAAGTGTTTAAGGGATTTCTTGTTGACTGCCAATGCACAACTTTGGGTTTTGCTGGGTCCTGTGTTTAAAGACACAGGGTTCTCTGGAGGGACTCTTCATAGGATTGCAAATAAATCAAGATGCTTTTCTTATTCAATTATGATACTTAGGCCGGAGTCACACTTGTGAGAGATATGAGAGAGACTCGCGCAAGTCTCGCATCGCATCACTTGGCACAGTCGCCACTCACCGGACAGGAGCTTGTCAGCTGCATGTATTTCTATATGCCTACACACTCCTTGTCTGGAGAGCTGACAGCCATGCTGGGTGATGTGATACGAGACTTGTGTGAGTCTCTTGCATGTCTCTCACAAGTGTGACTCTGGCCTTTGTGTGAATAATTGAGAAGTCATAATTTGCACTCATGCCTTTGATCTGTTTAGCTTTGGCTTGATCATTATGGAGTTATTATCTTGTCAAGGAGTCTAGATTCCTTCAACTTCCCTATTAAAGAGGACCTGTCACCCCCCTAGTGCTTTGCTAACTGTATGCAGCACTGAATGCAGCGTGTCTGCTGCATTTAGGGAAGTGCCCCCTGTAAGCTGTTAAAAAGACTTTATAAAGTGTACAGATAAGGAGTCCGGAGGGACTTACTCAGTAATGAGTCATCGCTGCTCTCTGGTTACCTCCCCACCTCAAGCCCTCTCTGTGCCACCTCCAGCTCTCTCTTGTTCAGCCTCCTGTATGTGTCATCGCTGAGTGCTGGAGGTGGCACAGAGAGGGCTGGAGGCAGGAAGGACCCCAGCAACAAAGATGACATATAGAGGAGGCTGAACAAGAGAGAGCTGGAGGTGGCACAGAGAGGGCTTGAGGCGGGGAGGTAACCAGAGAACAGCGATGACTCATACAGGAGGCTGAACAAGAGAGGGCTGGAGGCAGCACTGAGGGGGCTGGAGGTGTCACAGAGAGGGGTAGAAAATTTAGGATATTTTCTTCATTTCTTTGACCAAAGAGACTGTTTACATGCAGTGACAGTTCAAAGCCATGATGGGTATAGCCATCATTGGTCATTAAGGGGTTAATCTCTGTACAATATGCAGTAGAGATTGTAACATGAACCTTAATATGGCGGTGACTTTTTTGCAGAATGTACAGTATGTCAGAAGAGAGAAAAAGAGAAAGGGTATAAACATATTTACCTTGTTTGACAAGGTTGTTCATTGCATTTCCTTATTTGAGCTTCTGGCTTTATCAGATCTTTACAGTTTATATTATCTACAATAGTTATATTTTTATTCATAATTTTCGTACATGACACAGTTGTTCTTCTTTCACCTAGTATATAAAATAAATGCACACTTTTTAACCAATATTGCATTGCATTTAATTACAGATTTTTACAAAATAATTTTTAATTTATTAAAAAACTCCAATCTGTAGCATAACAGAGAAAAACTTTATCATAGTAATGGTCAGATACCGTATCTGATATTATTGAAGTTCAGCAATAACAATAGATATTCAGAGAATCCTTTAACCCTGACCCTGACCCATTATAGAATTATTTGCTCATAAAAAGCTATAAAATTAATTAACATGAACTAAGAACAAAACAGCTAAAAAAGGGAAGATTTGAGATGTCTAGTGGAGCAGAGTGGAGGGGAACAAAATAATTCAAGAAAAGAAAGAAGTTACTGGAACAAGAAAAGCTATGGATCACCAGTCAGGCAATTTCGAATTTAACCATACGTAATGACAAATATTAGTATTGACAGTGATCAGAAGATTGTGTATAGGAAATCTGTTGAAATTTGTTTTGTTTTTTAAAAGAACAAAGGAGGTTTTTTTTTACCCCCCAGATACTAAGAGAGGTGCCTGGAACGCCTCGGCTGATCAGCGTTTCCAGATTGCAGGCAAGACACAGGATGCGAGACTCAGTCAGAGTTCCCTGACAATGGAGCCCGATAAGCTCAGAAACTAGTGAGTCCTGTGCCTTCTGTGTGACGTCACCACTGAGTCTTGCATCCTGCGCATTGCCTGTAAGCTGGGAATGGCAATTGTTCGAGGCGTCCCAGATACGGTATCACACTTGGAGTGAGCGGTTGCACTTTATCTGTGGCGGGATAGACACTCCCAGCCTTCAGGTATATCGCTATACCCAAACAAATATTATCCATTGATGCACTAGACCTCCGTTAGTGATAGCCCTGTTAAATACGGGTAGGAGGACCCATGATAATTTCTTTGTACATATATCAATACTTTTTACAATTGCAGGTATAGTTTTGCATTGAAGAGCCCACAGGTTTCTTGTGCCACAAATTACATTAATCTTGTAATCTGAAGTAAGGTTAATATAGACATACCTGGAATATCTGTATACTTATGTATACAACTTCATGAGTAGAAACTTCCATTTATTAGCGGAACCAGATTGGAAGGGTTGATAAATTTAATCTGATATATATATATATATATGTGTATATATCTCCAGAATAGGAGTAATTTTCTGACGAGTAAATGTTTTGTGTATTATTCTCTGTGTGAACTCAGTACAAATCCCTGGTTGTTTGTTGATCGGGTTTTTTAGTGGTAAAATTGCAGAGTAGCATATTTTATGATCTGGTTATAAAAATTGTTTCAAGACTGGCAAAGATGCAGATGGGATAAAAAATTGGGGTAGTTTTGCTTTACCAATAATATGATTATTATGCAGGGCCTATGTTGGATACCTATGAATTTTTGTTCCAATTAAGGAAATCTTCTTTGAACATGTCCTTGATAACCGTATAAAAAATGCACCAAAAGTGAAGCATTCTCCAAGCCAGAGGACTTTCAACATAATTGAAAATGTATCCCAGGATGACATGGAATAGTCCAAGATTGGATTGAGCAATTATGGTAGGTATAAGGTAAACTTTGCTAAAAAAAACTAAAAAAAGTGGAACACTTTCGAGAAAGAGATAAAAAATTAGAATCATCGTGAAACAGCTAGTTTAAAGCCCAAGTTTCACTCTTATGTGTTCAAATAAAAATATCAGGAGTAGAATGGAGCATGGGTCTGATCAGAGAAAAAAGTTTTTATATTAGGCCTGGAGAAAGGATAGATGTGACTCTTTGTTGAAATGGTGCGAGTATAAAGGCCCAGTTACACACACAGATATCTGTTCAGATATTGGTCACAGATCTCTGGTTGCAGTGAAATCATGGACACATTGCACCATTTTGTGGCCGTGTACAAATGTAACAATGTGTCCATGATTTCACTGCAACCAGAGATCTGTGACCAATATATCTGTGTGTGTAACGTGGCCTTAAGACTTTTGGGGGATGGGTAGACAAGACAAGAGTAGACAAGAGATAAGGTGTTCCAGTTATCTGAAAACTTCAGCAGACAATAAGCTCAAATGCTCCCATAAAAAGTGACGTTTTATTTATATCTGTTGACAGACTGTAGTAGAGGGACTCTAGTTCTACGTGATGTAGGCTACGGAGGTAAAAAATGATTGTGACAAAGATCTTAGTGGAAAGTAGAGGGTGTAAAATTTACAAATTTAACCCCATCCTGCATTCTTTGGGAGTGTTAAAAGGTGGCCCTTCAAAGCCATTCAAAGATAAGAGAGAGAACAGGCAATGGTTATGGGGAGAGCTGATGGTAGATAGTATTTGGTAATATTTGGCACTCCCAGGCTTCATTAAGATTAATGTCTAAAGAGAGTGGCCCTTTTTACCCTGAGAGGCATGCTGAATGGGTATCTTTTTGGATACTTGAAAAGAGTATTCTTAAAGAAATAAAGTAATTATGAAATTAAGGCTGAAAGCCACAACACTCCAACATATCAGACCGTAATGTCTGTAAAACAATTTCAAACCTAATATCCATAGATATCTATTGATACTTCAGTGACTCAGATCTTGCACAACTCACCAACCTGTCTGATATATCTGGAGATTGTCTCAACGGGGCAAAGACAACTCGATCATTTCCTACTAAGACTCCCATACCATTTAACTGTATGGATAGAACTATATTTTGGCTAGAAGCTTCACATCTATGTTAATAATCAAGACAATTAATGGAGGGTGGCAATGATTTGTACTTCCTTCTAATGGGTCTTTTCAGAGTCTGGTCCCAGAAAATGTAGTGCTCCATGCAGTCAGACTCCAAGAGATCATTTTGTTCAATACTAGATGTACAAATCCTCCTACAAGTATACATACAATTCTATCACTCAGGCCAGAGACATATTGAGCGAGACACATACAAGATGCTCACACAAATCTTGCATGCCTCACCTGACATGGCCGCCACCTCTCTGGACTGTAGCGCATCAGCTGCTTGTGTTTCTATGGAGCTGACACACTCCAATTCTCCATGAGATTCGCGCAATACATCAGTTCTCAGGTGTGAGTCATCGAGACTGAACTTTCTCGTGCAAGTGATCTTGCTATGCATTTCTCATAGTGTGTCTCCGGCTTCTAGTGAGAAACACTGCCTATTTTTCATTTCTTTGTATGCTCTTTCATATAGTCTGTTTTATTGCTCATGTTGTTATTTACCTCCACCACAAACAGCATCACAATCCTCCCAGCCTGAGTGCGTCCACATATACAAAGGGTCGTTCACTTTTGCACTCCTGTTCTCTGGAACGGGGACCAAGGGTATTGTATATTCATAATGGAGACCTAACTCTGGTCATGAAATAGAAGCACCTGAAAAATACACAGGATCAGGTCAATACAAAAAAAGAAAAACTAGTAAAGGATATGGAACATTGGCACGTGCTGCAAAGTACAGTGTTCTGATGTGTGGAAAATATGCTGGCAATTGCACATGTCATTTTTTTTCTTTCAGGAAAGGCTTTGAGACTACTCTGTGTGTCTGAATGCATTTTATTGGGAAGTGGATATTTTTATTAAGTCAGAGTGTAATTTGGATCATAAAATCTCAGTCATTTCTAGGAAAGCAGTTGTTACTTTTGTATACATTTGCAAGTTAGCAGGTGGACATTAAAGAGTGGAATTTGCAAGCAACCGTCCTCAAACACAGACCATTAAAAATAGGCTGTCACTATTACTGTCAACAGGATTTTTCCATATGTGCATCATATTTTGCAGTCTAAGGCCAGGGCCACACTTGCAGATATTCCATGCATTTTTCAGACTAGTCTTTTCTGAAAAACGCATGAAAAACGCATCCATAGACCCCCATGTTAAAAATGCATGCCCCAATGCAAAAACGCATGTCTGAATGGGCCATGCGTTTTTGGATGCGTTTTTAGCTCAGCACCAAGTAATACTGCATGATATTTTTTTGAAAAAGCACCCAAAAACGCAGCACGCAGCATTTATTGTTGGTTTTTCAAAAACGCAAGCGTTTTTGTTAACATGGGGCCCTATGGAAAATGCATGCGTTTTTATATGGCACTAAATGATACATGCGTCTTTGCATGCGTTTTTCCATGCGTTTTTGCATGAGTTTTTTAAGGTCCCCCACACCTATCAGCAAAAACGCAGGCTGACAAAAAGCACTTTAAAAAACACATGCCAAGTGTGTCCCTAGCCTTTGGCTATGTGTCCGCTAGATATATTTTTTTTTGTGCTGTGTTTTTACTGCATTTGTCAGCTGGAGAAACCCAGCTGTGTAAAAACAAAGTGGTACAAATAAGGGGACACAGACAGACACACACTTTCTCACATTCCCTGGTGATCCCCAATGAGGTCTTACTCAAGAAGCTGTGTGTATCATACTTCCAGGACCTTGGAAAGTCACATGGCTGAGTCACATGGGGTGCAGGTCCTGTAGTCACCTTGCACAGCTTCTGCTGCTGCACAGAGGAAGAAATCGCCGTGGGCTCGCCGGGGAGGGTGAGCATTGGAACATTTTTGTTATGGAAATCGACATAAAAAATAAAAAAGCATCACAAATGGACTTGGGAACACATATCCATTTGTGATGCTTTTTTGTGGGGTTAGAATGGAGTCAATGAGGAAAACACAGCCCAAAATGGGCAAGTTCATTTACAGGGACTTTGAAAAACGCAGTTGATTTTTGCAGCAAAAAAGCAGCATCCACAAATGCACGCTGAGGCTTGGGTCACATCTCCATCATGACCCTACCCTGACGCAAGCGCTAAATACTTAGAAATTTCAGCCACAGCGCATAGCGTTAACGCTATGCGCTGCTAGGCTACAGGAAGTGCGCTTTAGCTGAGCGCACAGGAAAATGCTGCAGACCGTTTTCCTGTGCGCTTGGGTAAAGTGCACTTCCTGGAACTTTGTGTGTGGCAGGTTAGCAAGGTAAACATTGGGTTTCTATAGGGCTCCATTGCCTGGCAGCGCATAGCGCACAGGGAAACGCTGCAAGCTCGGCATAAGGGGGACACTATGCAGCCTGCAGTATGAATTGGTTACCACGATACACATCAGGTAACCAGGGGCTGCGTTTCAAGAAAGCGCCGGCACACACGCACCTGCGCTTCTCTCACAAAACCTAAGTATTTAGCGCAGAACCGCTAAATACTTAGAGCGCAGGTGTGTGGACATGGCCCCTTAATGAAACTTGGACAAGTCTGACTTACAGAAAGCAATGTGTATGAAATGCTTTTCCTTTTTTCCATCAGTCTATTTTCCTGGATACAATTCATTTTACACTTCACTGTCTAGAAAAAATATTGTCTACATGATATACATGATGAACATGTGAGTTAAATTCAATGCAGGTGTTTGTTTTTTTATTATTTTGGACTGAAATAGATTACAGCAAATACACAGTATTTTTTGCACAAAATCTCTCAAAACTGAAGAGGTTTCTACTCTAGTGTTATCTTATTCATCAACTATTTTGCATAGTATATCACATCCTGGAGCACAAAAATGTGCATTGCAGTTGGCAACTACATTAATAGTTTCTATTAGCACCTTAAAGGGGTTGTCTGGGCTTTTCCTAAAATCTATGCATACATCTAGGCTGCAAAATGCTAACAGTTTGTAATTGACACCTTGTTAGCATGTTGCTTTGTTACCTAGATTTGAGAGTTTGGCATGTGAGGAGCAGCTTAGCCCCCATCTACAAGTGTGTTTGTTTTGTAGCCTGGCTGTAATGTCACAACTGGTCAGTTACACCCAGTTTGCCCCAGTCCCCAGCATGCCCACCCCAGTCTCCAATAGGACCACCCCCATTCACCTATATGTAGAAGCTGATTGAACAGCTTTGCACTGAGCGGTCAGCTCCTTCTCTCTGCAACACAGCGTCAAAGCTTTCCCTCTGTGACAGGAGATGACTGCTCAGTACAGTGCTGAGTTGTTTGTGCACACTCATCCCCATCCCATGTGCCAGAAGTGTCACTGTAGTGATCCTCTGTATCAGGGCAGAGACACAATATGCAAGATGCATAGTGAGTATCTCACATGCATCTTGCATGACTCACCTGGTCCCTACCTTCTGAATGGGAGCGTTCAGCTACATTGAAATGCAAGCAGCTGACGTGATCCTGTCCAGAGAGATAGGGACCAAGTGAGTCATACAATATGACATGTTCCCTTTAAGCATTACACAATTCTTATTTGCTACCTTTTTCCACAAGATTGAGGATTCTGAAAATGTAACTTACATGGTGTTAACTTAGACAACCCCAGAAACTGCTTATAAATATTTACATCTATTAATACTCTCTGATAAAACAATTCCAGTTCTTCTTTTAGTCATGTTGTCAAAAAGAAGCCAAAGGTTTATTTAAAACAGAATTGTTTGGTGTCTATAGTCTGTTCTACCAAACTAATGGAAAAAGACACAGAAGCTGAAGCAAAATAAACTGTAATACTGGAATAGTTTTGACATTTTCCGTGAATTCCAAAATGTTGTTTTTGCCTAAGAATGAAATAATGTGTTGATGAAATTCAGGCCAATGGCATCTCTTCTTTTGTTGACATTTTTTCAATACGTTTTACTTAGGTATTCAGGCAAAGGCCTTCTCCACATAGTACAATCTATCAGCTCATACTGTAGGTGTGGCACCCCACGTATGCAGGCGTCACAGTGGGGTATTGTACCCGTAAAAGAGGTGTAATTTTCCCCAGCTGCAAGTGGATCCTAGGCTGGTGGGTGGGACCAATTCCTGCACTCCCACATTAGAATAGGAGTGGGAGGTTACTCGGGAGGGAGATATAATCATCTCTAGGGGAAACAAAGGAGGGGTCAGTCAGTCAGTAGGACATAATAGTCAGACAATGGATGCCTGAGAGTCGGGACAGTCGGAAGAGGAGGAGAGGAGTTGGCGTGTGGAGCGAGGTGGAAGGTTTTACCCGGACAGCTCTATGCTGATCCTGAGGAAAGGTGAGAGAGGATTCTGAGGGGATCATGAGAAACGGCCAAAGTTCACCTTTGAAGTCGTCAACCGGCTGCTGTGGTTTATCAGCTGAAGCACCCTGCTGGACGGAGCGGTCTGCCTGCTTCCTCACCATGAGGTAGGGGAGCCCCAAGTCTACCTACATGGAGCCATTGGGTATAGACTCATCCTAGGTGGGGAAGAAAGGACACGGGTTCGTCAACTAAGGTCTACCATGGGTTCCACCATACCACCTGGCATACACTTGCAGCCACCCGTAGGACTACCTGTTTGAATACCATCTTGCTGAACTGTGGACTCTGTATTTTGCTTCTGAACGTTTACAGTAAAGTACCCGGGAGAAGGTGACTTTGCATTTGTGTGGTTATCTCCATCAACCTGTTTGCTTACAGGAATGCAGCCCCAGAGGACCAGCTACACCTGTAGGGAGCTTTGCCATCTCAGCCGCATTACCATCGTCCTCCGGAGGACCGTGGCGGCACTGGTGACCCATCACCAGGTACTACAGGTGGCATCACATGACAAACTCTAATCCCCTGTACATACATCCCTTTTTGAAGTGTCACACAGGCCATGAACTCAGGCGCTGCCACCTATGAAATCCCCCGTGAGAACAATTTACCGAGCCTGATACCTGAGTACCCCAGGGCCTGGGGCTCGACATAGGCTCATTAATGTTCTTCACAAACCATGGCAGAAAGGTATTTTTTTGCTAATGGGAAGAGAAGGGGTGCGTACCGACCTATAGAAACAATTTACCACCAAAAATAATCTGTGCACATGACACCCCATGTACTGTACACATGACATTAGTGGGCTGCCTGTTTGTGACGTTATACAATAAGTTTGGGTTTTGGCTACTCATGTTTACTTGTTCTGTGAACATGACACCCCATGTACTGTACACATGACGTTAGTGGGCTGCCTGTTTGTGACGTTATAAAATAAGTTTGGGTTTTAGCTAATCATGTTCACTTGTTCTGTGAACATGACACCCCATGTACAGTACACATGACGTTAGTGGGCTGCCTGTTTGTGACGTTATACAATAAGTTTGGGTTTTGGCTACTCATGTTTACTTGTTCTGTGAACATGACACCCCATGTACTGTACACATGACGTTAGTGGGCTGCCTGTTTGTGAAGTTATACAATAAGTTTGGGTTTTGGCTAATCATGTTCACTTGTTCTTAAAAGTAAATATAGATGACTTGTCATTTAATATCATATATCATCAAGCAAGGTAAAGGGGCTTTTCCTTTTTTCAAAAAATCTTGAACCCTGGGTGGTTTCTTATTGAAACCTTGCAAATGTCATGCTTACGGAGTGAGAGAATTAGGAACTGGATGGTGAGGTGGGCGAAGGGGTACAGGGGAGCTTAGCTGACCTTGATACTGGGGGTCCCAGGCTCACCCTGTTCTTGGAAGTACCTCTGATTCTGAGGGGTCCGAGTAGCCACCCTTCTCCTAAACTCCTGAAAAGCCCTAGGCACAAAACCCCTACCATCACTCAAGGACCAAGAAAATCCAGCAGCTTCAAATGAAGGGGATTTCATCAGCACTTCTGCACACCTTGGGTCTCAGATCAGGAATAAACTGAATCAGTGACATCTGATGGAAGGAAGCTAAATTATTTATAGCCAGGGGGTGGAGAGCAGAAGGCTCAGACACACCCCTCAGCTCACCTGAGCTATACATCACTTCCACCAAATATTCAGAAACGTCCACATGCAGAGCCGCAGTTACTGAGAAAAAAGGCTTAGTTTAAACAACAGCAGCAGCAGCACCTATTGACTGCAGGCAGACAATACGTGACAGCATTCCTGTGGTCCAACGTTGTGTCTGGTGCTCTCCCCTGTGCCAGTACAGTGAACTCAACAGCTACCTGTTTAAACTAACCACTCCTCAAAACCACTGAACTCACTGATTGACTACTGGGCTGCTGATGTGTGTCATTACTGACAGCTTGGGGCCAACGTGCAAGAAATGTGTTTTGGCCTCTTTCCTTTTATGGCGACAAAGTTACAATGTCTTGAAGAAATATTCATACCCTGTAAACCGTTTCATATTTGTTCACATTACACCCAGAAACGTAAATGTATTTAATTAGGATTGTATGTGATATTCCAGCATACAGTAAAGTACAGCAGTCTAATATGAGTAACCAGATTATTTACTGTTTTTGGTATAAATTATATTACCACAAGTCAAATAAGTTAGCAGTTGGTGCAGTAGATTCTTAGAAAACCAACAGGTTCAGCATTCATGATTTGCATGTTTTTGAACCTGTGTATTTAAATAATTAATTGAAAGGAGGTGTGTTCAAAATAATAGCAGTCTGGAATTCAATTAGTGAGGTCAATCAATCTGTGAAGAAACAGGTGTGAATCAGGTGGCCCTTATTTAAGGGTGAAGCCAGCACATGTTGTACTTGCATTTCTCCTTGAAAACCTGAGAAATATGGGTAATTTGAGACATTGTTCAGAAGAACAGCGTTCTTTAATTAAAAAGTTGATTGGAGGGGTAAAACCTATAAAGAAGTGCTGACAATTATTGGCTATTCAGCTAAAATGATCTCCAATGCATTAAAATGGAAAGCAAAATCAAAGATTAAGATTTTAATGATCGAAGGATAACCAGATTGGCAAAGGCTCAGCCAATGATCAACTCCAGGATGATCAAAGACAGTACCTGTAAGTACTGTGACAGTTAGCATACCCCTGTGTTAAGTAAATCTATTGGCAGGAAGTCCCCACAAAGTCCCACTGTTAAAAAAAAGATATACTGAACACATCAACTGGCCTAAAGAGAAATGGAGAAAGATTTTGTTGACTGGTGAAAGCAAAATAGTTCTTTTTGGGACCAACGGCTGCAGACAGTTCATCAGATTATGCCCAAACTCTGATCTCAAGCCACAGTAAACTCTGAAGAGAGTGAGGCATGGTGGTGCAAGCATCATGTTATGGGCATATTTCTCTTACTATGATGGCGGGTCTATTAACCACATACCAGGGATCATGAACCAGTTGCATAAGGAAACATGACTTCTTCAAGTATTTTGATACTTGTGTATCTCAATGAATTAGAATATTATCAAAAATCAATGTAATACGGCCATGTTTCACAACGTATCTGGGAGCCCTGAAACACGTTGACTAATAAATCAATATTATATTCACCTTTTGATGTCTCGTGAAATATGGCAGTGCAGTTTTTAGCCATTCATCCTCTCTAATTTAATTTTCTGAGATAATGACCTTTGTGTTTTTATTGTCTTTAAGCCATAATTACCAACATTAACAGAAAAAAACACTTGAAACAGATCACTCTGTAAGGACTCTATATAATATATACATTTCACTTTTTGTATTGAATTACTGAAATAAATTAACTTTTTGATGATATTCTAATTCATTCAGATGCACGAGTATCAAAATATTTGAAGAGGTCAAGTTGCCTTACGCTGAAGAGCAAATGGCCTTGAAATGGGTGTTTCAACAAGACAATGATCCTAGACACACCAGTAAAAGAACAAAATATTGGTTCCTGTCCTGTAAATTGAGGTCAAGACATGGCCAGCCCAATCCCCGGACCTTAGTCTGACAGAACACTTGTGGGTTGACATAAAAAAATCTGTTTCTTAGGCAAAGCCAACAAATGCAAATAAATTGTGGGATATAGTGAAAGCATCCTGGGCTGGAATAAGAGTTGACAGGTGTCAGACGGTTGACTCTCTGCAACATAGATATGTGAGAAACTATAAAAAAGAAGTGCAAATAGAGTATTATCTTATGATACACTAAGTAAGGGCAGTGGGATTAGTGGGGCTTACCTGATCAGGTTGTGAGCTGGTCACAACCATCACTCGAACACACAAACGCCTGCTGTTCCGATCCATCAATGAACAAGGATATCAAAGGATAAAGTAGGGATCCACCATGTGTGCTGCCTGACAATGATATGGTAGCAGTGTTTTTTCTTTCCAGGATACTTTATTAAACCTACGCATTTTAGTCACTCTGCCCACTTCCTCAGGGCATAAAAATCCTTTTATACTTTTAATGCTAGGTGAGAAAGATGTTTCAACAAGGAGCAGAAAATTCGATGCCATGTTTTGTCATTTGAAAGTCCATATGTACTGTATATTTATTTTTACAATGTTTTTTATGTTTCTGCTTTAAATTATGTTTTATATTACATTTGGAGTTTTATGAATATGGAATGTGATTATTTGTTTGATTTTATTTATATGGTATTGTTCATCGAAAAGTGTATTGTGATTTGGCGGGGGAAGGCTGAGAGGCGGGTTCTCTTTGAACGTCCTGCTGCGGGTCCCTCTGGCTCTATAAATATGTGTATGATCTGTATGGAGCAAAAGGATTTTTATGCCTTGAGAAAGTGGACAGAGGACCACGAAATGCGTAGGCTTAATAAAGTATCCTGGAAATAAAAAAACACAGTTACCGTGTCATTGTCCGACAGCGCACATGGTGGATCCCAACTTTATTCTTTATAATCCAACACAGATGTGAAGCAGTTCTAAAAAACTGTGGTTATACAAGTAAACATTAGGTTAACGATACACAGGAATGCTAAATCCTAAAAAAAAATGAGTTTGTAGGACAAATGCTTTGCTTTTGAACACCCCAATGTTCATTTTTTGTTATTTTCTGTAAAGTACTTAAAAATTACACACATTTCTCTTCATGTTTTGATTCAGAAAACAGTATGTGATGTTCCCAATGTATGGAAATATAAACTATTATAAAGATTTTGGGCTTAACTCATGTCTTTGTACACACTGCTATTATTTTGAACACAACTGTATGCGTGAAGTTTGAAGGGATTAATATATGGTTTTATAAATATATTAAAAATATAAATCCTAAAATTGTGACTTGCATTTGTATTCAGCCCTCTGTAGTCTGATATCTCTAAAGAAAATCCTGACAGACAAATTGCCTCCAGAAATCACATAAGTGATCAACATGAGTCACTGGACATCACCATGAAAACACCATCCCTGCCATCAAATATTGTGGTGGCTGCATCATGCTTTGGTGATGCTTTTCTTCAGTAGGGACATGGGAAGCTGGTCAGAGTTGATGTGAAGATGAATGGAGCAACACAACATATACAGCAATCCGCGAGGAAAACCTGCAACAGACTTGAGACTGGCATGTAGGCCCACCTTCCAGCAAGACAAAAAACCTAAGCATGCTTTCAGAGTTACAATAGTTAAGATCAAAGCATGTTCATGGGTTTGAATGGCCCAGACAGAACCAAGGCTGAAATCCCACTGATAATATAAGACAAAACTTGAAAATTGCTGATCACAGATGCTCTCTATCCAATCTCACTGAGTTAGAGCTAGTTTTCAAAATGGACAAAAATTTGACACTCTAGATGAGCAAATCTGGTAGCAAATCTGGTAGCAAATCTGGTAGCAAAACGACGTGCAGCAGTAATTACAGCAAAACGTGGTCCTTCAATGTATTGACTCAGAGGAGCTGAATGCAAATGGACGTCACAATTTTCAGATTGATATACGGTATATTTTTTTAAATATACATACCATGTAGAATTTCCTTTACACTTCACCAATACTTGTTATTTAGGCTGGTATATGACATAAAATCCCAATACAATCCATTTAAGTTTGAGAATATAATGTAAAAAGAAAAGGAGTTAAAAGTCCACCGAGTATGAATACTTTTTTTTAAGCAACTGTATATTGTGTGCAAATATTGTGAGGAAAATAGGAGGAAAAATATGTAAAGATTGTGGTTGTGATTAGCTGTTATGTGGGGGGATCTGCTGCTCACACTGTTATGGGGGTAATGCCCCCATCAGGTAATATATAGCCTACCATCCTGGTGTATAACCTTCGGTCCTGGTATATAGCTCCCTATCCTGGTATATAGCATCCATCCTGGTATATAGCCTCCTGTCCTGGTATATAGACTCCTATCCTGGGATATAGCCCAATCCTGGCATATAGCCTCCTGTCCTGGTATATAGCCTCCCACTAGTGATGGGCGAATCCTAAATTACTCGGAATCGCTTGACTCTAGCGAGTCCGAGCCCAGGACTCGCTACTCGTTGCGAGTCTAGCGAGTCCAATGTTAATGAATGGGGAAGCGAGTAATAGCGAGTAGTGTGCGATTTACAAATCACAGATGTGTCTTGGAAGCTTCAGCCTGAAGCAATCCTAGTTTTGCCATTGATTTGCATTGGACTCGTTTACTGTGCAAGTAATCGCTGGGAAACTCGCACAGATAAGAGTCCTGTCTGCTCTGTGTGCTGGCTGCCGCAGCTCCAGGGTCCTAGAGCCCGCCTGCTGCCTGATGTAGCAGAGCTGAGATTGTTCTCAGTCTGCTCATTCCCTGTGCATAGACATCTATATCTATGCACAGGGATGAGCAGAGAGGACATCGCGTTTTGGACTGCGTCGGACGGAAGAGGATTTTTTAAATTAAAGATGGAGTCCCTAATGGCTTTTTTTTTTATTTCTAATAAAAAATTTTCTCTGTGTTGTGTTCCGGCTGGTTCCAGAAATACGGCGAAGCCCATGTAATTTTTTTTCTGAAAAATCAATAAAACAATCCTAAAATAGGGGCTGCATCTTTATTAACCCCTCGCCCATGGTCCAGGAGTTAATAAAGATGCAGTCCCTTTTATTTACATTGTTTTATGGATTTGTCAGAAAAAAATTTCACGTGGGCTTCGCGTATTTCTGGAACCAGCCGGATCCAGCAGTCAGCGACGGGCTGCCCCCAACCCTATTTGTACCTGGCTGGACACAAGAATATAGGGGAGCCCTTTTTTTTAACTATTTCATGAATTTCATGAAATAATAAAAAACAAATGCGTGGGGCTCCGCGCAATTTCTATGTCTAGCCAGGTAAAGCTAAGCAGCTGGGGGCTGGAATCCGCAGCGCAGGGATGCCCAAGCTTTCTGGGCACCCCCCGCTGCAAATTGCAGCCCGCAGCCGCCCCAGAAGATGGCGCGTTCATCCTCTGGCGCTGAACCCCGCTCTTCCAGCGGCCCTGGTGGCGGTGGCACGCTGGGTAATAAAGGGGTTAATACCAGCTTTGTTATACAAGCTGGTATTAAGCCCGAGATTCTTAATGTCAGGCCACGTTTGACCCAGCCACTAAGAATCTCCAATAAAGGGTTAAAAAAAACACAACACAGAGAATTTTTTTTATTTGAAATAAAAAAAAAAAGCAATTAGGGACTCGATCTTTAATTAAAAAAATCCTCTTCTGTCCGACGCAGTCCAAAATGCGATGTCCTCTCCGCTACATCCCCTGTGCATAGATATAGATGTCTATGCACAGGGAATGAGCAGACTGAGAACAATCTCAGCACTGCTACATCATCTCTGTGAGCAGGCGGGCTCTAGGACCCTGGAGCTGCGGCAGCCAGCACACAGAGAAGACAGCTGGACTCAGCTCGCAAAGTAACAGCAGTTACTTTGCGAGTTTCCCTGCTATCACTGGCACAGTAGCCGAGTCTAATGCAAGACAATGGCAATCCTAGTTTTGTCAGCGTTTGCCATTGATTTGCATTGGACTCGTGCGAGTAAACGCTGGGAAACTCGCAGAGTACCGAGTCCTGCGAGTCCCTTACTACTCGCCGAGTAACGAATCCTAGCGAGTAGATTCGCCCATCCCTACCTCCCACCCATCCTAGTATATAGCCTCCATTCCTGGTATAAGGCCCCTCATCCTGGTATATAGCCCCCCTAATCCTATTATATAGCCCCCCATCCTGGTAGAGAGCCCCCATCCTGGGATATTGCACTCCCCATCTTGGCATATAGCACCTTCATCCTCATCTTGAGATATAGCAACCCCCATCCTGGGATATTGCACCTACCCCATCAATGTATATGGCCCCCATGCTGCTGAACACACGAAAATAATAAATGGTGTAATATATTTGTCCGACGCTCCCCTCCATTTCTTCCTCTGCAGCGGCAGCAGCATTGATCTCCTCCTTTCTGTGTGTCTCCATGGCATCTGATCATGTCATCACTGTACTGTGCCAGGTCACATGACAGGATGTTGGCATGCACAGACAGGAAGAAATGATGCTGCTGCAGCAGTAGAGGGAGGGATGGAGGGGAGCGCCGGACAGGTATGTTACACCATTTATTATTTTAGTGTGTGTGGCACAATGGGGGTCATATACAGGATAGGGGGTTTAGCACACTTGGTGTATTGTAATATGCACTGCCTCCCACTCACCTGTCAGTGTTATCTTCAGCATTGAGATGTGGACAGTAGGATGCAGTGAATATTACAGTAGACTAATAAGCGGGGACACGTGATCACGTCCTGCAGAAGCCTGCCAGCCTCCTCCAGCTGCTCCAGAGCCGCCCCCCTCTCCTGTACAGCCCAACATCACCCCAGTCCCCGTATATTCGGACAATAAGATGCACCCTCTACTTTCCCCACAATTTGGATGAAAAAAGTGCGTCTTATGGTCTGAAAAATATGTTATGTATATATAAATGTTGACTAGTCTCCGCTATCATATATATTACCACCCCCACCCCTTATTATATATGGTCATCTCTTATTATGTACGGCCCCATACCTTACATATCAGATTCTCTTATTTTTGTTATGTAGAATGCCCTGACTTTATTTCATAGCATCCTCTCTTGTTATGTATAAAACATAAAGTATAAATATTTATATTTAATTATATTTTATATTTAAAATATAAAATATATAAAATGAAAGGACTGCTGATGATACCTGGTAAAGCTTCTTATCTAATGGAGAAGGCTAATGGACTGGTCTTCTAGTCAGATGTTGCTCTATTAGCAGTCATTTTATTTTATATCTAACAAGAGATGATTATGTAATAAAGAGAGGGCACTGTGAAGAACAAATATTGAGAATATGCTATGTAAGAGACAGTGCATTACACAAGAGATAATATTGTATAATAATGAAATATATAATAAAAAATAGACACATTCACTTAAAATCCAAAATTAGGCTATAAAAAATTGTTGGCACCCTGAATGTAATATTTAATTGCACACTCTTTGGATTAAATAACTGCAATCAATCGCTTTCTAGAACTATTATCAATCTTCTTAAACCTCCAAACTGGAATTTTGGACCACTCTTCTTTTGCAAACTGACCCAGGTCTCTTATATTTGAAGGGTGTCTTCTCCCAATAGCAATTTTTTCTCCCCACAAATGTTCCATGGGATTTAGATCCAGACTCATTGCTTCCACTTCAGAACTTTTCAGCATTTTGTTTCCATCCCTTTCTGGGTGCTTCTTGAAGTATGTTTGGGATCATTATCCTGCTGGAAGACCCATGAGCTAGGACACAAACCCAGCTTTCTGACCCTGGACACAACATTGCAACCCAAAATCCTTTGATAATCTTCAGATTCCATGATGCCTTTCACACAGTTAATGCCTCAGTGCCAGAGGCAGCAAAGCAACCCCAAAACATAATAAAATAAATAATAAATATTGCGCAAACACTTATGGTTGGTGAATAAGAAGCTTATTAGAGAATAATTTAAAACCTGTACTTTTACAGGAATTTTATTTGAGTTTCACATATTTTTTTTTTTCAAATCTAAAAAACTTTCAAAATTCTTAAGAATATCTCTGAGATGGGTTGCTCATATATGGCTTCTAATGTGGACAGGGCTGCCACTAGGAATTTCGGGGCCCCTTACTGCCAAAATTTTGGGGCCCCCCTGGGACCCAGCCCCCACCCATGCCCCACCTCCACCCATACATATATTTATAGTGAAAAATTGGAACAGCATCAAAAATTACCTCAATTTATGTGCAAAGCTTTCCCAACCAGCAATCCAGATGGTTCCTTATAAGAGAGTAAAAATACTCTGGACCTGAGTGAAGTGGTGGGTGGCCGCAGGGAGACCACAGCCGTCCTGTACTCACCATGTGCGGCGGGTGCAGGGCGGCTTCTCCCTGCAGTCACCTAATGGCAGCCGCTTCTGACTCTGCAGCATGAAATAAACATGCTGCGGAGGAGCGGACTGCTGGCAACCCACACCACAGCTCCAAACAGGCTGCAGGCGGGTTAAGCATAGTGAGGATGGGATTTCTTGAAATCCCATCCACTATGCTTATACTGTACTACGCAGCGTTTTGGACACAGTGGCAAAACGCTGCATCCAAAACGCTGTGTATACTGACCGTGGGTACGCAGCCTTAAACATAGGGATGGGCGGTGCTCGTGTTCAGCTTGCGTTCGCCCGCCACAATACGCAGCAGCGGCAAACTCAAGTCTGAAGCCGCCCTTATTCCTGTGTTTCTTACGGATCCGCTAGTGCAGTCAAATGCAGTGATGTTCTGTCCCAGCCAAGTCAATGCATTTCACAATTTGGCATTCACACATTGCGCTATTTATGAATCCATAAAAAGAATGAGTTTTCACTTCTTGGGTGCTTTTTCCCTGCTCTTTTTACTCATCTCACCGAGCTCCCCAGGTGATCTCCAGTGCTGTCCCCTCATACCGAGGTTGCAGAACCTGCGGGTGGACCTGGGACTGCACCATATGACTGAGCAACGTCACTCAGTCACCTGTGCAGGGTCCTGGAGGCAGCGACACTACGGCCTCCGGGGATGAGAGAACATCACTGGAGATCACTGGGGGAGCGCGGGGAGGTGAGCAAATAGCGCAGGAGCATTCACACACAGAACATTGTGCTTTGTAAGGATCCTGCAGTCTGTGCCCCAAAAACGGATCCTCACAAAATGCCGCAAAAACGCTGAGTGTGAATGTAGCCTTAATGTGTGATTATACTGTAGTGGGGAGGACATGCATTAATGTACGATTATACTCCAGTGGGGGAGGGGAATATCTATTATAATTAAAGCCCTAAGCCAACTTCCGTCACTATGTAACGGTATCGCTACGTCACATCTGTGACAGAAGTTGGCTGTATACCCGTCGTGGGTGATCCAAGATGGCCAACCTTTGGCGGTAGCGGAGCTTTCAAAGCCCCACCACCGCCATCGGAAGCCTTTGCTGCGCCCAGGGCCAGCGTCAGCACCCCCCGCACCCAGGCAAATGCTGGGGGCTGAGCGCCCCCACATGTCATACTAGGGGGCCTCTGACCGCTTCCCCCATACGCCATCCTCGGGGCCCCCTTACTGCTGCCTCCCCCCTCTCTCCATTACCGGCGGCTAAAGTGATCTCCGCCTCCGCCTGTCATGTAGTGTGACTGTGTGACGCTGCAGCCGGAGCCGCTCTATTTCCTGTATCGCCGGCTCAGCAGCGTCACACTACATGACAGGCTGTGATCAGCGTGACTGCCCGCCGGTAATGGAGAGAGGGGGGAGGCAGCGCTAAGGAGGCAAGGCAGCGGTAAGGGGGCCCTGAGGATGGTGTGTGGGGGAAGCGGTCAGGGGCCCCATAGTATTACATGTGGGGGCACTCAAGGGCCCATAGGCCCCAAGGATGAGTTTGGGGGCAGCTCTCATGGGGCCTCCCACAAGGATGAGTGTGGGGGCACCTCTCATGGGAGCCCCCCTCCCCAAGGATGAGTGTGGGGGCAGCTCTCAGGAGTCCCCATCCTGCGCCTCCTGGCTCCATCCTGCCCCTTTCCGGCTCCATCCTGGCCCCCACCGGCTCCATTCTACCTCCCCATCTCCCCCGGCTCCCTCCTGCCCCCCCTTCCCCGGCTCCATCCTGCCACCCTCTCCCCCGGCTCCATCCTGCCCCCCCTCCCCCGGCTCCATCCTGCCCCCCCCCCCGGCTACATTCTGCCCCGATCACTTCATCCTGCCCCTCCGGCTTCATCCTGCTTCGCCCCCCCGCCAGCTCCATCCTGCCCCCCCTCCGCCAGCTCCATCCTGCTCCGCCGGCTCCATCCTGCCCCCAGACTCCATCCTGCCCTCCACCCCGGCTGCATCCTACCCACCCCCGACTCCATCCTGCCCCACCCCCGGCTCCATCCTGCCCCTCCCCGGCTCCATCCTGTTCTCCCCTCGGCTCCATTCTGCCCCGCTCGCTCCATCCTGCCTGGCTCGTTCCATCCTGCCCGGCTAGCTCCATGCTGCCCGGCTCGCTCCATCCTGCACCCCCCCTCCCCCATCCTACCCCTCCCCCCCTGTCACCATCCTGCCCCCTGCTCAATCCTGCCGCCCCGGCAGTTAGCGGTCATGTGACCAATGAGCTGATCGGTTTCCCAGGCAGCGACAGGTCCTAAAGGCCTGTATGACCTAGAAGACAGAGGTGGAGCGAGTCGGCGGACAGGTGAGTATCCTCACTGAGGATTTTTTTATTTTCACCTTTACTGTGGAGGAGCGGGGGGCCGCGGTGAGGAGAGTATTTCCATATACAATAGCGCTGCTATACATGTACTGTAATGTACTGCCATATACTATAGTGCTGCTATACATGTACTATAATGTACCGCCATATACTATAGTGCTGCTAATCATGTGCTGTAATGTACCGCCATATACTATAGTGCTGCTATACATGTGCTGTAATGTACCGCCATATACTATAGCGCTGCTCTACATGTGCTGTAATATACCGCCATATACCATAGTGCTACTATACATGTACTGTAATGTACCACCATATACTATAGTGCTGCTATACATGTACTGTAATGTACCGCCATATACCATAGTGCTGCTATACATGTGCTGTAATGTACCACTATATACCATAGCGCTGCTATATATATATATATATATATATATATATGTAGTTCACTCATGTTAACTGAACAAGTTCTGTCAGTCACGGTATGTCAACTACATACATATTCTAGAATACCCGATGCGTTAGAATCGGACCACCATCTAGTTAATATATAATTATGTTAACTAAGACAGATTACTTAATTTATGATTATATGAAAAGGGAGGGTTTTAATCGAGGGTGTCATTTCACAAGAATGTGCATATGTGATTATACTGCTATGTGGCTCCTATCTAGGTGATTCATACACCTCTTGCAGTAAAATGAAGCCTCCCAAGGCAGTAACAAAATGTGCAGCACTAGCAATAAATTTGCCTCTCCAGCTTTCAGTACAAGAATATGAAATTATTTCCCCCTTCCCCCACTTCTTCTGAAGAGTAATGTCGTCTCTCTATAGCCCCCTCACATCCCTCACATCCCCCCTGCAGTGACCTTACACAGTAAGGAGCAGTGCGGTCTTATACTCACACTGCTGAAGTCCTGCAGATGCTTCTATTCACAATCTGAGTCACCGATGGACGGTCACAGGCTCTCAGGGCAGCTGGAGCAGAGATGGTCGGGGGATGAATTTTCCGCCCCCACAATGCTCTCTGGCAGACAGAGAGAGTAAGGGGAGCAGCAAATCAAAGTGTGGCGTCTTCTTGCAGCGCCCCCCTTCTGGATCCACCGCTCCAGTCACACATGTGGAAGTTGGGCCTTGGTGGGTGGGCCCTGTGTGGCAGTGCTAGTGATTGGCTGCTTGCACACAGACCCCGTCCCCTGTCAATCAGTACGCACTGCCACACAGGGCCCGAATGGGGGAGATATTAATGCCCCGTGTCAGCCTTGCCAGGCCCCCCTGCTCCCAGTCAGTCACTGGGCCCCTTACTGAGTAAGGGCTGTAAGGCCCTGATGGCGGGCCTGAATGTGGATACGAGTAACCTATCTCAGAGAAATTTTAAAGAATTTTGAAAAAGTTTTTAGATTAAAAAAAAAAATCAAATTATGTGAAACTCAAATAACTCTGTATACGTGCAGGTTTTATATTATTCTCTAGTACGCTTCTTTTTCACCATACATAAGTGTTAGCATGATATTTCCTATTTATTTTATCTCGCTTCGTAATACTAAATAAGTAATCATACAGGGATTTTTGAAATTTCTGCGGCAACACAGTATTAGGCAAGTTGGCAATCCTATAATTGCTATTACCACCTATCAATAAACGCTCGAGTGTCAATCTTACATATATATTCAACCCCAAAACATCTTTGAGTCTCCACCATATTTGACTGGAGGTCCTGTGTTCTTTTCTTTGTAGACTTTATTCTATTTTCAGTAAACAATAGAATGATGTGCTTTACCAAAAAGCTCTGGTTTGGTTTCATCTATTCACAAGATGTTTTCTCAGAAGGATTTTGGCTTACTCATGAACATTTTGTCAAACTGCAGTCTATTTTTTTTTTTCTGTGTCAGCAGTAGAGTCCTCGAGGGGTCTCCTACCATAGCTTTTCATTTCATTCCAATGGCAACAAATGCTGACATTGATGCACTTTGAGCTTGCAGGACATCTTGAATTTCTTTGCATTGAGGTGGTTTACCCACAATCCAGATTATCCTGCACTTCATCCTTTCAGTACTTTTTCTCTGCCGTACACATCCAGGGAGATTAGCTATAGTGCCATGGGTTGTAACCTTCTTGCTTATCTTGTGCACAAAGGGTTATCAAGATCTCTGGAGATTGACTTGTGACTTTGAGATTGTTGATATTTTTCAACAATTTTGTTCTAATGTTCTCAGACAGTTCTCTTCTACTCTTTCTCTTCTCCATGCTTAGTGTGGTACACAAAGGCACACGATACAAAGATTGGGTCACCTTCTCCCATTTTTATCTGATTTCAGGTGTGAATCTCACATTGCCCTAACATGTTATTTGCCACAGGTAAGTTTCAATGAGCAACACATGTTTAAAACAAAGTTATGCATGCACAATTTTGGAATGGAGCCAACAATTTTGGACAGCCCATTTTTGAAGTTTTTTTTGTAAAATTATGTTTTTTGCATTGCTCAAATTACACTGGTCAACAGCATTTTTGGTGCCAAAGATATTTCATTGAATTTAGGGTAACTTTGGGGTGCTGATTCTGAATATGTCATCAGTTTTGCCAGATTGGCTCAAGTTTTTGAGATTTTTCGTAAAATGTGTTAAAAAAAAGACGTTTTTTGCTACTTTTTTAACGAAGTCTGTTATGTTTCTTCTATGTTTTGTCAGTGTATATTCACCACAAATGTAACAGAATGAGTCTGGATCGTTAAGACAACTTCTTCTTGATGAGTTCATGCTTTTCACTGGACAACAGACAACAACCATAAAGTTAGTGCAAAAATCAAGCTATGAACAAACTTTTAGAACACTAATTAACACAAAACTATATTGAGAACTGCTCAGTTCAAGTACTAATCCAAAGAAATTAATGAGATGATGCGTCGCATTTACCAACAAGTGCTATAAATAAGATACCAAAAATCTCAAAAACTTGAGCCAATCTGGCAAAACTGATAGCATATTCAGAATCAGCACCCCAAAAATACCCCAAATTCATTAAAATATTTTTTTTGTTGACCTGTGTTATTATTGTTATTATTATTATTATTATTATTATTATTATTGTTTATTTATAGAGCACTGGTGCTGGACATGAGAAAGGGATACATACAAACAAGTTAAAAATACAATGAACAAACTAACAGTGACAGACCAATACAGAGGGGAGAGAGGACCCTGCCCTTATGGGCTTACATTCTACAGGGCAGTGGGAAGGGAGACAGTAGGTTGGGTCTGCTCTGGTGGTGGTGGAGCGCGGTTCCAGCGGTGGTGAGGTGGCACTATGGTCATTGCAGGTTGTAGGCTGTTCTGAAGAGATGGCTTTTCAAATTCTGCTTGAAGGTTCCAAGTGTAGGGGACAGTCAGACGTTTTGGGGTGCAGAATTCTAGAGAATGGGGGATGCTCGGGCGAAGTCTTGCAGGCGGTTAGATGAGAAACGTACAAGTGTGGAGGAAAGAAGAAGGTCTTGGGAGGATCGAAGATGATATCAGGAGATTAGTTCTGAGATATATGGGGGAACAGATTGTGGACAGCTTTGTAAGTCAATGTTAGTAGTTTGAATTGGATACGGTGGGGAATTGGGAGCCAGTGGAGGGTTTTGCAGAGGAGAGAAGTGGAGGAATAGCGAGGAGAGAGGTGGATTAGTCGGGCAGCAGAGTTAAGGACAGATTGGAGAGATGCAAGTGTGTTAGCAGGGAGACCACAGAGGAGGAGGTTGCAGTAGTCGAGACAGGAGATGATGAGGGCATGCACTAGTAGTTTAGCAGATTGAGGGTTGAGTAAGTGACGGATTCTGGAAATATTTTTGAGTTGAGGCGGCAGGAGGTGGCAAGGGCTTGGATGTGCGGTTTGAAGGACAGGGCAGATTCAAGGGTTACTCCGAGGCAGCGGACTTTAGGTACAGGGCAAAGTGTGATGTCGTTTATTGTGATAGATAGGTCTGGTAAGGAAGGTGTGTGAAATGGAGGAAAGATGATGAGTTCGGTTTTGTCTACATTGAATTTTAGGATGCAAGCGGAGAAGAAGGAGGATATGGCTGATAGACACTCTGGGATTCTGGACTGCAGAGAGGTGACGTCTGGGCCAGAGAGGTAGATCTGAGTGTCATCAACGTACAGGTGATACTGGCAGCCATTGGACTTTTTGAGTTTTTCCAGACCAAGAGTACAGATTGAAAAGAGGAGGGGCCCCAGGGGCCCCAGGACAGAGCCAACAGAGAGAGGATGGGTCGAGGAGGTCGTGAGGAAGTGGGAGACACTAAATGCGTGGTTGGAAAGGTAGGAGGAGATCCAGGAGAGGGCAAGGTCAGTGATACCAATGGAAGTGAGGATCTGTAATAAGAGGCAGTGGTCGACCGTGTCGAATGCAGAGGACAGGTCTACAAGGAGGAGGGACTGTCTGTTAGCTTTGGCCATAAGTAAGTCGCTATTTTGGTCAGGGCAGTTTCAGTGGGGTGGTGGGGGTGGAAGCCGGATTCAAGGTCATCAAAGCGAGAGTTGGATACAAGGTGAGATGAGAGAACAGTGTGGACATGCTTTTCAAGAAGTTTGGAAGCAAACGGGAGCAGGGATATGGGCCGGTAGCTGGATGTAGAAGTGGGGTCAAGGGATGGCTTCTTTAAGATAGGTGTAATTGTTGCATGTTTGAAAGCAGAAGGAAAGGTACCAGATAGTTAGTGATAGTTTGAAGAGGTGGGTTAGGGCAGGGATAAGTGTTGTGGTGAGGTTGGGGAGGAGGTGGGATGGGATAGGGTCCAGTGCACAAGTGGTGAGGTGCGATCTGTAGAGGAGGTGTGCAAGTTCTCCCTTGGTGATGGAGGGGAGGAGGGTTAGTGGGGGAGGGAAGCGGTCTGGTATACATGGAGGTTGTGGTGGTTGGGTAGCAAAGACTTGTCTGATCTGGTCGATCTTGTTAGTGAAGTATGTTGCAAAGTCTTCTGCAGAAATACGAGAAGTCGGAGGGGGCAGTGGGGGCGGAGGAGGGAGTTGAATGTGTTGAATAACTGCCTGGGGTTGAGGGATAAAGAAAATATGTGGGTAATGAAGTAATTCTGTTTAGTGGTGGTGAGTGCTGACTTGAATTTGAGAAGTGCTTGTTTGAATGCTGTGTAGTCTTTCTGTGAGTGTGTTTTCTTCCAGCGCCGCTCTGCAACCCTAGATGCTCGCCGTAGATTTTTAGTGATGTCTGTGTGCCAGGGTTGTCTGTTGATTTGTCGAGTTCTGCCATGAATGAGAGGGACAACTACATCAATAGCTGATGTGAGTGTAGAGTTGTAGAAAGCTGTGGCATTATCTGAGGCGTGGAGTGAGGATATGGATGATAGTGGCATATATAGTATATACATATAGTATAGATAAAGAATAATTATTTCCATCCAGTTTTTTCTTCTCCATCTGGTCACAACTTCATTGCGACAACTTCCAGCAATGATTCGTCTTGCTACACTAATCTCCACAGCCCTGAAAATAACAAGGTCACTTATACTATATATACACATATGTCTCCTTAAGACAAAATCCTCTACACTGGTTCCCTGAATATAAATATGTTCTACACCAGAAATATATAAGCCACACACAATTCAAAATATAAATTGATAAGCCAGCACTGTGCCCCCATAAATTATAATTCCAATGACCAATAAATATAAATTAATCAGTCACTATGACTCCTACAAATTCATTTTAAGGCTATGTGTACACATTTTATATTTGTTGCATTTTCCATTATGGATTTGTTAAAAAATATGCAGCGTTTTACAATACAGGCTTATTTTTCCCTTGCTGATTAAAGTCTGCAGCTTGTCAACTCTTGACAACATCATTTTTGTAGCATATTTCACCCATAGCAATGAGTTGGGAAAAATACACAACAAAATGCATGGAAAAATGCATATTTTATGCAGTGTTTTTCCTGCCTACAAATCTGAATTCTCGTGTGAATCCAAAACATGTGTATCTTGCCTCAATGAGTTATTGAGTGGGAAAAGATGTTATTAGGGTCTTATAGTAAATTGGGGGTTGGAAAAGGATGCTATCAGGTACTTACCAAAATTTGAACCTGAGACCTCATCTACATGTTCTTCCATGAGTCCTTGAAGCATTCTTGATCCTTTAAAGACATTAATTCATGTAATAATGTCCCTCATCCTGTGCTCCTGCTTAGGCCGGCTTCACACCACGGCAGCATCAGGTCTGGGACTTTCCGGTGTGAACCGGACAGCCCCGGACCCGATTTGCAAACAGAACCGGAGGTTGCCTCTTGGTCCAGTTTGCAGCCAGATGCCTCAGATCGCAGCTGCAGCTGGTGAAATTTCAAGATCGCGGCTAGCAGGGAGCTAGCTGCGGTCCTGCAATCTCTGCAGGGGAAAGCTGGTGGTGCTGAAGTTTAGCAGCGCTCGCTGCTAAACTTTAGCCACCGGTGTCCAGTTCCCACATCCGATTTTAAGTCGGACGCGGCGCAATCTGGCGCCATAGACCCCCATGTTAGGCGGTGTCGGATCGCCTCGAATCTGGGAGGATCCGCTTTGTTCCCATTTTTCTCCCAGACACAAAAACGTTGCTTATAACATTTTTGTGACCGGGAGAAAAATCTGAATTCTCCCCGATCCTCCCGGACAGACGGAAACCGAATGGCATATAGCTGCCATCCGGCTCCATCCAGCCCCATAGAAATACTATGGGACCAAAATCAGAACCGGGCTGTCCGGTTCACACTGGACAGTCCCGGATCCTGAAAACCGTGGTGTGAAGGGGGCCTTAGTATAATGTCCCCCATTATGGGCACCTTCCTGGTATAATGTTTTCTATCCTGGTATAATGTCCGCCATCCTTAGCTCATTCTTGGTGTACTGTTCTCCATATGGCCCCTTCTTTATATAATGTTCCCATCTTGGACCATGTCTTGGTAAAATGTCTTCAATCCAGGACCCCTTCCTGTAATAATGTCCCCCATCTTGGACCCCTTCTTGAATAATTTCCCCCAATCCTAAACCACTTCATCACATAATGACCCCAAACCTAGTGTCTTTTTTGCATAATGTCTCCCATTCTTGCCCCCATTCTGGTATAATGCTCCCCATCCTGACCACCTTCTTAGTACAATGTATATCTTATCCTTGGCTCCTATCTGGTGGAATGACTCGGTCCTGTTCCTCCTCCTAAGATAATGGCCTCCACCCTGGGCCTCTTTATGGTATAACAATCTCTGTTATTCTGCTGTTCTCCAACACATAAAAAAAAGATTCTTCTTACCTTCCTCCTTTTGTCTTCTTCCGTTTCCATAACGCGTGGCATCCTGTTTTATAGCCAACACAAGACCCGTCAGCTCACTTTAGCTTGCCCGCCATGGCACTTTATGTCAGCTTCCATCATCTGATTGGCTTGCTTACATACATGCATACGTATTGCAGGACAGAGAGACGGTGGGTCATCCTTGGATGCACATCCAGCTGAAATAGTCACTCGTGCCAGTGGACCCCTACTGCTTCTGGGCGCCGGTGAGTATGCACCACTTGCACTTGTGGTATGTCTGTCCCTTGTCAACACTGCAGCCAGATCATTTATGGCTGTATTTACTTCGACTGTAATAAGATGCTGCTGACAAGCCTGAGCAGAATTAGAATTTTGTACAAGTGAATTTAATGCAGAAATGCTGTGGTATGATTGAGAGCAAAATCTATAGCAGTTTAGGTGCAAATCTGCATCAAGTTCTGGATATAGATATGTCAGGGGCATAAGTACTATTGCCTGGATGAATGTAAATCTATGATGTATGCAAATTGTCACTTCAGTGAGGAAGTGAAAAAACTCCAATGCTATCGAATAAGGGTAGCAATCCTTAAAGTCTAAATTGACTCTTTAACAAGCCTTTTAATATGACTTAGGATTTGTGCCAGATCAGAACCCCACACTGCAGACGCTGCTTTTCCGGGTGATTGCCCCTCATTAGTGCAGTGTGTGGGAGTTCTGATCTGGCTGTATGAGAGGCTAAGACGAGTCTGGGGAACTAGCTTTCTACCTTATAGAGAGGAATATGCCTGCCGCCATACCTATGATATAGTGAAAAGGGTAAGTAGGATAGACTGAGGCAGGGTGGATTTGATTTAAATCGAACTGATTTAAATCACAATTTAAATCACTAGTCAGTAAGGCTTGATTTAAATCAGTGATTTAAATCAAAGTTTCTACCTAAACTAGTTCTTGCTACTTTAACATGCAAGTAGATGAAGATTTTTAGAATCACTTTTTATATTACTTTTTTCTCCCCAGTTTAATGGGTTAATCATTCATATTTGGACCCCACTGTTCTGTTGTACTTAGGATGGAGAAAAATAATCCTGACCTTAATAACAATTTAAATAGATTTATTCAACTGAAACAATAACAACATTACAGCATAAGTTATTTGCTTAAACAAACATCCATGTTTGTTAACTAATTTGGCTAAACAAAATATATATATATTTTAAGAAACTTAGACTGTCAGCCCAGCCGACACATGAAAAACTTAAATACTACTGTCCCTGCTGTCCTCTGTAGCTCACTTGTCGTCATCTTCATCATCACCTTCTTCTTTGTTCCTATTCATAGTCTGGAAAAGAAAAACAAGCTTTCCTGCTTTATTGGGTCCCAACCGATTTCTCAATTTAGAATGAATGAGTCCAAAGGAAGAGAATATTCTTTCAACGCCTGCAGAAGAAGCTACTGCTGTTAAAAGTGAAATCATTACTTGAACAGTCTCTAAATCCAAGCGCTTAAGTGACTTCCACCAGTTTACTGATGTGACCTTCCTTAAAATATCTTCAGCAAACATATATTTCTTGAATGGTTCCCCCTTAGCTCTGAAGTTTATTATAGTTGGCATTAAAGATGGATGATTGCTGGATACCCATGTCATAGCTAACTCCTCTTCCTCAGCACTTAGGTTTTGACCCTGATATTGACAATATTTGCCAAAAAATGAGCTGGAGTCAGTGCTTGTCCCATTCGTTTGTTTACTGCTTGTAATTTAATTCTGTCCATGTGTAGTTCTGTTTTTAAGTGTTCACTCAGTTCCTTCCAAATTTCAACAGCATCCGCAATAAAACAGCTATTTTTCTGTATTTTGTTTTAAAGCTTGAGAGATGGGTTTCAGGAAGCTCAGCATATGTTCAACATTTCTCTTAAGCCCAATGTTGAGGATTTTGGCCGTGACAGTGCCATCTATTTTATCTCGATTTTCTTCACAAAGTGTCATCAGAATAGGCCAGTTTTTGATATACTGCTCAAAACAGTCCACCACAGAGTTCCATCTAACATCTTGTGGGAGCGTTAGCTTGGTTCCACCCATCCTTTTCAGAGCTGCTGCAGCAAAATGATTATTACGGAAGTATTTAGCAATTTCAGCAACATTAGCCTTTATTTCTGGAACACTTAAGTCTTTGGCTAAGAGGTGCAGCAAATGAGCACTGCAACCATATGTTATTAGCAGCTTTGTATTCCCTCCCTGCTCTTCTAAATCTCTTCTCATCTTGGATACGTTTGCAGCATTGTCAGTGACCAAACTGCGTACTAGAAATTTGAATTTTTGTTCACATGTCGTTATAGCTTTTACTGCCACTTCTTGTAAGTATTCTGCTGTGTGTGCATTTCCTGATGTATCCGTTGTTTGTGCAAGGAAGACTTTACCTTCTTCTGTTGTTATACAAGCACATACAATAGGATCATTGTGGACATTACTCCACCCATCAATACTTAGGTTAACAATTTTACCCTCCAGAGCTGTTGCACATTGCTCCATTTCTCTGTCATACACTTGATCCAGCAGTTTCCCTGCAACATCAGCTCTGCTGGGTGGACTGTATCCTGGTCTCAGTGACTGAACCATATTAATGAAATGTGGGTTCTCAGTCAGACGGAAAGAAGAGTTTCGTTGCATAAATAAACTGGGCAATTTTTTCATCAATCAACTCTTTTTCTAATCTGCTAGTTCTTATCACAAACCTATCTATGGTGGTTCCAGGAGGTAAAGGTTTTTTCTTCCTTTTGGGTGATGGTGATATGTGGCTGTGGGTGTCTGATGATGATGCTGCTGCTAATGAAGCACTATCCTGGATGGATAACTCTGAAACTGTAGAACAGGATGATGGTGATCTTTGAGGTGAATAGTTTCCAGAATCCATGAATTCCCCTAAACAAAAAAAGTCAATGCTGTTATTTTATTGTTTATTATACAATTTCTGCTTATTGTACACATCACTGCCCCTGCCCCAAAAGGAATATTTGTTTCTCTTCATAACTGTACCAAATGACAGTAACATGCAGTAATAATAAGAAATATAATTTTTCTCACACATGACAGTTCAGTCTTTAGAAATAGGATTCAATAAAAATGTTTACCAACCTGAAGATCCTGCCTGTTCAGAAGTGTTTCTTTGGTCATCTTCATCACCGCACTTCTCATGATGTTGCCTCATTCGGCCACCAGGCCTTGCATCTCTTTGTTGCATCGTTTGCATTTTGCACGCATACCTGCCTTACCGATAGGCGAAGGAGCTTCATTAAAATATTCCCAAACTGGGTCTCTTTTACGGCCTGCTGCCATTATAAGGAAAGAATGTAAATAACCTCAGATCGTACACACAAACAGATCCAGACTTGTCTGTCTGTGGCTATGCTGCAGTATTGTGCTCAAAGTTTCACTTTCATTTTCTTGTCTGCTTACCCTTCCTCCTCCTCACACTTAGATTCACATTCTTCTTGTGTTGTGCAGATCTATTCCACTCCAAACAATCAGAAACATACTGTCTAACTTCTTGGACTTGGCACTGAAGGGGTTGATTCTGTATTCATAGGTTTGTAGAACAATAGGATTAAGGTCTTTTTCTCAACTCTGTTATGTTGTAACATTTTTGCCGTGAAGAAGAGGCTGGGACCTCTGCGGAGTCAAATTCAGTTTTGAGAACTGCGTAAGTAAAGCGAGCGTCTGTGATAATATAGGAGAGAAACTGCCCACTAATCCTACAGAAACCTCTGGAAGAGCATGGCATTGTGAATGTTACACATTTAAATAAAAAAAATCCGATTTTTTTGATTTTTAAAAAAAAACATTGATTTTTATCCACCCTGGACTGAGGTGTCTCTCGTATATTCATGGGAGACAATTTGAATACAGAAAAAGTATACAATTAAAGAGACACTGTCAGGTCATTTTTCAGTATGATATTAATATTACCCTTGAATAGTGCCTGGGAAGACCTCTTAAAAACATTTAAAATCATTATTGTACTGTTTGTAGTTTCCATGTTATCAGCATTGTCAAACCCTGCAGGGAGCTGCTGGATTAGTCCTCTGCATTAAAAACAAACAGGAATAGTCCTGTGCTGTATAAACTGTCATTGAATTATGTTCTCCCTATCAGCAGCTCTCTCATCCCCTCTTTCTCCTCCCTTTGCTAACAGTGCAGTGTCATGTTTTATGAGGACAAGGAGGAAGAGAGCTATTGCTGATCTGACTTATCTAGACTCCATCTGTTTCTGTAAGCAGGAATCCTGCTATGACACTTTCTATGTTGTATTTCACCTCTTTCTTGGCCGCAGACATCCCAGTGATCTCCTGTGCAGTGATGTGACATGCATATTCATGCTTATGGGATGTAGACAGCAGAGAACTAATTGGATCATTTACTGTGAGTGACAGCTGGAATGAATCTCTTTATTTGAAGTTTACAGAAGATAGGAGGGAAAGTTAGGAGGAAATAGAGAAAGTTTAGAGGGAGGAATTAGAAAATGATAGCAGTTACATATGAATTTGTGACCTGACAGTTTTCCTTTAAAGGGGGCTATTAATATAAATCAATTAAATAAATTACAGTGTCCTCATATACTATAAAATAAATCAGCAATTAGCAATAAAATAAATTGATAATACAAATAATTAGCAATTAATAAATATAATAAATTTGCAAGTAATAATTGCTAAGTTTATTTTTGCAAATGTAAGGCTGATTGTAATTTTCTCATGGTCTCAATGGCTTATCACCCTAATATGTGTAGAAATATAAAACTATGAAAATTTTGTTTTGTATTATAAAACAATACAATATATGAAAAATACAATAAATAACTGTATAATATACATATGATATAAATATATTATAGTGGTCCAAAAGTAGGTGGACAGTATGTGTAATAAGGTTATGAAGGGGGTGATTTATCAAACATGGTGTAAAGTGAAACTGGCTCAGTTGCCCTTACCAACCAATCAGATTCCACTTTTCAATCCTCACAGACTCTTTGAAAAATGAAAGGTGGAATCTGATTGGTTGGTAAGGGCAACTGAACCAGTTTCACAGATCTAGTTTTCACAGATACATCTCCCCCAAATGTGTTCTCTTTTCAGATACTTCAGATAACCCATAATGGCAATTTATATATTAATCAAAATATTTATTTCATTTATTCAATATTCAATATTTCATTTATTGCTTCTTACTAGTAGATGGAGGGGTGTTGTAGTTGGGCCTTTTGCAGATATCTTCTCCCAGAGTCCTCTCCGAATGTAGTTGACAGTAGTTCCAGCCATGTAGAAGGATCCAGGCTCTTCAATCTTCCAGTCATCATTGATAGATTGTTTCCCGGTGTCTCGTAAAGCTGTTTAAGATAGTACCAGTTATGGCTATGTTCACTGGTGCAATGGCTTCTATTAATAATGGAGCTATGCAGTGTTTGCTATTAAACATATACCCATGTACACTTGCATTTATTGCTGATTTTAATTATTTGTTGGAATTCCATTGTTTTTTCAGGCAAAAATTGCAATACAGAAAGCTGCCAGAGGATCTAATAAGGTATGTTGCCAAATACTTACAATCAATACTCATTATCGTGGTATCAAAAGTGCTAGAAAGAGCAGTATAAGTCCCGAGGACTATTTTCACTGAAAGCAACAAATCTCAGGCGTAGTACAATATCTATGATATAATTGTCGTAGCGACTTCCGTCGCGTCCGGCGCTACTTCCGTGGCTTTGTTCGCGTGGCTCGGCACTTTCTCCAGGACTTTCTCCGGGCCGTACGAAGCATTGCGAAGCGGGCATTGCGAGTCAGGAATCTCTCGCTCTCTTTCTCTCTCTCTCTCTCTCTCTCCAGGGTCCTACACTCCACCCCACATCACACTGACTGCACCCCGAGCCCCACAGTGATCATCAGCCTCAGGCTCCCCGCACCCCGAGCCCCACAGTGATAAGGCTCCTGCACCACCATCCCTGACCATGATGCAAAGTATTGCACACATGATACATTGTAATCAGCTGTACCTCCGCCCTGCTGGATCTGAGATCTGCAGCTGTCAGCTCATTGCTCTGTCACATCCATCTCTACTTCTGCAATCAGTAATGGGGGAAGCAGAGGCTGCAGAATCAGGTCAGTGCAGGCAGGATCGCTGGGCACAGACCAGATCACAGGGATCCACTCTCCCCAGATACAGCTCTCCTGATCTCAGCCTGGTGACACACTGCTGCCTGCTGCCTGCAGCTCTGCTGGGTCCTACACTCCACCCCACATCACACTGACTGCACCCCGAGCCCCACAGTGATCATCAGCCCCAGGCTCCCCGCACCCCGAGCCCCATAGTGATCATCAGCCTCAGGCTCCCCGCACCCCGAGCCCCACAGTGATCAGGCTCCTGCACCACCATCCCTAACCATGATACAAAGTATTGCACACATGATACATTGTAATCAGCTGTACCTCCGCCCTGCTGGATCTGAGATCTGCAGCTGTCAGCTCATTGCTCTGTCACATCCATCTCTACTTCTGCAATCAGTAATGGGGGAAGCAGAGGCTGCAGAATCAGGTCAGTGCAGGCAGGATCGCTGGGCACAGACCAGATCACAGGGATCCACTCTCCCCAGATACAGCTCTCCTGATCTCAGCCTGGTGACACACTGCTGCCTGCTGCCTGCAGCTCTGCTGGGTCCTACACTCCACCCCACATCACACTGACTGCTGCTGAATCACACAGACCCCCAGCAGCAGTTGCAGCACCGGGAGGAGGGGGGGATCCTGCACTAAGGTACAGATCCTGCTGCCAGGCTCTACTGAAACAGAGCTAGGGAAGATGGATTTGTCAGATGTAGCAGATTTGGGGTTGCCAGGTGGAGCAGAATTGGGGTTGTCAGATGTAACAGAATTGAGGTTGTCAGGTGTAGGAGAATTGGGGTTGTCAGGTGTAGCATAATTGGGGTTGTCAGATGGAGCAGAATTGGGGTTGTCAGATGGAACAGAATTGGGGTTGTCAGGTGTAGGAGAATTGGGGTTGTCAGGTGTAGCAGAATTGGGGTTGTCAGGTGTAACAGAATTGAGGTTGTCAGGTGTAGGAGAATTGGGGTTGTCAGGTGTAGCATAATTGGGGTTGTCAGATGGAGCAGAATTGGGGTTGTCAGATGGAACAGAATTGGGGTTGTCAGGTGTAGCAGAATTGGGGTTGTCAGGTGTAGCAGAATTGGGGTTGTCAGGTGTAACAGAATTGAGGTTGTCAGGTGTAGGAGAATTGGGGTTGTCAGATGGAGCAGAATTGGGGTTGTCAGATGGAGCAGAATTGGGGTTGTCTGGTGTAGGAGAATTGGGGTTGTCAGATGGAGCAGAATTGGGGTTGTCAGATGGAGCAGAATTGAGGTTGTCAGGTGCAGCAGAATTGTGGTTGTCAGATGGAGCAGAATTGGGGTTGTCTGGTGTAACAGAATTGGGGTTGTCAGGTGTAGCATAATTGGTGTTGTCAGGTGTAGCATAATTGGTGTTGTCAGGTGTAGCATAATTGGGGTTGTCAGATGTAACAGAATTGGGGTTGTCAGATGTAACAGAATTGGGGTTGTCAGATGTAACAGAATTGGGGTTGTCAGATGTAACAGAATTGGGGTTGTCAGATGTAACAGAATTGGGGTTGTCAGATGGAGCAGAATTGGGGTTGTCTGGTGTAGCAGAATTGGGGTTTTCAGGTGTAGGAGAATTGGGGTTGTCAGACGCCAGAAGCCCAACGTACACCCCGATGAGCTATGCCCGCGAAGCGGCCATTACTCGGCCCTGCACCCCGCACCGCGAGCAATGCTTCGCCCAGCTATAGACATCGGCACAGACAAAGCGGAGGACCCACGTTGATATCCACCATACAAACATATGTGGTTAATGGAAAGATATCATGGAACAATTGGATTATTTTAAACTTTTAATAAATAAACTATACACAGATTCTAGAATCCCGATGCAATCGCATCGGGCTCACAGCTAGTGAATAAATAACACTCTGCTTTGTCAAAAGCATTGCTACATGACATACCATATGATACAATTGCTATTTCCTGTGAAAAATCCAAACATTTCCTCTTTGCAAGTATAAAGGAAAAAATCTCGATGAACTTCTTTTTATACAAAGTGGCCATTTAATAAACATATGGTCTTATATCACCAGTGCATCAGGCAAGCCCTTCTATTATCTCCAATCTTCAATACAAAGTTGTTTTGACCGCAAACAAAATTTAGCAACTCAATTCAATCTGCGCTATAAACTGACAGATGACCTGAGGGTCTGTCAACACGAAATAACTGTTCAAACCAATCGCAGATGCTCACCGTGCCCTTAGGGTGGCCAAACAGTTAAGTGAATCTTCCATTTATTCGATTTCCATCTATATCTACCCTACTCTGGCACATGTAAAGACACACCTGTCAATTAAAGAAGAAGGGGACGTGAAAAACAAGTAGGTGGGAAGGTGCCATTAACTGTTTGGTCATGGCAAGGGTGGATTGAGTGCCTGTGCATAATTTGATCATTCCTTTTGTGTTCACAGTTGTAGGTATACAATTATAACATTGCACTGTTTATAGCCCATTCCTCAGGAATCCCACTAGTGTTCATGGTTTAATTTACATGCATCTTTGTAACATATGTAACAATTTGTTTCAGTGTATTTAAAAAGGTGCCGCAATTTTATAAAATCAGTAAGAGGTGCAGAGTACTGTCAACTGGAGTGTAGAAGAGAGCCAACTCTTAGAACAAGTAGGCGGTACAAGTACTGTATTTATACACTGTAAATTACAATGTTCATATAATTAGAGAAACAACGTCATGGGCAGAGAATGTATTGAAGTTTAAAGTCGGTTTTCAGCGTGATCAAGTTTGGGTGTTGGCTCCATAACTACATATTCATATGTAATATAGTAGATTTACTTGCTTCCATCTGTGAGGTTATTTAAATGATTGTCCCATTGGAATTTGTTGTCTCATTTCCAATACTACACAGAGAAACATACAGTTATTGTCAGTAAAAGTCAGCTAAGTAAAAGGCCTAAGTTGGAAATCTGAGGACAAAAATGTAAAAAAAAAAAATCATATTTTACTGTTAACTAAACTAAAATGCCAATAGATGGTACCAAAAAAATGTATTACGGCCTCATTGAGACATTTTATCCCTTAAAAATTTAATTAAAAATTTTTTTTTTTAAAAAGGGGGGTTTAACATAAAAAAAAAATTTTTTATTATAAAACCCTGGGCCAAAAAAAAATTTTAAAATTTAATCCAGAAAAAAATTAAAACATTTAAAAAAAAACCTTTTTTTACTTTTTAAAACCGGGGATTTTTCAAAAGAATTTGGGGGGGTTTACCCCAAATTTTAAATTTTAAAAAAAATTTTTTTGGGAAAATTTGTATTTAAAAAAAATTTTTTAAATCTTTTTTTTTTTGGAAAATTTTAAACCCATAAATTTTCCCAAAAAGAAAAGACGGGGTTTTAAAAAGGGGAAACGGGTTTTTAAAAAAAAAGGGCCTGGAAAATTTTAAAGGGAAATTGGTCCCCCAAAAAGAGGGGCCCCCAAACCCAAAAATTTTACAAGTGGAAATTTTGGGGGGCCAAAATACAGGGTTTCTTTTCCGGGAATTTTTTAAAAATTTTTTTTTCCAAAAAAATTTTAAAAGGGGTTTTTTAAAAGTAATTTTGGGTTTTTTGGGGATAAAAATTTTTTTTTAAAAAAGGAAAAAAACCCTTTTTTAAAAATTTTTTCGGGTTGGGGGTTTAAAGGGGAATTTTTCAAAAGGGTCTTTTTTAAAACCCTTCTAACTTTTAAAAATTCCAAATTTTTTCCCAAATTTTTTGGGGAACCAATTTTCCCTTTAAAAGGGCCTTTTTTTGGGGGAAAAAAGGGGGGCCATTTTAAAAGAAAAAGGGGGTTTTTTAAAAAAAACCCATCCCCAAAAAAAGGTAAATGGGGAAAATTGGGGGGAAAAACCTTGATGAAACAAAAAGCAGGGGGGAAATTCCCTTTAAAAAGGGCAAAATCCCCAAAAAAAGGGTAAATTTTTAAATGTTAAAAAAAAAAATTTTTTAAAAAAAAAAAAAAGGGGGGGGGTTTTTAGGAAAAAAATTTGAAAAACCTTTGGTAAAAAGAAAAATTTTTTTTAAAATTTGGTTAAAATTTTTTTAACCCAAATTTAGAAAAAAAAATTTTTAAAAAAAAATTAAAAATAAATTTTTAAAACACAAATTTTTGAAAAAATTGGGAAAAAAAATTATTTTTTTATTTTTTTTTTAAAAAAGGCTTAAAATTTTTTAAAAAACCTTTCACCCATTTTTGGGTAAAAAATTAAATTTTTGAATCCTTTTTTCCTTTAATTTTCTTTTTTTAAATTTAAAAAACCTCACCCACTTTCCACCCCCCCAAAAAAAAATTTGTGGTATTTTTTTAAAAAAAAAAACATTAAATAAAAAATAAATGAAGAAAAATTTACCCCCCAGTTTTAAAAAATTTTAAAAAGGGGCTTTAAAAAAAATTCTTGGGTTTTAAACTTAAAATTGCACTGGGCTTGAAGGTTTTTTTTTCCCGGGGATCCTTCGAAGAAAAAACCAAATAAAAAATTTTTGGAAATTTTTTGGGTAAAAATTTTTCGGGCAAAACTTTTAAAACCTTTTTTTGGCTTCCCGGGAAAAAGGGCCCCCTTTTTAAAAAAAAAAATTTTAATATTTCTTAAAAGCCATTTCCAAAAAAAACCCTTAATTTTTTTTTTCCAATAATTTTAAAAAAAGGGGGGATAATTTTTTCCCCAAGGGGTTCTTAAAAAATATTTTAGGAAAAATTCCTTTCCCTTACACAAAAAACCCTTTTCCCCTTTCCAAAATAAACCCCAAAAATTTGTTAAAATTTTTAAAAAAAAAATTTATAATGACGTTTTTACATTGAGAAAAATTCTAAGGAACTTTTTTAAAACAAAGGAATTTAAAAAACCGTCATAAAAAAAAAATTAAAAATTAAAAAATTTTTAGGGGTTTATTAGAAAACTCAATTGAAATACGGAAAAATTTTTAAAAGAATGAAAACTAACAGGTTTTTCCCTTGGGTGATAAAAAAATTAAAATTTTTTTGGGTGTCCGGAAAAAAGGGAACCCTAAGTGGCAACAAAAAGAAGATTAAAATTGGTTGAAGAACTTTGGGGAACTTGGTTGATTTGCATGAATCCATTTTTTTTAAAAAATTTAATAATTTGAAACTTGTTATCAAACCTCCAAGAAGGGAATAAAACTGATTGTAATTTTTCTTATTAATCCCCAGTGAATTCGGGATGCAATTTTCTTACCCCATAGGGGAAATACCCAAATGAAAAGGGTTTTTCATTTAATACATTTTAAAATTTAAAATAAATTCCTAATTAAGTTTGTAAAAGGGTCATTTTTGGGGTTTCCCTTATATTTTTAATTTGATTTCTTCTTTTAGAAATAAAATTTGAAATGTTTTTTCTTCAATTAAAAAAAAATTATAAAAAAATTTTCAATTTGGGGGTTTTATATAGAAAAGTTATTTTAGGTATTTCCCTTTTTAAGTTTTTATTAAAAAAAAAGGCTTTTTTTTTTTAAAAATGTTAATAATGGAATAGATTTTTCTTTAAATTTAAAAAAATTTATGAATTTGTTTAAAAAATTGCCACCATAAAATATCTTATTTAACCAAAGTTTAAAAAAAACAATAAAATAAATTTTGCTTGCTTAAAAATGATAAATATATTTTATGCGAGATATTATTCTAAAAAAACCCCGGGTTTTATGGACGTAACTTATAAATTGTTTTTTTGACTTGGGATTTTTCCCCACGGGTTAATTTCGGGTCCTTCATTCCCTGTCAAATTAAATTAAATTTCATTTAACAATCTGTAAGAATTAATGCCCCTATTCTTTCTTTTATGAAATTTAAAGAAATTTCCATAGCTCAATTCAAAAGGGGATTTAATTATTAATTTTAAATTTTGTTATTATAGAATTTTAAAAGAAAAATACAAATTCATACCTTGTTTGGGTTTTAAAAGATTGGGCCATTGGGTTGCCAAACATTTTTTTAATTTTTAATGAAGGGTTTCCCCAGGTGGTTTTAAGGAGATTGACATTGGAAAATTTAAATTTTTTAATAAACATTTTGTAAAAATCTATAATTTTTAAAATTAAAAATAAAAATTTTTTATTTTACAAACAAAATTTTTTAAAACATAAAAAAACTTCCAAAAGTCCAATTGATAAAGGGGAAACTAAATTTTCAGTTAATTTTATTAAATTTAACCAAACTGGTTTTGATAACAAAATTAATAACTTTAATAAAAACTACACCTAATTAAACCACATTGGAACCAAACAGTTCTCATGGTTCTTGTTCATTTGATCTTTATCTTAAAGGGTACCTTATAATTAACTTAAAAACCTTTGCTTACGGAAAATGGTGTGGAAGGTCCTAACTTTGTGCAGGTCTTATCGCTTTTTTGTATCTTGGTCAAGAGCGTTAAATAAGCCCTGTGTTAATCTTAAATCACTTTGAGCTTTTGATGCTTTGTTTTATCGCTAAAACATTTAATGCGTTTTGAATTCAAAAAAGGGATTAGGTCAAAGAAAGGGTTTAGAAAGGAAAACAAGTGTTTGGTTATAAAAATTTTTTTGGAAACTTTGTAATGTTTTATTTAGTAAGGTTAAAATTCTTTTTGACCCAAATTAATGGATTTAACAACTTACTTCTTCTTATTCATAAAGCACTTGAAACTGGGAATGCTTTGTATGAAAAGAAATGGCTTTTTCAACTAATTTGATTATTGAACAAATAAATTGGAGATTTAATTTAACCATGATTAAAAATTTCAATTGTGACCAAATTGCCCCCTGAAATGGTATTCTGTGTTTTGGTTTTAAAACCCCAACTAAAGCTTTATTGAATTCTAGAAAATTTTGACGGTTGCCATATTTGGGTTCAAAGGCTTGAAAAATAATCAATGGAATTTTACTATTGGGCCCTAATGTATTGATGCCTTCAAATTTTAAATATTAAATTAAATTTTATTCCAAGAAATATAAAACTTTTATACGGAATTGGGTAGTAAATCGAAATTGTCAACCCTTTGAGACAGGTTTATTTTAAAAAGATAAATTTTTTCTTAATGAAACGGAAATTTTGAAGAACCCTGTGCAATTAGAGGAACTAACATGTGGGGGATTTCAAGGAAGTTTCATTGATTTAATTTAAATATCACCATTGTATATGCAGTTGTGCAATGTTTGTTATCAAGGCCATGTTTATAGCATTCCTAGGCTTAATACAGCATCAGTTCTATTTTAATTTAACTAGATTTGTTAGAAATAATATTCAAGGTAAAAGACAGGTGCGCTGTAAAATCATGTAGCGCAGATCTTACAGGGTGTAGCAGGGCCAATGTGAATTGCAGTAAGAGATTCCTCAATACAGCTGTAATCTACTGTCAGATTTAGCACGGCAAATTATGATAAGCGTTTGCATGTGAGGTGGATTATAGTAATAATATTGAATTCACTGCATCAGTGAGATTAAAATTGCATGTAAATTCCATGTCATATCATTTGAAACATGAACAATGGTCTTTGGTAAATATCAAATTTTATTCAGTGAGAGGAAAGTAGATTTAGAACTTTATTTACTATATAACTAAATTGCAATTATTCTGTAATACAATTTCAAATCATTAGAAATTATGTTTGACTTTATTGTCTTTATATATAATGGTATCTTATAATTTAATGATTGAGTATAATTGTTGTTGTATGAATGTGTATGATATTGTTTTTTATCCATAAATCACTGTATAACCTGTGCATTTCCTGGAAAGTTCTCTGACTTGGGAACTGAGCAACTTCAGTCAAATTCAAATCTGTATAGCTTGACCCAAATATATGGCCTTCATTGAGCTATTGATATCACTTATTTAATATTGTTTTATAGAGTGTGAATATTGTAACACTATCATTGCACTCACGAATGCACTTCTCACAGCGTAATTGGGGTTACTGAGGTTAATATTAAGTATCTACTCACATCATAAACTTTTCAGGTGGCTAAAGTATAGGTTATATAGAAGATGGAGGGGTCTAAACATAGTCACAGAGCCTATCAACAACTTGTCGAGTGAGCACGTTCATTGCATAGGCAGGATTTACGATTGGGGCCCATTAATGTGCATATATTCACTTGCATCCTGTTTCCTTCACAGAGCATCTAATGCTGGTTGAGAAGGGCCCAGTTGTACAGATGCACTTGTGTGCGATAATGGGTAGTATCACATGAACTGGCTTACTCCGGATTCCTTACACCGAAGGTCTTTTTAAGACACATCGGCGATGTGCACGATTTCATAAAGCTAATACTATCTATGAACCTGAGTGATTACTTTAGGCAAGCACATTTTGCATACACACTTCAGCTGATCTAGAGCATGGTATGAATACATAACTTGCTTCAGATGTCATTCTTGAAACTTTGACCAAACGCACTACATGTACCACTGGATAGTAGCCATCTGTCTGTCGCTCGTCTTAATGTCCTTAGTCATTATCCTACTTATATGATAAAAGTTGTACTGGTGCCGCTAAGTCATGCGGCTTGTCATGTGTTGTCACGAGTCCATGTATGTAACATACCTGAACTCTGTATTAGACTGACCACTGTGGTACATACACATGCATCATGAGTCTTCTAACAATAATAAGCCTGTGAGATGTTTCATGAGTTAACTTTAAGATACTTCGCATTCGACTGAATGTAGCAGATTACATCGGCAAGAGTTGGGTCAGAATAGATAAGGTGCATTTATCATGTTTTCATGTCGTGCAACCATCAGATGTGGATCTCCACCAGGCTTACACTTGCCTACTCTACTTCATGCGTGCCATGCACCCAGTTGATTTCGAGACTGAATCAAATTTGGCTATCAAGCAAGTTCGAGATGAGCCTTATGTATGAACCAAGTACCTATGCATACTGTAAAATACAAACCAATCCATAATATCAGAAGATCATTTAATTTGAGTTGGTATTTAACAATTGACGCAGTTTTTATAGTGATCCTAAATGTCAATAGGTGTCACGCTATTTTGCTTTTACCGCAGATGGCAGTGCTTACAGGCTAGCTGGTGACTATATCTGATATCAGTATTCAGCTTGCAATCACTTTGACGCACCATTGAGTGCTTAAGAGCAGAAATTATGGGATTTCTCAGTACTAGATCATGCATTCGTGAGTTACACTTTATCAGGTTCATAGGGCTAGAACATCCAACTGTTACACTCCAGTGAGACCTTATGACAGTTATCTGCCACTTCGCCTCATGAAATCACATTTGCGATTACCTATTAAAGGAACTTAGCCCACTCCTTCTTGTCATCATGATTAGGATTCTGTAGTGGCACACTGACAAGAATTACTTAATAAACAATACATGAATCATGCACTCCATTGTGAGGTGTTTGTGTACACTGGCGTATTATTTATTAATATGTTCTTACAATGAAGGCTAACACTCTAGCCATGAAGCTTGACACCAATACATGGTGGTGAATCTTTGACTACTATCTTGAGCTTTCTTCACTGTAATTGATATTTCATCCTGCTTATCACTATGCCATTCCTCATCGCCAAAGTTGAATAATCTGAATATTAAAGCGAAACATGTGACACCAATCTGCACTGTCAGGCGAGTGACACTTATTCCTCAGGTTGTCTGGCAAGCGGAACACAGAGGATCGCTAGTTCCAGTCCAGCATTGACACTCGGATGTGCCTCCACGATGATAACGTGCGCATGCATTCCGTGCATAGATCGTATAGGGTTCAGGTGACACCCAATTGACCGGAGCGCATCATTCCCATGACATAGGGACTTGAGTAGCCTCACTCCTGCGGTTCCTACCACAGGACGTGGAGGAACCAGTGTGGCACAGTATTGAGGTAGGCTCCCAATACACCAGACAACTGATTAATCAGACTACATTCAATTCTTAGAATCCTCCTACATGTCTAGTAAGTGATAATATTACAAGCTAATTGAAGATTGACAATATATTTCTTGACCAGAAGATACATCCTAATAAACAGGTTTATGTTATCATTGCAGGATTCCTAAGTTAACAATCCTGCTGTGATGAATATTTAGGCATAACATGTCAATGATAAATTTTTTTGCATTCAGAGTTAAATCCCCCATTTAGATACAATAATTATGAAGTTATAGATTTAATTGGCCTTGAAGATGTACCTGAGCCCATTACAATGACCACTGTCTGGGGATTAATCATGGAAATCAAAAAGGAGGCACAGATGTAACACGTGGAGGGGTGAACTACAATAGTCATGTGCAATGCCTCTCAATGATGTTCTTGGGGCCTCATGTAAACGAATCAATACTTGATAGAGCAATAGGGGCCGTGGAGTCAAAACCTGTAGCCCAACCAAGCGACACTTATGGCTTGTCCAAATTTGTGACTAAGAGCGTCATTAAAAGGGCAGTACAAGAGCATGGATCCATTATAATTAAGGAGGACCACTGTCCCGGATCATCAGATACTGCAGAAAGGGCATAGACCTATGGGTCTAAAATTATAATTGGCCGCAGGGATGGTGATTATGATCTCCATGAGGATACGAATCTACCTTGGACTCACTCCAGCATGCATTACATACTGAGAGGGATACCAAGAGAAAACGAAATCATATGAATACCATCTTTTAATGATTTATCTTGGGGGTCGTCAATATAAAGGAAGCATTGGGCCAATGCAAGCTCAAAAACTGTCAGCCAAACGGGACATTATCGTGCATGCAACTTTAACTTCAGACCACTTTGCTACCTGGCCATGGAAATATGATCAGGGCCTGCGGTCGATGAGGGGTCATGACCTTCACATCGTGCTAGTACATGAGAGTTTACAAATCCAGGGGTCATTTGCCACCCCAACTCCCGTGCTATAGCGTATTGCATCAAAAGTGAAAGTGTAAAATACGCATTGTATGCTTCTCCATGTCTGCGCTGCATCCGACCTCAACTTTATGGAATCCTTAAAACTATACCCCTGTCCCCTCCTTTTTTCAGCCTGCCCTCTTCATGTCTTTCTTAAACCGTATCATTTCCTGCGCTACTTCCTGTGGCATGTCACCACTTTACTTCCTCGGCTCCTCCTGCCTGCCGTTCTCTGCATGCACCCCTCTTACCTCCTAAGTGCCTATTTCCTGTCAACCTCTTCCCCCGTTGATACCGTGCCTAGCCCGATCACCAGAGCTGGCTGATAGTGTTTTCCCACATCAGCCACTCAAAAGCAGGGCAATCATGTGTCCATTTGGTGCCTCTCTCATCCTCCTCGTTCATGACATCTAGTGACGCTTGTGCTGATCTGCCACTTTATCAGCATAGATCCTGTTTACCAGGAAGATTACCTCGAACGTGATCCATTCATGTCACACATTATGATCACTTGGATCTATGTGCTGTGATCATATTCAAATCACTTTCTAATAGGATGCTGATATGGATCATAAGCTGTCAGGAAATATTGACAGACTCCAAAGTATTCCACAGTGACCATATATGTGATCACTGTGCTAGAGCTGTAGATAGCATTTATGATGGCATCTAGGGTATTGACTGACAGAAACTGCAGACTGAAGTTCCGGCCACTGATGCACATATGGTGTCTTCTGTCCGTGGCTGGTTATCCTGCTCACACCATCTCCTGCATGGTCATCAGTGCAAATGATCTGAAACACTTACAGTGACATATTGAATAATGCCCTGTGCTGCAATCGCTTTTTATTGTATATACACACTCCTCATGGGGTCACATTGAACAGAAACAATCGAAGGAAGTTGTAGAATTATGTACATATGTTTCATGATTGAAATGAAGACAAACTAGAAACAGAATTTCAATAACATCTTAATTTATTCAGCATTGATCATGAATGGCACTCCCAGAAATACACACACTTACATACCTTGGCATGATAACGATGGCTGTTTAAAGAGTGTTGTGCTGAATGCACTTCGGCATGCAAATCAGCAAGATCTGCTACTGAAGAAAAAGTTAAGAATCCAGCCTTGTGTTCGCGCTGTGGACTCGGTTTCGGAAGGAGGATACTCGACTAGTTGACAAGATATCCAAGAACCTTTATTTGTGATACAACTGGACGCCTTTCGTGTGCAACCGTACACTTCCTCATGAGAACCTTTGTTCTCCTGAGGAAGTGTGCGTATGCACACGAAATGCGTCGAGTTGTATCACAAAACAAAAGTTCTGTGTATCTCATCAACTAGTCGAGTATCCTCCTTCCGAAACCGAGTCCACAGCGTGAACACAAGGCCGGATTCTTAACTTTTTCTTCATCGCATAGACTATTTGCTGATCGCTGCAGTGGACCATGATACAGGCTCATCAGTGGTTGTGTCTTACACAACCTAATAAGGTGAGTGTATTAAGTTACACCTATCACTCACTATAACACGGATAAGACCCTATGTGCGCTTGTCTCTCTTTATACAAGATCTGCTACTGACATCTTGCTTTGCAATTGCCACCTGAAGATGTTCCAGTTCTGATCAATGGGAGACAAGCCTGGAGACATTGCAGGCTATCATGGCATGTTTAGGTCATGCAATCTACTCATACAAGCAAAAGTGACACTGTGTTGAAAAAGGCTGCCTGGACACAATGTAAAATGGCCAAACCACTGACTCAACAACTAAATCAATTTAATGCTGGGTGGCTAGTGTACCTGGAATGAAGACTAGAGCGGTCTGACTGCTGTAGGTGTGGCAACAAGTGTGATGGCCCCTTGTGAAGCCTTCTTCATGGCATTATCCACAATTCTTATCAGATACATAGAATTATATTTATTGCTCAATTCTGTAATGCAAGTTGAAGTTAGACATCAGATACCAAATCTAAGGCATCAAACAGTGTCTCCGTAAACCATCAAAAAATCAAAATATGGATATCATGGTGCAGAGCAAGATCACAGTAGAGGCTGGAATGAAATCTATCCTCTTCAGTGATTAATCCATCTTTTGTCATGGATGCAATGTCAGATTAATTTTGAAACCACATGGGCAATATGATGAAGAGACCTTCACAAGGGTAAATTCCAAGCTGCATGTTGCTCGTACTGCTGTGAGTATCCTGCACTATATAAATGTGTTACCATGGCCTGCAGCTTCTATGCATCTGTCTACTTGTCTTTCATCAATCAAATCTGTGACATCATGGGTTGGAACATGCAAAGGGATCTGCCAGCAGAGGATTTTGATGATTTCTGAGTTAAAGCATTCAGTGTGGCAGAATATTTCTTAGTCAACTATTAATGACCTCATTGATAGCATGCCACAGCGTGTAAGTACATGTATTTCTGCGTGTATCGCTCATACATTTTGTTTCCATTTTTTCATGATCCCCATATCATGGACATATTGATCAATCTTGCAATTTTTTCATAATCCCATGATTTTTCAATCTGGTTGCAATTTTCAAATGCATTAGTTTATAGATGAATAAGAAAATGAATATATTATCTCAAGTTAATTTTTTTTATGAAAGTTGTGGATTTTTTTAAAACTGAATATGTCCATGTGTCTTTGCAAGGACATTTGGCATGTAAAGAGAAGAACATCAAGTGATCAAGTTTCACATTACTTGGAGAATTTGTTACATAATGGAAAGATTTAGGTAGACTAAATTACATAAAAGAAAAAAAGAATGTCTCAATCTCGGTGTATAAAAATAGCTCAGTAAAATAAACCTTAAAACAAAGAATAAAACATTTTAGTACTTTACAGAACAAGCTTCAGAACAAGATCTGACATGTTGTTGAAAAAATATAAACAATATGTCCGACCTATAGGTGGAAAATGTATTGGATGTGTAACATTTCATCATTGCTTCAATGCAGAGTCCAGGCTTATAGAGGCTATAATATATAACACCTGTGCTCCTACGAGTACTAAGTGGACACATTTCTATACCCCAGTGTTCTTCAACTCCAGTCCTTTAGAGCAGTGTTTCCCAACTCCAGTCCTCAAGGCACACCAACAGGTCATGTTTTCAGGATTTCCTTAGGATTGCATAGGTGATAATTTACCGTATATACTCGTGTATAAGCCGAGTTTTTCAGCCCAAAAATTGGGCTGAAAAGTCCCCACTCGGCTTATACACGGGTCAATACGATAATCCTATGTTGGGAGGGGGCGCGGGGGTCGCTGTGCAGTATTTCTTACCTTGTCCCCGTTCTGCAGTGCTTCCGGTGTCCTCCGTGCTCCATTCCCGGTCTGCTGTGCCTTGTGGTTCCTCCTGCTTCGGTTCCATCATCGGTGCTGGGGGCTGCCATCTTCCTTCTTCCCTCCGCCCCCGGCCAGTGATGTCAGAGCAGGCCGCGCTGTGATTGGCTAGCACCCGTGATCACATGTATGTGTGTGTATGTGTATACATGTGTATATGTGTGTGTGTGTGTGTGTATATGTGTGTATGTATGGGTATGTGTATGTAAGTAGGCTGGCTGCCAATATAATTCATACCACTGGGGCTGCTGTATATACCTCTGGGGCTGCTGTATACTACCACTGGGGCTGTAATATACTTCTGGGGCTGCTGGATACTACCACTGGGGCTGTATATACCACTGGGGCTGCTGTATACTACCACTGGGGCTGTATATACCTCTGGGGCTACTGTATACTACCACTGGGGCTGTATATACCTCTGGGGCTGCTGGATACTACCACTGGGTCTGTATATACCACTGGGGCTGCTGTATACTACCACTGGGGCTGTATATACTTCTGGGGCTGCTGTATACTACCACTGGGGCTGTATATACTTCTAGGGCTGCTGTATACTACCACTGGGGCTGTATATACTTCTGGGGCTGCTGGATACTACCACTGGGGCTGTATATACCTCTGGGGCTACTGTATACTACCACTGGGGCTGTATATACCTCTGGGGCTGCTGGATACTACCACTGGGGCTGTATATACCACTGGGGCTGCTGTATTCTACCACTGGGGCTGTATATACTTCTGGGGCTGCTGGATACTACCACTGGGGCTGTATATACCTCTGGCGCTACTGTATACTACCACTGGGGCTGTATATACCTCTGGGGCTGCTGGATACTACCACTGGGGCTGTATATACCACTGGGGCTGCTGTATACTACCACTGGGGCTGTATATACTTCTGGGCTGCTGTATACTACCACGGGGCTGTATATACTTCTGGGGCTGCTGTATACTACCACTGGGGCTGTATATACTTCTGGGGCTGCTGGATACTACCACTGGGGCTGTATATACCTCTGGGGCTACTGTATACTACCACTGGGGCTGTATATACCTCTGGGGCTGCTGGATACTACCACTGGGGCTGTATATACCACTGGGGAGGCTGCTGTATACCACACTGCTGGGGGCTGTATACCTGTGCTGGGGTCCACCCTCGGCTTATACACGAGTCAATAGGTTTTCCCAGATTTTGGGGGCAAAAGTAGGGGGGTCGGCTTATACACGGGTTGGCTTATACACGAGTATATACGGTAATCACTTGCACAGGGGATAATTCCATCATCTGTCTAATGATAAGGAAATCCTGAAAACATGACCTGTTGGTGTGCCTTGAGGACTGGAGTTGGGAAACAGTGCTTTAGAGCAACCAACAGTTCATGTTTTCAGGATTTCCTTAGCATTGCACAGGGGTTGGAATCATCACCTCTGCAGGTGGTGAAATGATCACCAGGCAATACCAAGGAAACCCTGAAAACAAGTGCTTTTGGTATTGTCTCCATCATTTTTTTTTTTTTTGCAAATACTGTATACGGTATATTGTAGGATTTTATTTAGTGCCCCATGGTAAATATATTTTTCCTATCATTTGTTTTAAATTCCTATAGTGAAAAAACATCAGCAAAAGCATCCTTCCCAGAACATGCTGCCATTTGAAAAAAAATAGTCCACCAAAGCACATTATATCTGGGGTGCTTTATATTTTAATTTAAATTGTAATCTTCACAAACTGTTTTGATGTAAAAAAAAATATTGTTAAAACTCTTAAAAATGATAAAAAGTTTTTTCAGAAAAACAATATATGAAACCAGCTGTGCCATAGAGTCCTCAGGAAAAAGCTGTTCTCCTTGTGGAGATTGACAACAATCCTGCCATGCTCCTCTAGGAAATTGGCAAATTGTCTTGGAAGTAGCAATTCTAAAGGCCACTTCACACACACATATATCTGAGTCCAATATCTGAACAGATCTCTGGTTGCAGTGAAATCATGGACACATGGTTCCATTTTGTGGCTGTGTACAACATGGAGCAATGTATCCATGATTTCACTGCAACCAGAGATCTGTTCAGATATTGGACTCAGATATCTGTGTGTGTGAAGTGGCCTTCAAAGTCAAAATTGACCCTTTAACGAGCTTTTCAATTTGATTAAAGATTTATGCCAGCTCAGAACCCCAATCTGCAGAACCTGCATTTCGGGGCGATTGTTCTCATCAGTGCAAAGTATAGGATCTGATATGGCTGTATGAGAGGCTATGGCAGGGTCTTAAGGTACCATCACAAGCAGTGATATGGTTTCCATATCGCCATAAATTTGTGTATTTCGGCGATGTGGAAGCGACATCGCCTGTGCATAGTGGCGTGAGACAGGGCGATTTTACGGTGGCTTGGTGGTAACGCAGTTGTGCCGGCCAATCGGAGTGGTAGGGGCGCAGTGAAAAAGACTCTGGCACGCCTGTCTCTTCACCGTACTCACACTCTACGTCCACATCGCTGATGAGATGGTGGTGTGTGACGCGGCGATGTGGAAAAAGGGAAATTGCTTCCGGTCTTCTGCAGGCGATTTCCGGAATGCAGGATCGCTGTAGAACGCAGGCGAGATCTCTATGTGTGACAGGGCAATGGCGATATGCAAAAATGTTCCCAAAACATGTGCGCTCACGTCAAATTGCTGGCAATATGGATGCCATATTGCCACGTGTGACGGTACCTTAAGGGAAAAGCTTTTCTCCTTGCGGAGATAGACATACCACTCCGGCATGCCATCCTTTAGGAGACTTATAGCCAAAATGGTCTTTTGGGAAATATGCAAATTGCCTATTCAGGGAGGAAGTAGATTAACTCTATAAATCTTACTATCATAACTAATACCTTACAATATGTGTAGCATAAAATAAATATAAAAAATATGTTACTTTGTTATTCCTTTTGCATAAGTGGCATATAGGAGTACGGTAACTGAGGAGTATACAGGCCTGTGTCAGTATATAGTGGGGTGGATAATTCGGGTTCTGGGACCTGCATACTATCACTGCGATACTGTGGTTCCTGGTGTTCTCTTGGGCTTGGGAGACCTGAGGCTATCCTTAACATACATTTAAATATTGTGTTATTAGCTTGACCCTGTATTGCATTTCGGATGTACTATTGCAATATACTGAGTATTATTATAGCAAAGCTTGCTTTACGGGAATAAACACTGGTTTATTGTTAATTCTTTTAAAGATATCTCTGTCATTTCCCTGTCGAATACGCACTTCTCAGCACGTGATTTGGGGTGTACCTGCAAGGGTTAATTTATGTCATCTCACTCAATCCAGCACTTAACCTCTTTTCTAGCTTGTAAAGTGAGGATAAATCACACCCCAAGACATACCACACAGCCCTAGCTTCAGAACATGCTGCCACCACTCATCAAACACACAGAGTGATGATTTCCTTGCAAATGACTAGAGATGAGCGAACATTTGCAGAACATGTTCTCCCTCAGTCACTGCCAATCATGTGTGTGTATATACATATAGATAGATAGAAGTAAAACACTTATGCATCTGAGAAAAAATATAAAAACATGCGTTTCTTCAAAAAACTCAGTTTTTGAATTATTTTTGGATATTTTATCTTTGTAAAGTAAAAACGTATGTTTTTATATTTTTCTCAAATGCATAGGTGTTTTACTTCTATCTATCTATATGTATATATACACACATGATTGGCAGTGACTGAGTGCTGCTGTGAACTTTTTTCTGTATATTGTTCCGTATTGCAGCTTGCACCACTTCAGACTAGACCTTGAGTGCTATTTAGCTTATTTTTTTTGGGTTTCTATATAATTGTTGGAGTTACTTTCTCCACAGCTTTACTCTGCATCCCCATTCACCCAAGTAGTCTTTAATTGAAGTGAACCCTCCCACTTCCCATAAAAAATTTAATATGGAGACTTAGCTAAGTCAAAGGAAAGAGAAGCATGGTAGGACACTGCCCCATCAGATCTAAGGTCACCTTGCCACGGTTGATGGGCAAACAGGTGCACCAAGAACCTTACTTTACAAAGATAAAATATCCAAACAAAAACCAAATATTGAGTTTTTTTAAAAAGCGCATGTTTTTATATTTTTTCTCAAATGCATAGGTGTTTTACCGCTATCTATCTATATGTATACATACACACATGATTGGCAGTGACTCAGTGCTGCTGTGAACATTTTTCTGTATATTGTCCAGTATTGCAGCTTGCATTAGTTCAGACTAGACCTTGAGTGCTGTTTAGCTTTTTTATTTTGGTTTCTGTATAGTTGTTGGAGTTACTTTCTCCACGGCTTTACTCTACACCTCCATTGACCCCAGGTGGTCTTTCATTGAAGTGACTCCTCCCACTTACCATAAAAATTTTAAAATGGAAGCTTAGCTAAGTCGAAGGAACGAGTGGCATAGTAGGACAGGGACCCATTAGATCTAAGGTCACCTTGCTACAGTTGATGGGAAAAGAGGTATTGGCCAATATGTGTACCAAGAACCTTACTTTACAAAGATAAAATATCCAAAAAGGGGCGTGTCTAGGATGCCAAGCGGAGCAGTCACAGGGCAGAGGAGCTCCCGCTGACCTTCAGTTATAACCAGCATTATTAATAACAGAGCTCACCCACTGGCCCCCATCATGGGCCCCTGAAGAGTAAAAGTCCCGCAGCAGGCATCGGCGGCTCCTCCGCTGCAGAGGACTGTTCTGGAGGCTTTTCTAGGCCTGGAGCAGGCACCAGAGGAGGCCCGGATGCCATCTTCCCGGGATCATATGCAGGTGGAGGCAGCCCCCTCCTGACCTGTTCCACAGCATGAGGACGAGGAGGAACGGGCCAGTGGCAGCAGAGAGAGAGGAGAGGACCCCAATACACCAGGGAATCTGATTAATCAGCAGACTCAAAGTTCCAATGATCCTCCAGACACCCTGGCCCTGACCCCTGGCTCTGAGGTAATGGTGTAGGGGGTAGATAGTTCTTCCTGGCAGCCCTCATCCCAGTGTGAAGAGCACAATAGTGATTCCTTTGAACCGAGAGATCCGGGGTGGGGGAGCTCACAGGTCTTTCCTGGGTTCTAGCTCAGCCACAGGGACTACTCCTCTCACCCTCCCAGCAGCAGTTCGGCAGCCTTACACCACCTATGGCTGGAGAGAAATTTAAAGGGCTATACACACTCTCCATGGACTGACAAAACTTTATTGATAAACTTCCTTCTAAAGAGGTCTTTAAGATCCTCAACAATGAAGTTAAAGACACATGCAGATCAGAAATAACTGGGGTGAGGAGGGACTTGCAGCACTTATCTGGCAGGATTGAGGCCCTTGAGGAGGAACATGATACCACTAGATCCCATGTAGCAGAGCTGCACCAGCTAATACTGACCCAGCAAAAGGCCATGGAGGATATGAAATCCCACCTGGAAGACCTCAACAACAGGAGGTGCTGATGTAACATACGGATGAGAGGCGTACCAGAGACCGATGTCACAGGATCCCCCAGTTCCATAGTGCAATCCATCTTCAATTATGTTCTTGGGGTCCCTCTGTCCAACATAATCAAACTGGATAGAGCACATAGGGCGCTGCAGTCCAAAAACCTGTCAGCCCAACCCAAGGACATTATATGCTGTGTCCACAACTTTGTGACTAAGGAGCTGATCATGTCAGGGGCCAGGGACAGGAGCAATGCACCCACTTTCAATTGGAAGGAGGTCCAGCTGTTCCCGGATCTATCACGCATAACCCTGCAGAAACAGAGGCATCTTAGACCCCTACTCGTGGTCCTGCAGGAACACTCTAATTGCCCGCAGGGATGGTAGATCGGCCATCCTGCATACTCCATGGAGGATATGCAATCTCACCTGGAAGACCTCAACACCAGCGGGTGCCGATGTAACATATGGGTGAGAGGGATACCAGAGACCGATAACACAGAATCCCCCAGATCCATATTGCAATCCATCTTTAATGATGTTCTTGGGGCCCCTCCGTCCAATGTCATCAAACTGGACAGAGCACATAGGGCGCTGCAGCCCAAAAACCTGTCAGCCCAGCCCCGGGACATTATCTGCTGCGTCGACAACTTTAAGATTAAGGAGCTGATCATGTCCAGGGCCAGGGACAGGAGCAATGCACCCACTTTCAATTGGAAGGAGGTTCAGCTGTTTCCGGATCTATCACGCATAACCCTGCAGAAACTGTGGCATCTTAGACCCCTACTCGTGGCCCTGCAGGAACACTCTAATTGCCCGCAGGGATGGTAGATGGGCCATCCTGCATACTCTGGCAGACCACCCCCTTGTTTTGCGAAGCTTTGGAGATTCCGGTGGTCCATATTCCAAACTGGATTCTACATTTGCCGGGGGAGTCTGGCGCCCCCGCTGTGGTCCATAGTGGAAGGTGGTAGATGGGTGTTGAAGAGGGGGGAGGGGGGAGAGGCGTTGGTCCCCCTCCTCTTCTTGCTTCCATTGATGGTGATCTCGAGCATGGTTCAGGTTCCATGTTGATTGTCCTCTTGGGCCATTATGGTGATGTTTGATGCCTGTCTTTGAGACTTTTACCAATGTTTGGTGCTGTTTTATTTTTTACTGTTAGTTTCCCTCTCTCCCCAGATGCCTTCAGAGAGGGCTGCCTCATTTGGGTTCGGTGGGGAGGGGGTCAGTGTGGGCTGCGTCCCATCCCCGTGAGGGTGTGATACCTAGTTGATTGGGTTCGAGCCTCCTAGACTGCCCCTCTCAGTGTGTTACTGGGGATCCCCTAGGGAGTGCATCTGGCTTTGGCACATCTCTCCCGGTCCTGATGGGCCAGGGAGATCCCTTTAGGGTGATTACCAGTTCCCAATGTGACCCTGGCAGCAGATACATGATTCTCTATTCTTTCCTGGGGGCTCCCCTTATATTTTGGCTAACATTTACACTCCAAACGATGGTCAGATACACTTTCTGATGGAGGTCCTCTCCCTGATTGAAGGGCTTCCACCCACTGCCACATTGTTGGGTGGCAAATTCAATATCGCATTCCAGAAATTTCTGACAGGCTCTCTGTTGGGAACAGCGCCCTATGATGCCATGAAAAAGATGTCACAGGACTTCCGGCGGCACTCAAAGGCACTCTATGATGCATGTAGGGTGGATCACCCCAGAGAAAGGGCTTTTTCTTTGTACTCCCACCCTCATCAGATTCACACTAGAATCGACTATTTCTCCATAAATTTGCAACTGCTGTAGCACCTTGAGAGGATGGAACTCGGCTCCATTACATGGTCGGATCACTCCCCCGATCATGGATCTTAAAAAGGACAACCCTCGACCCAAACCCTAATATTGGCACCTGAATGAGTCTTTGCTCAAGGACCCCCTTATCAGGGCCTCCCTGCAAAAGCACCTAGTGGAATATTTCCAGCTGAACATGAGCTCAGTTTCTTCACCGACAACCCTATGGGAAGCCCACTAGGCTGATGATGAGGGGTCACTGTATCAGGGAAGGTGCCAGGGCTAAGAGGAATTCTGAGGCCCAGCGGGACTCCTTGACTGTTCAGCTTGAGATCCAGGAGAGAGAGCTCTCGTTGTCTTCCTCCCTGACTACCTTACAAAATGTCATTAGACTTAGGAAAAAGCAGAAGGATTTGGTGAGTGGGAGAACTGAGAAGCTACTGACTTTCACCAAACAGATATTATTACGAAAGAGGTAACAGTGCTCACACTCTTCTTGCTCACCAACTCAAGGAGCGTTTTATGTCTTCCTGCCCCCAGGCACAAAGGGACGACCACCCTGCCTCCATAGCTGATATCTTTTATAAATATTACAATAAGCTCTATAACCTAAGGGATCTTTCCGCTGCGTGTTTCCACGGAGCTATGGCAATCGAGGATTATCTCTCCAATCTTGAGCTCTCTTCTTTGCCCCGGGAGGCAATTGATGCACTCAATGAAGCAATTTCTCTTGAGGTGCTGGAGATGGTTCTGGAGTCTATGCCCCAGGGGACGTCGCCCGGTCCAGATTGTTTGACGTATTTATATTACAGATCATTCACCTAGGAGCTCCTTCCCCACTTCTACATCTTATTTAACTCCTTCCTACAGGGTGCTCCTATTCCTCCAACTATGCTCCACTCTCATCTACTTCTCCCTAAGCCGCTCAGGTATCACCTTGAATGTGCTAACTATAGGCCAATAGTACTTCTAAACTCTGACTTGAAGATATTCACTAAGCTATTAGCATCTAGACTTAATCACTGGTTACCCTAACTCATGCATAAAGATCAGATGGGATTTATCCCTTGCCGCCAGGGGGTTGATAATACCAGGAGAGTAACAGACTTGGTGGATGTCTCGAATCAGGGGACACAACAGATGTTGGTGTTGAGCCTTGACACGGAAAAGGCTTTTGACCACTCTCTTGGCCTTTCCTTTATAAGACATTGAAGGTCTTCGGGGTCTCGTGCGGCTTTATGTTAGCTTTAAAATCTCTGTATAGCCACCCAATGGTATCAATTAGCTCCCCTTATGTACCTCTAAGCCCTTTGTCATCTCGAATGGCACTAGGCAGTGGTGCCCCCTGTCCCCCCTCCTCTTAGAACTTTTTATAGGAAAGTACTGTGGACTTTCCTGAAAAAAGCATCTTGTTTGGTCGATGATCTATCCCTTTGTTGCTATTTTGTCTAGCGAAGGACTTTTTTGAGTTGTGTTTAAGCTATTTCTTGACCGAAGCGTGTGTTTTTGTTAATGTTATATGTCCCCTCCCATGTTTTGAGCCGCTTGTGCTTCGCCCTGCTGGAAAAGTGGGCATGCATTTAGCATTTGAAGTACAACTCAAAGCCCTTAAAGGACTCTGCCTTCATGGACTTTCCACCATTTTAAGGGTCAGTGTGCTGATCCCTGTGTGTTTTTTGTTTTATTGATATTTGATTATATATATATATACACACTACTGTTCAAAAGTTTGGGGTCACCCAGAAGTTTTTGTGTTTTCCATGAAAACTCATGCTTTTATTTATCAAATCAATTGAAAAATGAATAGAAAATATAGTCCAGAGGTTGCCAAGGTTGGAAATAATGATTTATATTTTAAATAATAATTTTCTCCTTCAAACTTTGCTTTCATCAACGAATGCTCCCTTTGCAGCAATTACAGTATGGCATGGCATTGCCAAATGGAGTGATAGCCTTCCTTTTTCAAAATCCCTTTTACCTTGTACAAATCTCCCAATTTACCACCACCAAAGCAACCCCAGACCATCACATTACCTCCACCATGCTTGACAGATGGCATAGACACTCCTCCAGCATTTTTCAGTTGTTCTGCGTCTCACAAATGTTCTTCCTGTGTGATCCAAACACCTCAAACTTTGATTCATCTATCCATAAAAATCTGTTCCAATCTTCCTCTGTCCAATGTCTGTGTTCTTTTGCCCATATTAATCTTTTCCTTTTATTAGCCAGTCTCAGATATGGCTTTTTCTTTGCCACTCTGCCCTGAAGGCCAGCATCCCGGAATCCCCTCTTCACTGTAGATGTTGACATGGCATTTTGCGGGTACTATTTAATGAATCTGCCAGTTGAGGAGCTGTGAGGCGTCGATTTCTCAAACTAGAGACTCTAATGAACTTGTCTTATTGCTGAGTTGTGCAGTGGGGCCTCCCACTTCTCTTTCTACTCTGGTTAGAGCCTGTTTGTGCTCTCCTCTGAAGGGAGTAGTGCACACAATTGTAGGAAATCTTCAGTTTCTTGGCAATTTCTCGCATGGAATAGCCTTCAATTCTAAGAACAAGAATAGACTGTCGAGTTTCACATAAAAAATTCTCTTTTTCTGGCCATTTTGAGAGTTTCATAGAACAAACAAATGTAATGCTCCAGATTCTCAACCAGCTCAAAGGAAAGTCAATTTTATAGCTTCTCTAATCAGCCAAACCATTTTCAGCTGTGCTAACATACTTGTAAAAGGGTTTTCTAGGGTTTTCTAAACATCCATTAGCCTTCTTACACAGTTAGCAAACACAATGTATCATTAAAACACTGGAGTGGTGGTTGTTGGAAATGGGCCTCTATACACCTACAGTATGTAGATATTGCAATAAAAAAAGACATTTGCAGCCAGAATAGTCATTTACCACTTAATAATGTATAGAGTGTATTTCTGATTCATATAATGTTAGCTTCATTGAAAAAAACTGCTTTTCTTTCAAAATAAGGACATTTCTAACTGACCCCACACTTTTGAACGGTAGTTTATATAAATGTATATACAGATATTTGTGTTTGAGACTTATAGTCTATGTTCCAATAAAGTTTTTTGTACTTCACCCATTGTGTTCTGGACAGATTCTGCAAACAGGTGCTTTGATACTGCCCTACACAGACTGGTGATCAAGATGCAGGCCTCTGACCTGACATTCTGAGGTATGGAAATGAAAGACATTTCACACACTCCTGTTCAACAGGATTTGCCAAGTACAAGTCCTCAAGGGCCGCAAACAGTGCATGTTTTCAGAATTTGCTTAGCATTGCACAAGGAGCTGAATAATCACCTCTGAAGATGATGAAATTAGCACCTGTGCAATGCTAAGGAAATTCTGAAAACTTGCATTGTTTTCAGACCTTGAGGACTCTAGTGGGCCACCCCTGCTCTTAAAGCCTCTGTGGAAGTATCCAGGGTGCAAGAGGAATCCTCAAGCCCTTTCACCATAACTGTGGCTCTCCCTGGACTCTCTTAGGGGCCCTTCACACTTGCGTTTTTGATTCTTACAAGATTCATTTTTTGCCCATTCACTTTAATGATTTCAGCTAGAATCTTGGTGCTTCAGGTTTTTTCTTGAAATCATTGAAGTGAATGGGCAAAAAAAATGAATCCTGTAAGAATCAGGTTTTTCCCTGATCTTCCAGACCACGATATGTTGTTTGACTTTTTTTTTGCAGATTTTGAGATTCTGCATGAAAATCTGCATGTTAATTCTGAAGCTAGCAAAAGCTATTACACGTCAGACGTGCTGTGCCCACGTTGGTTTTGTTTTTTCTTGCATATGTGGTTCAGATGTCTTTTTACTGCTCCAAAATCTGCACCAAATCTACAAGGAAAAAAAAAACACATTGGCACAGCACTTCTGAACTCTCATAGGCCATGTCCACACACCTGTGCTCTAAGTATTTAGCGGTCCTGCGCTAAATACTTAGGTTTTGTGAGAGAAGCGCAGGTGCGTGTGTGCCAGCGTTTCCTTTCCTTGAAACGTAGCCCCTGGTTACCCGATGTGTATCATGGTAACCAGTTCATACTGCAGGCTGCATAGTGTCCGCTTATGCCGAGCTTGAAGCGTTTCCCTGTGCGCTATGCGCTGCCAGGTAATGGAGCCCTTTAGAAACCAAATGTTTACCTTGATAACCTGCCACACACAAAGTTCCAGGAAGTGCACTTTACCCGAGCGCACAGGAAACGCGGTCTGGGCGCTCAGGTTTTGTGAGAGAAGCGCAGGTGCATGTGTGCCGGCGCTTCCTTGAAACACAGCCCCTGGTTACCCAATGTATATCGTGGTAACCAGTTCATACAGCAGGCTGCATAGTGTCGGCTTATGCCGCGCGCACAGGGAAACAACACCTAAGTATTTAGTGCTCTCACAAAACCTAAGTATTTAGTGCAGAACCGCTAAATACTTAGAGCGCAGGTGTGTGGATATGGCCATAGACTTTGCTGGTTTGAGGATAGACATGCAGATTTTGATGCATATTCTAAAAATCGGCTTCAAAAGAAGCATCAAACAACATACTGTGGGCACAAGGCCTAACATAGGCCCGTTCGGTGAACCGAACCAAATCCAAGCTTAAAATGGTTCGCTCATATTTAACCAGAATGTTCTGCATGTCACTCTTCACCAAAGATAAATGCAGTGATTTGATTTATAGCATAATGGGAGAACATATGACTGTAAAATAAAATTACCTGCTCCTTTTGTGTGATTGAAGTCCCCTTTAATTACTCGGCATGATTTTCCGTTTCCATTGCAAACACCACAATGATCTTCCCTAGACAAGGAACCCAAAACTCCATCGCAGCCAACTTTCTTTTAAACACAAAAACATAAAAAAATTACTAAATCTTTACATTATATGATGTATGCAAGCCTAGAATATAAAATATTATCTATAAATTGCATGTCTATTAAGCAGATCAAGCGCAGTTCAATATTTTAGACTCATAGACCAATTACAGACCAGATGGGATATTCATGATCACTTTGTTAAAAATATGTTTTAAACTAGATGTGGGAAGTGACATGTGATGAGGGCAGGCTCTGTGGCGTTGGGGGCGGCAACCACCTCTCCTGTGTCTCTTCCCCCCTCTCCCACTACAGACTCTCCCAATGTATGTAAATAAATGTATTTTTTGTTAAAAACCTGTTTCTGTGGGGGGAGGGTGCTTATAAAAAAGTGTCCATCTGGCAAACTATTTAATTTCATGGTAAAAATGGGCAGGGCTTTGCTGTATTTTCTCACGCCAGCGCAGGTAAACCAAGCATCTACTGGCTGCGAACCCCCACTGTCTGGTGTTACGTTCACTGGCAATGAAAAATACAGGGAAGCCATATTTCAATAAATAACTAAAAAAAATTGGCTTAGCCTTCGCCTTCCTGTTGCAAGCCAAGGTAACCCAGGCAGCTGGGGGCTGGAATTCTCAGCGTGGTAAGGCCCTAGAGTTCTGGGGCCCCCACGCTGAAAATTGCAGTCAGCAGCCGCCCCAGAATTGGCGCCTCCATGAGAGATGCCAAAACTGGCGGTTACCCCTCTCTTCTAGGTGCCGTGTAGCAGTGGCACCCTGGGTAATAAAGGGGTTGATGTCAGCTTTTTTTTTTTGCAGATGATATCAAGTTCGTATTGGTAATGTCAGCCGTCAGTATGACAGCCGGCCTTTAGCAATACTTTCAGTAAGGAGGAAAAAAACACACAGAGAGATCCTTTATTACATACAAAATAGACCGAGACACCTCGTTTTCCTTTTTCTAGCTCCCACTAAGTTCCCCTCTGCGTAATCCTGTAATCTTGAAGTAGGGTGGGGTGATGTGTCACGTGGCTGCCATCTTTGTATACCTAAGTGTCCAAAGATTTTGTGTATGTGCTTGCATATGTGAGTATGTGTGTGTGTAAGCAAGCATGTGTATGCGTATGTGTGTATGCATGCATGCTCGTGTGTGTATGCACGTATGTGTGTGCGTGTATATATATGCTTATGTGTGTGTATGCACATGTGTGTATGCATGTGTATGTGTGTGAGTATGTGTGTATGCACGTGTGTTTATCTGCCTGTATATGTGTAAATGCATGCGTGTGTGTATGCGTGTTTCTGTGCATGTGTAAGAAACACTTGTTTATTAGTCTTGCATTTATTACCTTCTGCTGTGCTGAGTTTCTTTGATTGATTGATTAACAAGTGTAATAGACCCAGATCTAAGTAGAAACTCACTATATATGTAGAGCCACCTAAAGGGGTGCAATCATGCGGGGTCTTGCAATCATGCCACTGCATAAGTGCCAACTGTAGAAGTGCAGTTACACCGGGCAGTTAAATGGGGCAGGAAATGGGTAAGTCATGCAAGACAAACAAACAGATATGCAATTTGTTCACTTGTACTGCAATTATGTATTCACTATGTAAACCCCAGACTACTCATCACTACTGACCTCTCACCCACCACTACAGCTCTCCTTCCCGCTGCATCTGACCCACGCTACTCCCATCCCCTGCTCACCATCCACAATGTATCCCCTCCTTTGCACTCTCACTCCCATCCTTCTCCACTTCCTGCTACCCCGCTCATCCCTCCACCCAGCAACAAAGTACTTCTCTCACCCTCCATCCTACCTAACCACCTCACCCACTCCTCTGAACTATTCATGCACTTTCAATCCTTCATCTCCAATCAGGCACGGCCACCACGTAAACTCTCATGCACCCACCTGCTAACCCTCTCCCTGCTCCTCCTACTCGCTGGCGACATTTCCCCTAATCCCGGCCCCCCCCCCCCCGCCACATCCCCACAGTCACCTACACCCCACCCCCACGTCCCATCACTAACTCTCATAACCCCACCATCACCCACCCTTGCAACCTGACCAACCTTAGACCCATCCCCTGCTCCTCTAATCTCCCTGCCAGACGCACTGTGGAACGCCCGCTCAGTCTGTAATAAGCTCACAGACATCCATGAACTCTTTATTTCTTATAAACTCTCATTCCTTGGCATCACAGAGACCTGGCTCACCCCCTCCGACACGGCCTCCCCTGCTGCACTATCCTTTGGCGGATTCAATCTTTCCCACACACCCCGCCCCTCTGACAAACATGGCGGAGGTGTCGGCATACTCCTATCCGACACCTGCTCCTTCGCCCCTATTCCATTACCCCCTCTGTTACTCTCCCATCTTTCGAAGCCCACTCTGTCCGCATTTCTCCCCCTGTAACCTCCAGCTAGCCGTCATCTACCGCCCCCCTGGATCCATCCCCACCTTCCTCGACCACTTTACCACCTGGCTACTTCATTTCCTCTCTACTGACATCCCCACTATTATTATGGGCGATTTCAATATCCCCATTGACACTGCCCACCAAATTGCCCCTCAACTTCTTTCCCTGACCTCCTCCTTCGGGCTCTCCCAATGGTCCTCCACTGCCACCCACAAAGATGGCCACACGCTGGATCTCATCTTTACCCGTCTTTGCTCACTTACTAATCTCACAAACTCAACCCTCACCCTGTCTGACCACAATCTGCTGACCTTCTCCACCCTCTCCTCCCCTACTACATCAACTCCTCTCCGCAAACTTGATCATCCCCGCAGAAACCTAAAACACATTGATCTACACTCACTCTCAGAATCCCTTCTCCCTCTCGCCAACATAACATCCATACGTGACACAGACACTGCCACCACCCTCTACAACACCACATTAACCAAGGCACTCGACCTAGCAGCCCCCTCACACACCACGCTCCACGCACTAATAGGCAACCCTGGCACACCACCCTCACTAAAGACCTGAGACGGGCATCCAGGGTCGCCGAGAGGCGATGGAAAAAATCACCTTCCACTGAGCATTTTGCACTGTTCAAACAGTCCCTCATCGCCTTCAAGACTGCTCTTGCCACCGCCAAACAAACCTTCTTCTTATCTTTAATAACCTCCCTGTCCCACAATCCCAAGCAACTTTTCAAAACCTTCAATTCCTTACTCCGCCCGCCTGCTCCCCCTCCCTCTCCCCTTATCTCTGCAGAAGACTTTGCCTCCTTCTTCAAAGAAAAGATTGACAGAATCAGAGACAGCTTTGATCCACTGTCCCCACAGCCTCCCCTTTCACCTATACTGCCCTCTACTTCCATCAACTGCTTCCCCCTATAACTGAAGACCAGCTCTCCTCCCTCCTGTCAAAATCACACCTCACCACCAGTGCCCACGACCCGCTCCCATCCCACCTCATTCCCAACCTCACCTCCGTTATCATCCCAGCCCTAACTCATCTTTTCAACCTATCACTTACCATTGGCACCTTCCCCTCAGCCTTCAAACACGCCTTGATCACACCCATCCTCAAAAAACCCTCCCTCGATCCCACAACTGTCTCCAACTACCGCCCTATATCTCTCCTCCCTTTCACCTCTAAACTAATTGAACAGCATGTCCACTCTGAGCTGTCCTCTCACCTCTCCTCCTGCTCCCTCTTTGACCGCCTGCAATCTGGCTTCCGACCCCTCCACTCCACTGAAACAGCCCTGACCAAAGTCACAAATGACCTACTGACTGCCAAAAGCAAGCAACACTACTCTGTTCTCCTCCTCCTCGACCTGTCAGCCGCCTTCGACACTGTTGACCACTCCCCTCTACTACAGATCCTGGAATCACTTGGCATCGCGGATCTTGCCCTCTCTTGGATCTCCTCATACTTAACGGACTGCACCTTCAGCGTCACCCACTCCCACACATCCTCCTCGCCCTATCCTCTATCTGTCGGGGTCCCCAGGGCTCGGTTCTTGGACCATTACTGTTCTCAATATACACTCTCGGTCTAGGGCAACTCATTGAGTCCCATGGCCTCCAATATCACCTCTACGCCGACGACACCCAAATCTACCTGTCTGGTCCTGACATCGCCTCCCTTCTATCCAAAATTCCACACTGCCTGTCCGCCATCTCATCCTTCTTCTCTGCTCGCTTCCTTAAGCTGAACATGGACAAAACCGAGTTCATAGTCTTCCCCCCAAGACGCTCCCCCTCACTACCTGACCTATTCATCGTCGTCAATGACTGCTCTCTCTCTCCAGTCCCCCATGCCAAGTGCCTTGGGGTTATCCTTGACTCTTCCCTCTCCTTCAAGCCCCACATCCAGGCCCTCGCCTCCTCCTGCCGACTCCAGCTCAAAAACATCTATAGGATTCGCACTTTCCCTGACCACGACACTGCTAAAACCCTTATTCACGCTCTCATCATCTCCCGCCTCGATTACTGCAACCTCCTGCTCACCGGCCTCCCTAATACCTCCCTTGCACCTCTCCAATCTATCTTTAACTCCGCTGCCCGCCTAATCCATCTGTCTCCCCGCTACTCCCCTGTCTCCTACCTCCAGGGCCGCCATTAGGAGGCTACAGCCCTTACAGCAGTAAGGGGCCCGGGGCCTGACTGCAGGGGGCGTGGCTATCAGACAGGGGCAGGGGGAGCCCGGCCATGCCGGTGGTGGGCGTGGCCATTTTGAGCAAGGTAGCCCCCTGAGCTGCGTGATGAGGGCTCCCCTCACTGACTAGTATCTGTGTGCGGGGATCCGCTGGCTGCCCACTCACTTCCCGATCAGGAAGTGCACGTCACAGTGCACAGTACATTGAGCACCTCATTCAACAGAAAGGACTGGAGGCAGAGCCGCAGGGGGAGAGAGAGAGACCATGACATCGCCTGATTACCGTCGGACGAGGCCGCGGCTCCACCACTATAATGTACAGTGATGTGCCTCCTCAGCTGCTCCTCTGGTCTCCTCTTCTTTGGCCCCATCTATAGCCGAGAAATCCTGCACAGCATGAAGTGAGCAGCCACAGGAGCACCCCCTCCTCCTGTAATGTCGCTACCAGGCCAGCTCAGCAGTCGGGAGCAGGGGAGGGGGAGAGAAGGGGGCTGACAGAAGCCAGAACAGGTATCTGTAGAGACCACTGCAAACACAGAGAGGCGACAGCCACAGGAGACACTGCAGCTAAATGAAGAGATGGAGAGACTGTTTATTAAAAGACTGCTGGTTTATACAAGGGCATTGCTGTATGAAGAGACTGCAGCTATAAGAGGAGAGGGACATTGATGTAGAGAGACTGCAGTCTTCTAGACAGGGATTGCATATAGATGGAGACAGTCCTGTGCAGATTATACAGAGAGATCTCTATAATATCCAGGTAGACAAGAGTGTAATCAAGAGGGAGAGAGACAGACTGCTACTGTGAGAGAGACTGGAAGAGACAGCAAAACTGATTCATTTTATATGCAGACTGCTAGAGAGACAGCACTGATACATTGTATATACAGTCTGTGTCTGTCTGTCTCTCTGTCTCTGTCTCTCTGTCTGTCTCTCTCTGTCTGTCTCTGTCTGTCTCTCTCTGTCTATCTGTCTCTGTCTCTCTCTGTCTGTTTTCTCTGACTCTGCCTGTCCTCTCTGACTCTGCCTGGTCTCTTCTCTGCCTATCTCTGTCTCGCTGTCTCTCTCTGTCAGTCTCTCTCTGACTCTGCCTGTATATATCTGTCTGTCTCTCTCGATCTCTGGCTGTCTCTCTGTTTCTCTGTCTTTTCTGTCTGTCCTCTTTTCTGTCTGTCTTCTCGTCTCTCTCTCTCTCTGTTTTTCTGTCTGTCTCTCTCTGACTGTCTGTCTCTGTCTCTCTCTGTCTCTGTCTGTCGTCTCTCTGTCTCTGTCTGTCTCTGTCTCTCTTGTCTCTGTCTGTCTCTCTCTGTCTGTCTGTCTCTGTCTCTTGTCTGTCTCTCTCTGTCTTTGTCTGTCTCTGTCTGTCTCTGTCTTTGTCTCTCTCTGTCTTTTGTCTGTCTCTCTCTGTCTCTCTCTGTCTGTCTCTGTCTGTCTCTGTCTTTGTCTCTCTCTGTCTCTGTCTGTCTGTCTCTGCCTGTCTCTCTCTGTCTGTCTCTCTGTCTCTGTCTCTCTGACTCTGCCTATCTCTCTGGTTCTGCCTGTCTCTCTCTGTCTCTGCCTGTCTCTCTCTGTCAGTCTCTCTCTGTCTCTCTCTGACTCTGCCTGTATTTCTCTGTCTGTCTCTCTCGGTCTCTGTCTGTCACTCTGTTTCTCTGTCTCTGTCTGTCTGTCTCTCTCTCTCTCTGTCTGTCTCTCTCTCTGTCTCTCTGTCTCTGTCTCTCTGTATGTCTCTCTGTCTCTGTCTGTCTCTCTCTGTCTGTCTCTGTCTGTCTCTCTGTCTCTGTCTGTCTGTCTCTCTCTGTCTATCCCTGTCGCAGCAGTCTCCATTGTGCATTGGTCCCGTAGCCGTCTCCATTGTGCATTTGTCCCACATCCATCTCCATTCTGTATACGGCCAGCAGCAGTCTCTATTGTGTCTCTGTCTGTCTCTCTCTCTGTCTGTCGCAGCAGTCTCGATTGTGCATTGGTCCCGCAGCCGTCTCCATTGTGCATTTGTCCCGCAGCCGTATCCATTGTGCATTTGTCCCACAGCCATCTCCATTCTGTATACGGCCAGCTGCAGTCTCTATTGTGTACAGCCAGCAGCAATCTCTATTGTGTATCCTCTACTGTGTGTGTATAGCTAGCAGTCATCTCCATTGTCTATACGTCCGGACCTGCAGCTGTCTCCATTGTCTATATGGCCAGCAGCAGTCTCTATTGTGTATTCTCTATTATGTGTATAGGCAGCAGCAGTCTCTATTGTGTATACGGCCCACAGCCATCTATTGTGTATACAGCTAGCAGCTGTCTCTATTGTGTTCTCTATTGTATATACAGCTATTGTGTATTCAGCCAACAGCAGACTCAAGTGTGTATGTGTGTAATATAGAGAGAGAGTGTGTAAAAAAATGAAAAACAGCACAAAAATATAGAAAAAAGTGGACTTTATTGCCCAATGGCATGGCCACGCATTGGGTGATAAAGTCCACTTTTTTCAATTTCAATTTTTTTGTGCTGTTTTTCCTTTTTTTACTCTATTGTAAGGAACCATCTGGATTGCTGGTTGGGAAAGCTTTGCACATAAATTGAGGTAATTTTTGGTGCTGTTCCAATTTTTCACTATACATGTAATGTATGTTTGGGTCGAGGCGGATCTAGGGTGGAGGCGGAGTCTCAGGGGGTGGAGGCTGGGCGGAGTCTCAGGGGGGCCCCAAAATTTGGCAGTAAGGGGCCCTGAAATTCCTAGTGGCAGCCCTGCCTACCTTTGCCAAGCCCTTCATTGGCTCCCTGCTTCCCAGAGATCCCGGTTTAAAACATTAACCATGACATACAAAGCCATTCACAACCTGTCCCCTCCATACATCTCTGACATGGTCTCCCGTTACCTACCCTCACGCAACCTGCGATCCTCCCAAGAGCTTCTCCTCTACTCCCCCTTCATCTCCTCTTCGCACAACCGCATACAGGATTTCTCCCGTGCTTCACCCAGACTCTGGAACTCACTTCCCCAACACATCAGACATTCTCCTACCCTGGGAACCTTCAAAAGAAGCCTGAAGACCCACCTGTTCCGCCAAGCCTACCACCTGCAATAAGACCCGGTCCACCACACCGCCTCATGACTGGAATTTCCCCCTCCTACTGTATCCCCTCATAGACTGTGAGCCTTTGTGGACAGGATTTTTCCCCTCTTGTTTCTGTACAACTGAATTGTCAACATTTATTGTTACTTGTATTGTTACTATGTTACTTGTCCTAGTCTGCCCTTTTTAACATGTAATGCGCCATGGAATATAATGGCGCTATATAAATTAATAATAATAATAATAATAATAATGTGTATGTATGTGTGTGTATTTGCGGGTGTAAGCATGTGTGGGGACATTATACTGTGTGTATACATTTTTTTGTGTATGTGCGTGCGTATGTGTGTTTTTGTGCATATGCATGTTTATGTATGTGCATGTGTGTGTATGTGCGTATTTGTGTGTATGTATATGCACGTGTGAGAACATTAAGCTGTGTGTATGTATGTGTCTCCGTATGCGCATGTGTATGCGTGCATGTGCACGTGTGTATGTGCATGTGTGTATGTGCATGTGTGTATCTGCATGCCTGTGTGTGGGGACATTATACTGTGTGTATATGAATTACCAGTTCAGAAGTAAATTAAGCCTATAACGACAGTGCACTGATACCACAAATACCCCTGCTTCACATGATAACCTTTTTTCCATAGATCAACAAATTCTCTAAACATACCACCATACCTAGCCAATATTCCATCCAACCCAGCCTTACCGTCTCACCAGGACCCACAGGTAACCAGTCAAGCCATTCAATACCACCTTTCCCTTGCCACACAATTTTTTGATACTTCCCTTTCCCTTTGTCTCAGTCTTTTTCTCAGTCTTTTACAAGTGTCTCATGTAATGTAAAATAGAAAGAATCCCTGTTCATTTCAGCTATCATAAGTGACTGAGTGTTAATCCTGTAAATAATGTATATATGTAGACAGATATATACCTCACTTTTTCACTGTAAATATTCTCACTGTAATTTTTTGTTTTACTTCATAGTGACGTATTGATAAAGGTCCGATAGGGGACTGAAACGTTTGCTGTCACCACTCACCCTGTATGTGTCTTCAAATAAACCACTTGATAAGCAACTATTCATATCAAGAGGATTAAAGCCCATGGCACTGTGGCTAATCTCCCTAGATGTGGACGGAAAAGAAAAATTGACAAGAGATTTCAACGCAAGATTGTGCGGATGGTGGATAAAGAACCTCGACTAACATCCAAACAAGTTCAAGCTGCCCTGTAGTCCGAGGGTACAACAGTGTCAACCCGTTATATTCGTCGGTGTCTGAATGAAAAGGGACTGTATGGTAGGATACCCAGGAAGACCCCACTTCTTACCCCAAAAACATAAAAAAGCGGGCTGGAGTTTGCCAAAGCTTACCTGACAAAGCCTAAAACGTTTTGGAAGAATGTTCTCTCTTTTTGGGCAAAGGCATCAACATAGAGTTTACAGGAGAAAAAAAGAGGCATTCAAAGAAAAGAACACGGTCCCACAGTCAAACATGGTGGAGGTTCCCTGATGTTTTGGGGTTGCTTTGCTGCCTCTGGCACTGGACTGCGTGTGCATGGCATTATGAACTACCAACAAATTTTGCAGCATAATGTAGGGCCCAGTGTGATAAAGCTGGGTCTCCCTCAGAGGTCATGGGTCTTCCAACAGGACAATGACCCAAAACACACTTCAAAAAGCACTAGAAAATGGTTTGAGAGAAAGCACTGGAGACTTCTAAGGTGGCCAGCAATGAGTCCAGACCTGAATCCCATAGAACACCTGTGGAGAGATCTAAAAATGGCAGTTTGGAGAAGGCATCCTTCAAATATCAGGGACCCGGGGCAGTTTGCCAAAGAAGAATGGTCTAAAATTCCAGCAGAGCATTGTAAGAAACTCATTCATGGTTACCGGAAGTGGTTTATCGCAGTTATTTTGGCTAAAGGTTGTGCAACCAAGTATTAGGCTGAGGGTGCCAATACTTTTGTCTGGCCCATTTTCGGAGTTTTGTATAAAATGATCAATGTTTTGCTTTTTGCTTCATTCTCTTTGTGTTTTTTCATTGAAGACAAATTAAATGAAGATAATAATAACAAAGAATTTTGGATTGCAATCATTTTCAGAAGAAACTGAGTATTATCTGACAGAATTGCGGGGGTGTCAATACTTTTGGCCAACACTGTACATACACAAGCACATATGCAAACACACATACACACAGTATAATGTCCCTACCCACAAACACGTACATATACATGCAAGCATGCACATACACACGCAAGCATGCACACACACATGCAAGAACACACATACATGCACATATGCACATACACACATGCAACACAAAATATGTTTTATATAAATCCTTACGTATGTACAATTTGTGATGACAACTAGAGTTACTACATGTGGTCTCTATGTACATCACCCTAACCAGCACATAGGTCACGGATCATAACACACCTGTTATTATGACCACACAATGTTCACATGACTTAACTAAAAACATGTACACATTTCCAGGCAGATCTATATGTAAAAGCTGAACCTATTCCAAGCGGCATTACTGAATTACCAGTTCAGAAGGTAAATTAAGCCTATAATGACAGTGCACTGATACCACAAATACCCCTGCTTCACATTATAACCTTTTTTCCATAGATCAACAAATTCTCTAAACATACCAGCATACCTAGCCAATATTCCATCCAACCCTGCCTTACCTTCTCACCAGGACCCACAGGTAACCAGTCAAGCCATTCAATACCACCTTTCCCTTGCCACACAATTTTTTGATACTTCCTTTTCCCTTTGTCTCAGTCTTTTTCTCAGTCTTTTACAAGTGTCTCATGTAATGTAAAATAGAAAGAATCCCTGTTCATTTCAGCTATCATAAGTGACTGAGTGTTAATCCTGTAAATAATGTATATATGTAGACAGATATATACCTCACTTTTTCACTGTAAATATTCTCACTGTAATTTTTTGTTTTACTTCATAGTGACGTATTGATAAAGGTCCGATAGGGGACCGAAACGTTTGCTGTCACCATTCACCCTGTATATGTCTTCAAATAAACCACTTGATAAGCAACTATTCATGACTCGATGAGTGCTTGGATCTTTCTAATAATAGATTAAGGATCGCCGATCCTTTCCGCAACAGCACCATCATAACAATAAGGATTGAGTGCTGGTCATTTACGACTACCCTTAATCCTCTTGATGACACTGCGCATGGTAGACACAGGAACATTCAGGTCTTTGGAGATGGACTTGTAGCCTTGAGATTGCTCATGCTTCCTCACAATTTGGTTTCTCAAGTCTTCAGACAATTCTTTGGTCTTCTTTCTTTTCTCCATGCTCATTGTGGTACACACAAGGACACGGGACAGAGGTTGAGTCAACTTTAATCCATGTCAACTGGCTGCAAGTGTGATTTAGTTATTGCCAACACCTGTTAGGTGCCACAGGTAAATTACAGGTGCTGTTAATTACACAAATTAGAGAAGCATCACATGATTTTTCTAAGGGTGCCAATACTTTTGTCCACCCCCTTTTTTATGTTTGGAGTGGAACTATATCCAATTTGGCTTTAGGACAATTCTTTTTGTGCTTTTTTCATTGAAGACAAATTAAATGAAGATAATAATACCAAAGAATTTGTGATTGCAATCATTTTCAGGAAGAAACTGAGTATTATCTGACAGAATGGCAGGGGTGTTAATAATTTTGGCCACCACTGTATATGCATGTATGTGTGTATCTGCGTTTGTGTATACACAGCCGTGTGTGTGCTTGCATGTGTATGTGAGCGTGTGTGTATGTGTATGCTTGCGTGTATGTGCATGCATGTATGTGCATGTGTAGGGACATTATACTGTGTGTACATGAATGTATGTGAGCGTGTGTGTATGTGCATGCTTGCGTGTATGTGCATGCATGTATGTGCATGTGTAGGGACATTATACTATGTGTACATGTGTGTATGTGTGTGCATATGTGTATTTGTGTATTTGTGTGTATGTGTGTGTATGTATGTGTGTATCTGCATGTGTATGTGTTTGGGGACATTATACTGTGTGTATGTATGTGTCTGTGTATGCGTGTTTGTGTGTATGTGCATATGTATGTGTGTGGGGACATTATCCTGTGTGTGTATGCATGTCTATGTGTGTACATGAATGTGTGTGTATGTATGTGGTGTGTGTATATATGTGGTGTGTGTATATATGTGGTGTGTGTGAATATTTGTGGTGTGTGTGTGTGTCCCATCACCCGACACCACTGCAGCGCTACCTGCATCAACCTCCGTGCAGCCACAGCCACTAGCAAAGACTGTGGACATCCACTAAAGACTTAGTCATTTTTTCAGCAGTGCATATGCGCTTCCCAGCGCCGCTGTTGCTCAACGCTGTCCCTGGTTACCCAATGTTGATCGTAGTAACCAGGCCAGACATCCAGCTGAATAGCTTCTGCTTAAGCAGAACGGACAGGGAAACGCTGCATGCTTTGCTTAAGCATACGCTATACAGCTGGATGTCTGGCCGGTTACCATGATCAACATCGGGTAACCAGGGACAGCGTTGAGCAGCAGCGGCGCTGGAAAGCGCATATGAGCAGCTGCTAAAAACGGTAGTCTGACCCTGGCCTAAGTGAGTCCCTGATCAATCGATCTGAACATACTGTAGTAAGTGGGTTGATTATTGATAGACAAAGAACCCTGCAAGTTTTCTGTGTTGTGTTAAATTTCTGTAATAAACATCAGTGTGGAGGTTGTGTAGAAGTGTGGATTTGGCATTTTACTGGTCATTGATCCATGTGGCCGTATTGAAAAATGTGTGGATTGTATTGATGATGATTGCCGAAAGCAGCTTCCTATAATATAACAAAACCCATATGGTTCTGAGACTTCGGGGTTGATGATACTAATCTGATAATATTATGTCAGGCAAGGTGAGACAGCGAGCAGACTATAGTGAAAGGTACAGTTAGGGCCAGAAATATTTGGACAGTGACACAATTTTCGCGAGTTGGGCTCTGCATGCCACCACATTGGATTTGAAATGAAACCTTTACAACAGAATTCAAGTGCAGATTGTAACGTTTAATTTGAAGGGTTGAACAAAAATATCTGATAGAAAATGTAGGAATTGTACACATTTCTTTACAAACACTCCACATTTTAGGAGGTCAAAAGTAATTGGACAAATAAACATAACCCAAACAAAATATTTTTATTTTCAATATTTTGTTGCGAATCCTTTGGAGGCAATCACTGCCTTAAGTCTGGAACCCATGGACATCACCAAACGCTGGGTTTCCTCCTTCTTAATGCTTTGCCAGGCCTTTACAGCCGCAGCCTTCAGGTCTTGCTTGTTTGTGGGTCTTTCCGTCTTAAGTCTGGATTTCATCAAGTGAAATGCATGCTCAATTGGGTTAAGATCTGGTGATTGACTTGGCCATTGCAGAATGTTCCACTTTTTTGCACTCATGAACTCCTGGGTAGCTTTGGCTGTATGCTTGGGGTCATTGTCCATCTGTACAATGAAGCGCCGTCCAATCAACTTTGCAGCATTTGGCTGAATCTGGGCTGAAAGTATATCCCGGTACACTTCAGAATTCATCCGGCTACTTTTGTCTGCTGTTATGTCATCAATAAGCACAAGTGACCCAGTGCCATTGAAAGCCATGCATGCCCATACCATCACGTTGCCTCCACCATGTTTTACAGAGGATGTGGTGTGCCTTGGATCATGTGCCGCTCCCTTTCGTCTCCGAACTTTTTTCTTCCCATCATTCTGGTACAGGTTGATCTTTGTCTCATCTGTCCATAGAATACTTTTCCAGAACTGAGCTGGCTTCTTGAGGTGTTTTTCAGCAAATTTAACTCTGGCCTGTCTATTTTTGGAATTGATGAATGGTTTGCGTCTAGTTATGAACCCTTTGTATTTACTGTCATGGAGTCTTCTCTTTACTGTTGACTTAGAGACAGATACACCTACTTCACTGAGAGTGTTCTGGACTTCAGTTGATGTTGTGAACGGGTTCTTCTTCACCAAATAAAGTATGCAGCGATCATCCACCACTGTTGTCATCCGTGGACGCCCAGGCCTTTTAGAGTTCCCAAGCTCACCAGTCAATTCCTTTTTTCTCAGAATGTACCCAACTGTTGATTTTGCTACTCCAAGCATGTCTGCTATCTCTCTGATGGATTTTTTCTTTTTTTTTCAGCCTCAGGATGTTCTGCTTCACCTCAATTGAGAGTTCCTTTGACCGCATGTTGTCTGGTCACAGCAACAGCTTCCAAATGCAAAACCACACACCTGGAATTCACCCCTGACCTTTTAACTACTTCATTGATTACAGGTTAACGAGGGAGACGCCTTCAGAGTTAATTGCAGCCCTTAGAGTCCATTGTCCAATTACTTTTGGTCCTTGAAAAAGAGGAGGCTATGCATTACAGAGCTATGATTCCTAAACCCTTTCTCCGATGTGGATGTGGAAACTCTCATATTGCAGCTGGGAGTGTGCACTTTCAGCCCATATTATATATATAATTGTATTTCTGAACATGTTTTTGTAAACAGCTAAAATAACAAAACTTGTGTCACTGTCCAAATATTTCTGGCCCTAACTGTATGTGTTCCCACTGGTCTTCTCTATTTTTGTATACCTCTTGAAATAAAAAAAAGATGGGTAATTTTTACACTAAAGCCCCGTCACACTAAATGAGATCGATAGCGAAATAGCTGCGGAGTCAAAAAATTTGTGACGCAACAGCGACCTCAACAGCGATCTCGCTTTGTGGGACACTTAGCAGCAATCTGGTCCCTGCTGTGAGATTGCTGATTGTTACAAACCGTTCTGGACCATGTTTTGGTCGTTGCGCTCCTGCTGGGCAGCATGCATCGCTGTGTTTGACAGGGCCAACGACCAATGGGCTCAACACTACGCCCGAGAGTGACAGAGTCCCAATGACAGCCGTATTGCTGCTGCAATACGCTGGTGAGATCTGACTGTTTGACATCTCACCAGTGATCCCGACAGCGACGCATCAGCGATCCCGGCCAGGTCAGATCGCTGTTGGCATCGCTGGTGCATCGCCAAGTGTAATGGTACCCTAAGGAACAGAGAGTAGCAAGAGGTAGAATTCCCAGGAGGTGCAAGGTCATGGAAGTAATGAATGCCCTGAATAACAGGGCAAATACCTGAACCAGAGCTCTTCTTATGTATGACCAGACCTAGTGTCCATAATGATGTTACTGATGTTCTTTGCCAAGTACAACCAAAACATCTCAAGACTGCTAGTCATCTTAGGCTTCAATGTGCCCACTTCATATCTGATAATATTACCATTCAGCATTGCACTTCTCTGAATACAGCCACTTTTTTGTATCTGGAATAGGGAAGTGTGGGTGGTAGTGCTAATCTGGATGACTTGTTAGTTGAGCCATAACAGGAAAATAACAACTAATGTCCTGAAAAACAGTGGGTTTCAGTCATGTTTCTGATCTTCCACTAGATAACCCTGACCATGAGCTCATTGTGGATGGATTGCGGCATGGTATGGGTGGTCAGTTCTACACTGGATATGCTTTTTTATCACCTCCATGAAATCATTAAATTAGAACTGCTGCCCCCACACATTTCCATCCAGGAAGCTGAACGCCATGCCCTAGGAGAAACCTGCAAATATACTAAAGATAAAACTGCCAACATTTATGCAGATAGCTGCTATGGCTCCAGCATTGCACATGCCTAAGGACCAATAGGTAGAGCTCAATCATTCCTCACAGTGACAGGCAAGTTTATCAAGAATTATGATTCAATCCAATACTTGATGGAGGCCCTACTTTTACTAAAGAAAGTTGAACTAGTGAAAGTATAAGGCCATGCAAAGGACAACTCAACCACAGCAAAAGACAACTACCTGGCAGACCACACTGAAAAATATGCAGCTTATCAACCAAAAGACAACCCTTCTGGGGTGGCAACTGCTGAGGTGGCTTTCAGCACGGAACCACCTGTGACCTATGACCTTCTCCACAAGTTGCAATACCAGGCTGGTGCTAAAAAATCACCAGATGACAAGAGAAGGGAGCTGTGCAGTCACCAGAAGGACTGTGGCATGTAGGAAACAAAGTTTGTCTTCCATGAGTTCTGTATCCCATGATGGCTCAGGTCACACAAGGCAATACCCACCAATCTATTACAGTCATGACAGAACTCGTGCACCATCACTGGTATGCTCCTTGATTCAATATCAATGCATCCAAATATTTTCAAGGATGTCTGACCTGTGTGCCCAACAACATGGGATGACCCACCAAGATGCCAATAAGACACACACCAAAGCCCTGTGTTCCAGCACCTCTAGATAGACTACATCCGATTTCCCAAGATGTAAACATATGAGTATGTACTTGTGTGTGTCAACCTTTTCTCAGAATGTTCGGGAGTATAGGCTACAGAGAAGAAACTAATCAGAGGTTGCCTGCAGATACGTGGTACCTGAGACCATAGAATGTGACAGAGGCACCCTCTTTACTATTAAAGTGAAGTAGGAAATAATGTCTACCCTGGGAGTTGAACAGGTTTTTTATAATTTATACAAAGTAGCGGTAGAGTAGAGAGACTGAATGTGACCCTGAAACTGAAAATCCAGAAAACCAGTCTGAGATTGGCAGACTATGTATAGAATGTCTGAGCCTTTCACTCTCAATCAGGCATACTCCCAACAGAAAGACAGTCCATATGAGGGGATATTTGGGTCATCCCTAGGCTAGAGTATTATATTCCGCAGCAGTTCCCGATGCAACATGATAGGCTGTCTTCTTGTATTGTGGTACTTACAAAATGCGTGTCTAACATATAGTATCTAGTTAACTCTTTCCTTTTAGGTGCAGATTCTGTGGAAGGGAGTCTCTCCCTACAGCCTGGAAATTGAAGGGTGGTCAAAAAGCATGTCAGAAGAGCCCTTGAGCCTCGATTTCATGGGTCCTTCCAAGTTCTGCTGACAACTGGGGCAGCTGTAAAGCTGGAGGGAAAGCACAACTGGATCCACGTCTCACATTGCAAGAAGACATATGAGCCAAGAAGAGCCACCAAATGATGTGGGAGCACACCCTGCACCTTATCCTTTTAGTCTTAATAAATAAATAATGGAAACACCTAACATTTTGGCATCATAATCTTCGGACATGTTATAAACATGCAAACTGTGACATATGTTAATGTTTTGTAGTTGATTATTTGTGTTAAGTGATATGTGTATGTAAATTTACTGTTTGCTTTGCCAAGTTGTAAGAACATTAATGAGAAACTCATACTAATGGCTGACCTTTTGGATTTTCAAAAAGGCCAAATTGTTGGTGCTTGTATGGCAGGCACTAGTGTAACAGAAAGTGCCTGAATGCTTGACGTGTCAAGAGGTACTGTCTCCAAAGTAATGACTGCATTTGAAAGAGAAGGAAAAAACGTCCCCAGCAAAGCACAGGTCCGGTCGAAAGTCGAAGCTGACTGAGAGAGACCGTCGGACTCTAAAGCGAATTGTGAGAGAGGATCGCAAGACCACGGCTCCGAAAATCACTGCTGAGCTTAATGAACACATACAGAACACAGTTTCCATGAAAACTGTTATTCAGGAGCTGCACAAATCTGGATTCCACGGAAGAGCTGCAATTAGAAAACCACTGCTCTCAATGATAAATGTTTCCAAGCATTTAGAGTGGTGTAGAAACCTCCAGAATTGGTCCCTCGAGCAGTGGAAACATGTGATATTCTCAGACCAATCATCGTTTACCCCATTTTCCGAATCCCCGGCCGAGTGTATGTTTGGAGACAGCCAAAAGAAGCATTCCATCCAGGCTGCCTTCTCCCAACCATAAACATGGCGGAGGTTCTGTGATGATCTGGGGTGCTATTTCGTGGAGATCTGCCAGGCCAATGATATCACCTTGTATGAATCCATACCTCGTAGAATTACAGAGGCTGTAATCACCGCAAAAGGTGGACCTACACCATATTAAACTAACTTTTGTTGATTTTTCCAGGAGTTTCCATTAATTTTGTCCAACCCCTGTATATCTCAACAGAGAAATAATGGGGAAATAGCTATTACATTTCGGTTTAATATCTCAGATCCTATAGTTTGTTATAAATTTGATGTATAGACTAATCCGAAAATATATATGCATCCCTACCAACGATACTAAGGGTGTAATTGTGAGTCTTGGATCATGGTGGGAAGGAACACTAGGGAGAATTAGGCCTACAGACCTACTGTAGTCCAAGAGAAGATTGGGTACATAAGAGTAGGAGCGCATTACTAGAAGACTCTGTTACAGCCAAAATATGTGTTCGACACTGCAAAGTATGGTCTTGCCTTACTTGGAAGTCTAATAACTGTGTCCCCCTATATTTGATAATACTGGCCTATATGTGATGCATATAAACAGTCTAGTGGATACTGACCACTTAGGATACTTTTATTAAGGATAGCAGTGACTAGAGATGAGCAAACTTTCCCTGAACATGTTTGCCTATTTAAAAATCAGCATGAACATTGCAGGTTCGGTCTGAGATCGCAAACACGAGCAATTTACAAAAAACGCATACAAACTTTGGTTGCTATTGATCGGATTAAAAAAGCATTACTGCATTTAAGTCATGCTTTTCTTCTTACTTCTGACTGTGTAGGATAGCAGGCAGGATGTGCTTGATGAGGGGAGGGAATGGGGGAGGTCAGAGGTCAGAGAACTCTATTTTTTTACCAGCACTTTCTTTGTGGATATTCTGGACTGGCAGCCATTCAGGGCACATAAAAAAATCCACAAGTTGAAGACATGAAGGGCTGTTTCATTGGCTGACTTGTTTAATTGGCTGCTTATGTCACATGTCCCTCGGGATACAAAAAGCGGCCATTTTCCGTTGCCGCCATAGTGTTAATTCTTAGGGCTAAGTGCTGCTGCTGCTCCATGCTGCTCCATCCATGCAACACAAAAAGATAGCCCATACTTGATCACTTTTTAGATAGAATAAGAAGACGAGAGGATTCTCCAATCTTGTGTTATGAAACTGCATTTTGCATACAAGATGCAATCTTCCTCTCAAAAAGTGTTTTGCTAAGCAATGATTGCCATACTTTTTTTTACTAAATAGGCTTTTTTTTGCCTCAAAACAGTGATTGCCAAATCCTTCAGTTTCCCTAAAATGCAGTGTTTGGCCTCAAAGCCGTGATTGCAAATCCTTCACTTCCACTAAAAAGGCTGTTTGGCATTAAATCAGTGATTGACAAATCATTCAGTTTCCCTAAGGCTGGTTTCACACTGCGGTCAGATCCGGTCAGGTCAGGTCAGGTTTTGTGTTTCAAAACCAGGTGTGTCTCCAAAACTCCGAACAGGTGTCAATCTTTCAATTATAGTTTTTCTCAGCAAGTTCCTCTCCTGGTTCCAATCCTGGTTTTGACACACAAACCTGATCGAACCTGATCAGGCAAAAAACTGCAATGTGAAACCAGCCTAAAAAGGCTGTGTTTAGCCTGAAACCATTGATTGCTGAATCCTTCACTTTCCCTTAAAAAGGCTGTGTTTGGCTTCAAAGCAGTGATTGCCAAATCCTTTAGTTTTCCATAAAAATGCCTTTTTTGTGCCTAAAAGAAGAGATTGCCAAATCCTTCATTTTCTTCAAAAAAAGGCATTTTTGATCTCAAAGCAGTGATTGCTAAATCCTTCAGTTTCCCCTAAAAAGGCTGTTTGGCCTTAAACCCATGACTGCCAAATCCTTCACTTTCCCTAAAAAGGCTGTGTTTGGCCTAAAGCAGTAATTGCCATATTCTTCATTTTCTACTAAAAGGCATTTTTTTTTACCTCGAAGCAGTGATTACCAAATCCTTCAGTTTCCCCTAAAAAGGCTGTGTTTGGCCTCAAGGTAGTGATTGCCAAATCCTTCAGTTTTCCGTAAAAAGGCCATTTTTCGCCTAAAAGCAATGATTGCCAAATTATTCAGTTTCCCCTAAAAAGGCTGTGTTTGTCATGAAATTAATGATTGCCATATCCTTCACTTTCCCCTAAAAAGACTGTGTTTGGCCACAAAACAGTGATTGTCAAATTCTTTAGTTTCTCCTTAAAAGGCTGTGTTTGTAATGAAATTAATGATTGCCATATCCTTCACTTTCCCCTAAAAAGACTGTGTTTGGCCGCAAACCAGTGCTTGTCAAATCCTCTTTCTGAAGTCCGTAAAACAGTCCGTGTATGGATCCTGATGTATGGACTCGTGAGTCTCCTGACCCAAACTCAACCTCATTTATACCATAGCTGTAAAAGAAGACTTGAAATGCCCATCCAAGTCATGTGGCACCCCAAAGTCTGGATGAAACAATGGCATTGCCTCCCTCGGGGGTAATGTCATACTTGGAAGCAAGAAGGGGTATCCACACCAGGTAAGCCCACAGCATGCAACACTTTCCTGACTCCAGACCAGAAGGGGAAGCTCTGAAACCGGATTCAGGGGAACTCCCCTATAAATTCTGGCCTGGGGGCGGTGAGTTAGTTCGTTCCTAGAAGGACTGTGAAGATGACCAGTGGACTGGAGCAGTGCTAAGCTCATCCCAGGTAGAGTCGAGAGTGAGGAACAGCAAGTGTTAGGGACACATAGGAAAGGATCTGAGAAAGGAGAGAAGCAGGCCTGGGGAGTGGAGCCAGCCGACCGACTCACCCCAGTACAGAATGCCAGAAATGGTCACAGTTGGAGGTTGTGAGGGTATTCCAGACCCAGCAGCCGAAACTGGAGGACGGGAGATTCCCCATTACCTGGCCAGAGCAAAGCGTCAGGAAGCACAGCAGCATTGAAAAGGTAAGGGACAGTGGCCAGAGGACTGGTGCCCGGGAAGGGCTCCAGCTGCCTGTCATACTGGTGAAAGACTTTCCAGCAGGAAGAGAGGGTCACAGCATAGCTACAGGTATCCAGGACCAGCAAAGGGGAGCGCAGCAGGGAGGCCTCAGAACTCACCGAGTGAGGAGATCCCTGACTTGCTTCTAGGCCACCCAGACTCACTGAATCACCTGTGGACAGTATCCTGGTTTCCACCTGCAACTACCAGTAAAGGTAACGGAGACTACGAACTGTGTGTCTGTTGGTTATTCCGTGCCCTCAGTCTTGCACCGCAATGGTCTACCACCGCCATAGACTTTACCAGTTGCCCTGGGGAACCTCTCCACCCATGGGGAGTGACACCACCTTAACTGCAATCCCATCATCCCCAGTGGCCCCACACTGCAGCGTTTTCCCTCAGTAGCCGAACATCATGGGTGACCTCACAACAAACATCCCCTAAACCAAAATCCCTGAATTTTTAAGTTGATGCCCAGGGTCACAAAGCTGTTAATGGGACAAAATGCCGGAATGCCCGCGCTGCCACCAGGAATCACCAGGAAACAAAGAGTTAACTGGGCAGATGTTTCTTTATTCTATCCTACGCGTTTCAGAGCCTCTATCCGAGCTCCTTCCTCAGGGAACATTCCCTGAGGAAGGAGCTCGGATAGAGGCTCTGAAATGCGTAGGATAGAATAAAGAAACATCTGCCAGTTAACTCTTTGTTTCCTGGTGATTCCTGGTGGCAGCGCGGCATTCCGGCATTTTGTCCCATTACAGCATTCCTGTTTCCACGGTCATCGTGAAGGTGCGGCCCTGCAGCAGCCATTCTCTACAAGCCATCTTACAGGCGATTATACCGGTTGTGGGTGACACAACCGAGCCAGGTGAGCAGTTCCTAATATACACCGCTATAACCCTTTGTTAAAAGGATAAGACCCTATGCGCATTTATCTCACGTTTACAGGTTGAGGGTCATAAAGCTGGGTCTTGACTCCTGTGAGTCCCCAGAAGTAACCAAAGCCCAGTTACGAGTACCCACAGCCCTGGAGTGTATCAATTTCCTTGGGTCACAAACAGGATTTTGTGCCCAGTGTCAACGAGTACTGTGTGCCATAGACCTTACTGAACTGTGCAACTGTTACCATTGCTGTACCATGTGGCGCATGGGAAGCTGAAGGGGTGTGCCGTCATCTGCGAAACCTTAGAAAGGGCGCGAAGAGAAACCCTGCCCCGCGATCTGAAGACAGCCGGCAGAACACAGTAGGCCTCGACCCAGGAACCCTGGCATGCTCAACTCCCCGCCTGCGGAGCGGTAGACTGATAAGCCGGCAGAGTTTGAGAGCCTGGTTGCGGTTCACTAGAGGGGAGAAAGATGTCCAATCCGGAGGGAGAAGAATCAGCGGTGGTTCCGGACCAAGCTGCTGTAGTCTCGGACCAAGCTGCTGTAGCCCAAGACATTGTTGCAACCTCAGTAGTCGCCGCCGTCATAGCACAAACCAAAATCCCGGTTGCAGCCATAGCCGCAGCACCAGTCATGCTGTTCTTAATGCTGTATATTCCAGGAGTGACATAGTTACCGCAGTATTCAGGGGAATCGGACACCCTGAATGACTTCAAAGAGAGACTAAAAGCTTGTTTGAAATATACTCCATGACTAAGAACCAGAAAGTGACCATGTTAATAGAACAGTTGACTGGTGCAGCCCAAAAGGAAGTAAAGTCATGGCTAGATGCTAGCAAAAGAACTGTTAAACAAATCTTAGCCAGGCTGAAAGAAGCCTTTGACACCTGTACTGCAGCGGAGCGTAAAATGAGGTTTATGGGTGCAAACAAAGGGTGCAGGACAGTATATGGGAATATGCATTAAACCTCCAAGAGGCGCTGAGAGCCATGATGCAGGTAGACCCCGACTGTTGTGAATTCATTGGAGCTCCCTCCGGTGGTTGTTGCTGGTGATGCAGCTTACTGTGTGGGCTTCACAGGTGATGGTGATTGGCAATCTGGTTCTTGGAGCATATAATGGTTGGAAGTGGATCAATCCTTGCCAGTTGTCTTTTGTTCCTGCAGGAGTTCATATATCTCTGGTTTCTTCAGCTCTGTGGAGATCTTTGCAAGATAAGTGAATGGCTTTTTGATATTTTGTGGCACACTTTTGTGTGCTTAAGGATCTGCTTATGTTTTGTTTTATTCAGAGATGTGGGTTTGATATCTAGTCTGTATATTTGTTTATCTGCTCTCAGATAGGAAGTTTTCTTCCTAGGAATTTTACCATTCACTATTATCTGTTATTTCCAGTTCTGCTGGCATTTGATTCATAGAAGTCTGCTGATATAGAGGTCGCCGAGTCTTAGTGACTAAGGGTAAATTTTGTAATATCTGCTGTTGGTGGTTTTTGATAGTGTTTTATACTGACCGCAATAGTATTCTATCCTGTCTTTTTTATATAGCTAGTGTGGCCTCTTTTGCTAAACCTTATACTCTGCCTGTGTTTGTTTTTCCGTCTCTTGTTTCCCAGTTAATATCTGTGGGGGCTTGCTATTCTTTTGGGGTTCTGCTCTGAGGCAAGATAGCTTTTTCTACATCCACCTTTAGGACAGTTAGTTCTCCGGCTGTACAGAGGTGTCTAGGTCTGGTTAGTTACATCCCACGGCTACTTCTAGTTGTGGTGTGTAGTCAGGGATTGCGGTCAGTATAGTTACCAACGACTTCTACAGAATCTGAATGTTATTCCTGAATCACCGGTTCACAACACCCGACAATGCACAAGATGAAAGCAAGCTGTTGACTGAGCAGTTTATTGAGGGGCTCTGGTCTCATGCCCCACCGGACACAGCTACGTATATTGGCCCTGCAAAACCCTAACCTGGCTTTTGTGCAATTTAAAGACCGGGCCATTCGAGTGCTGCGATAACCAACTGCCAGTAGCACAGCACCATCACTGTGACTGGCTTTAGCGTACCACCCGGAGGTGGTGCTCTCTTCCCTGGCCTCAGTGGGGGCTAGTGCGCAGACTCTAGAAACTGTTACCCCTGATGACTTACGATTGCACGTGCAGCAGCTGACCAAGGGTATGGATGAACTAACCAAGGCTGTACAGTCCATACAGGGGCCCAAATCAATGGAGAAGATACAGTTGGCCTTCAGCCCTGATGACATCCCATGGGTATGCTAGAGGAGGTATTCATCGGCTAGAAGATGAGCCAGTGATCACTATGATGCTACAGGACAACCCATCTGCCGCCGCTGCAATGAGGTGGGCTAGATCGCAAGGTTTTGTAATTTAAATGAGAAACCCCTGGGGAGGCGGGCCACCCCCCAGGAATGAGACAACCAGGCCCACAGAATTGGCGCGACAGGTATGTGGGAGGATGGCCGGTCCTGCCTGTCATGTTGGATGGTATCCCCATGAATGCTTTACTGGACACCGGTTCGCCGGTGACAACGATGCCTTATAGCCTTTATAAATTGTACTGGGCTGACTCTAACCTCACCCAGATTATAGCTTTACTATATACGCCAGCAATGGTCAACCTATACCGCAAGTGGGGTTCAAAGAGGTTACCATTAAGGTGGGACTTGCAGAACTAAATGCCCAGGGACTGATAATTGTTGATGTTGATCGGCAACAATGTAACCCAATGATTACTCTAGGCACTAATGTAATTGAGCATTGTCTAGGAGAAATTATTGTTCTGTTACAACAGGTTGCCGAGACTGCCAACACAGGGCATCAAAGAGTCCTGCAGAAAGAGATAAAGGCCCTGATGCAGATGCAGCAGGCAGAGCTGTCTGGTGGAGAAGTCGGCAGTGTAAGAGGCACTCGGTCCCCATTGCAATACCCCTGAAAAGTGAAATGTTAATCTGGTGTAGGGCAGCACTAGGCCTTTGGGGTCAAGAGTACCAAGCCCTGGTAGAGCCTGTGTACTCAGACAGTAGGCCCACTGTCCTGACAACCAGAGGGATAGTCAATGTCCATAAGGGGAGGGTATGTATCTTGAACTATGGGGAAGAAGAGGTCTAACTACCTTGGTGTGCTACCATTGCTAAGCTGTTCACTGTCAATAACAAAGCCATCACAGCAGTGAAACCTTTGAATCCGTCCAAAAAGGTGGAGGACAACGGCTCCAAGGGGAAGCTGGGGGACTGGTGTCAGAAGCTACATGTAGGCACTGACTCCACCGCTTCACACCAAAAGCAGGGATTTTTGTGGGTAGTTCAAGACAATGAACAGGTCTTTAGTAAACATCCTTTATACTTTGGACAGGTAAAAGGAGTACAACATCACATCCCCACTGGAGACCATCCACCCATTCAAGAGAGGTACCGGCCTGTACCACCAGCTCACTATCAATGTGCCAAAGAGATGTTATGGGAAATGAAGGTGGATGGGGTGATTAGAGATAATTGTAGCCCCTGGGCAGCTCCACGAGTCCTGGTAAAGGAAAAATATGGTACAATGAGAATGTGTGTTGACTTCAGGCAGATGAATCACATTACACATACACCATGTTCCAAATTATTATGCAAATTGGTTTTAAGTGTCATAGGTTTTTTTATTTTTTGTCAATGAAACCCATTGATGGTATTGTGTCTGATGGTGGGTTTACACGTTGTGATATCGGCATCCAACTCCGACCAAAAGTCACGTGGTTCGTGTGTTGGACCCGATATCGTTCCTTCGTTGTACAGTGTGAACATCCAATACAATGCAGGAATGATGGTAAACCGATATCGGGAGTCGAATAAGCATGCTATTCAACCACCCGATATCGGATGCCGGTTGGAGCCGGATCGTCCCGTGTAAACATCCAACTCCGATGCGCAGTACAACGTCCCTCATTCACTACCATGGTAAATGGTCGGTCCTGGTTCGGGGGGCTTAGACATCATAGGGACGTTGTACCACGATATCGGGACGTGTACACCGCCGATCCGACTCTTGCAAAACCGGGCACAAATTGCGCGCTCCCGCGCCGTTGTATACGATATAGGAACGATATCGCAACGTGTAAACCCACCATCAGGGTTCTTTGGATCACTGAAATCAATCTCAGATACCTGTAATAATTAGTTTGGCAGGTGAGCCCAATAAAAGGAAAATTGGGTGTTCCACAATATTAAGCAGGCCACAGTTTTCAAGTAACATGGGAAAGAAAAAGGATCTCTCTGCTACCGAAAAGCAAGAAATAGTGCAATGCCTTGGACAAGGGATGAAAACATTAGATATTGCACGAAAACTTAAGCGTGATCATCGTACTGTGAAGAGATTTGTGGCTGATTCTGAGCACAGGCCTGTTCATGCAGATAAAGGCAGAATAAGGAAGGTTTCTGCCAGGCAAGTTCATCGGATTAAGAGAGCAGCTGCTAAAAAGGCCTTACAAACCAGCAAACAGATATTTGAAGCTGCTGATTCCTCTGGAGTCCCTCGTACCTCAAGTTGTAGGATCCTTCAAAGGCTTGCAATGGTGTATAAACCTACTATTCGGCAACCCTTAAACAGTGCTCACAAGCAGAAACAGTTGCAGTGGGCCCAGACATACATGAAGACTAATGTTCAAACAGTCTTGTATATTTATGAGTGCCGAGCAACCCTGGATGGACCAGATGGATGGAGTTTTGGATGGTTGGTGGATGGCCACCATGTAGAGTCATGAGGAGTCATGTTTTGGGCAGGAATAATTGGCAAAAAGCAGGTGGGCCCCTTTAAGTTTCCTGAAAGTGTGAAAATAACCTCTGCAAAGTATATAGAGTTTCTGACTGAGAACTTTCTTCCATGGTACAAAAAGCAAAAACGTGCCTTCAGGAGCAAAATCATTTTCATGCATGACAATGCACCATCTCATGCTGCAAAGAATACCTCTGTGTCATTGGCTGCCATGGGCATAAAAGGAGATAAACTCAAGGTGTGGCCACCATCTTCCCCTGACCTCAACCCTATAGAAAACCTTTGGAGTATTATCAAGCAAAAGATCTAGGAGAGTGGGAAGCAGTTCATTTCAAAACATCAGCTCTGGGAGGCTATTCTGACATCATGCAAAGAAATAAAGCAGAAACTCTCCAGAAACTCACAAGTTCAATGGATGCAAGATTTGTGAAGGTATTAAAAAAGAAGGGTTATATTAACATGTAAGGGTGCTTTCACACTATGATTTTTGCTTCTCCGATGCTGCCCGATAAAAATCGGACAGCATCGGACCGATTTTCGGACCCCATGCACCCCTATGGGGATCGGACCGAATCGGCTGTGCACTAAATGCCATCCGATTTGGTCCGATCCGATTCTGTTCGATTTTATTTTCGGTGCAAAAATTGGAGCCTGCTCCAATTTTTGCACCGAAAATAAAATCTGACAGAATCGGATCGGACCAAATCGGATGGCATTTAGTGCACATCCGATCTGACCCGATTCCTATAACATGGGGCCATATGGAGAAGGGTCCGAGGAAACATCTGATGTCTCCTCGGACCCGATTTTACTGTACTGAGCATGCTCAGTACAGTAAAAATGCTCAACTAGGAGCACAGGGGTTAAAAAAAAAAAAAAGTTCATGCTCACCGAGCCCCCGCCGTCTCCCGCCATCTTCCTGGAGGTTCCCGGTTGCTCCCGCAGGCTCCCGGTGTCAGCAGAGGTCTTCTTCTGCAGTTCAGGACCTGCGGTGATGTCACAGTCACGTGACCGCGGGTTCACCATGGTAACCCGCGGTCACATGACCGTGACATCACCGCAGGTCCTGTGTACAGCAGAAGAAGACCTCTGCAGACATCGGGAGCCTGCGGGAGCCACCGGGAACCACCAGGAAGATGGCGGGAGACGGCGGGGGCTCAGTGGGAGGTGAGCATGAACTTTTTTTTTTTTTTTTTTTCAGCCCGGAGGCTACGATTAATGCCGGAATCGGACGCCTATTTGGCATCCAATTCCAGGCATCAGTAGGGAGCTGATGCTGTCCGATTTATATCGGACAGCATCGGCTCCCTAAAAATCGTAGTGTGAAAGCACCCTAACTTGGCCTGTTAGAATGTTTTGGAGTTAAATAGCTTTTTATGTCAGTGAATGTGACCTCCTAATGCGGCAAATTCAACAAATGAGCATTTTCAGTTCTTTCAAACATATCAAATGTTTAGAAACTCTACTTGTATACTCTAATAGGTGATGATTTTTATTACACTGACTGTCATTTGCACTGACAATTTAGGAATATTAGAGAAAAAGAACATTTGCATAATAATTTGGAACATGGTGTAAGGATGCTTACCCGTTACCCAGAATTGAAGAGTTATTAGTTGCACTGAGAATTGCTAACTATTTTATCACCTTAGACCTCACCAGCTGGTATTGGCAGGTACCTGTGGCAGAGGAGGACAGAGAAAAGACCGCATTAACGATACCAATGGGCCTCTGTGAGTTTAACTACATGCCATTTGGACTATACATTCTAGAGGCGGATGGAGTGTTGCCTTGGGCATAGAAACTTTGAAACCATGTTACTGTACCTAGATGACATCATAGTCTACTCGAAGATGTATGAAGACCACTTGAAGCACCAGGCTGAGGTATTTGAGGTATTCTCCAAGTCTGGCATGAAAGTGAAGCCATCCAAGTGACACTTACTGAAGCCCAAGGTACAGTACCTAGGACACGTGGTCAGCGCTGAAGGTGTGGCACCAGACCCTGATATAGTCACCGTAATCAGGGACAGGCCATGGCCTACTACCATCAAAGAAGTACAACAGTTCCTGGGACTGGAAGGCTACTACCCAAAGTTTATCAAGGGCTTCACAAAGATAGAAGTGCCTTTGCAAGACCTCCTAGTAGGCCAGTCCAAGAAGGCCAAGAACTCATGTGCTCCATTTGAATGGGACAGCAGAGTAGAAGACTCCTTCATGCAGTTGATGTGGGCTCTTACAGTGGACGAGATCCTGGCCTACCCTCACTATGGCCGACCATTTGTGCTTTACACAGATACGAGCAACGTGGGATTGGGAGCCGTGTTATCCCAGGTGCAGAGAGGCAAAGAGAGTGATTGCCTATGCCAGCAGGAAGCTCCATCCTACAGAATGGAACCACGACAATTATAGCTCATTCAAGCTAGAGTTCTTCACCATAGTCTGGGCTGTAACAGAACACTTCAAACACTATCAGCGAAGTTTACTATCTATAAGGACAATAATCCTCTGACCCATCTAGAAACCGTGAAGTTAGGTGCACTGGAACAGCGATAGATGGCCCGATTGTCCAATTACAACTCTACCATCAAGTACTGGGCAGGGCATAAGAATGCCAATGCTGTCAAGAACCCATCGCCTGTCAGCTGCGGAAAAAGATCCAGCTAAGCTGGGTGAGATAAAGCTACCGGCTTTTGGCCGCAGCAGTGTGTCCCAGTGTTCCCATGGTATGAAAGACAAGCGGCCTGTCATCAAGAATCCATATTCAATCAGTTACCCCACCACGGCTGGGCAGAGATGCAAGAAAGTGACCCAACCATTTGCTTAGTCAAAAGGTTGCTGAAGCAAGCTGACTCGCGCTCTGGTCCAGATGCCCCGCCAGAGGTGCAACAGTTGTGGAAAGAGAAGAGCAAGTTTTTCAACTATGCAGGTAAGCTGTGTCGGTGACATATCAATGCAAGAACCCATGAATTAGTGTGGTAAATAGTGGTCACAAAGAGAAATGTCCAGATGGTCCTGGAGGCGTACCACGATGGGGCAGGACATTTCAAATGGAAGAAGCTGGAGGTTCTGTTACATGAACGCTTCTACTAGGTTGGCATGAGGAAGGCCATCGAGAACTGGTGGCCCATGCAACCTGCGGAGGAAGGATCGTGACAGCCAGAGAGCTCCTTTACAGCCTATTGTCACCACGCAACCACTTGAACTCATAGCCTTGGACCATGTGAAACTGACATTCAGCCAGTCAGGCTACAACTACGCCCTCACCATTGTAGATCACCAATTGGTTTAATTTAAATTTATATATAGTTGTAACACTCCCAAGGTATGAGTGTTGGGAAAGTGAACCCACTGGACCACAGGGTGAGTTGTGACAGCTGACCCCCACAGCCTGAATGAACTCAGGGACAGATGCAGGCACAGTCTCTGGTATTGCAGGCACAGTTTATTGTATGGCAGGCAGACTGCCCAGGGATGGAAGAGGTTATGGACACAGGTGTAGACAGGTACGTGACCAGGTGGGAGCAGACAGATATGGGAAGGCAGGACTCAAGGAGAGGAAGCAGAGGAAGCACAAGACCTGACAGCTAGCTAGCAAGACATAGACTAAACTAACTAAAGGTGTTGATCAGGCACCTCCCCTAGTGGGAGGATGCCTTATACACCCAGTGAGATAGGCTGAGTGATACTTTCTGGAAAAAGCATGCTGGCCCTTTAAATTAAATGCAGGAGCCTGGCCACAGGCCTTAGGTGCACTCATGGGAGACCTGTTCAGCATGCACAGACCCTGGGAATGGGAGATTACAGCGGCCAGGTTACGGTAGTGAGTAAGAAATCATTCCAGCTGCAAGAAAGCAGCATAGCATGGGGATGTCTGCCTTACAGTAGTTAAAAAGCTAAACTGCATGCTATGTGCCTTGACAATTGAAGCAGTATTTTGCCTATATTTCGTCAAGTTCTAAGGATTCTAATTACCCTTCATATAAACTAATAATTTAGGTTAGCTGGAAAGAAAAGAATGAGAAACTACAGCACACTGTTTATAGAATAATCAATACCATTTCATGCTTAATAGTTAGTTTTACCTGGCATCTACCATTTGAGCACAGGTCCAAGGCATCAGATCCACACGGTGTACCATCTAGTGCTTTTTCTGCCACTAGAACAGGCTGATCCTTTCCAAGGGCAGAGCAGAAAAGTGCACAAGGTCTCTCTGAAATAAAAATGAGATAAGATAATGTAAATATGTAAACATAATGACTCAGGCACCTGAGCAATAATTCATCTACTAAAAATTACTCCGAAAGGGAAATTATCGGCTCGGAAATCATATATTATATAGAAACAGTTAAATAGATTGATATATAGCTTTGCAGGAATGGATGTTTTAAAATTTGCATATTTCTAGAATATCTCTGCTCAATCTTGGTTTGCAGTTAGCGAATGACAGTCTTCCATGTATCAGGGTGCACAAAGATCATTGTTAATCAATAAGTAGGACCACCGACTGGACTGTTAATTCCAAATTGAGATGTACTGAATATTTTCTTACAACATGAATGTTATTTTGAGCTGGTATTCCTGCTGTATAATATGTTACTGGCTGATCAGGCGTCATATTAATGGTTTAACCTTAAAGAAAATACGGTGGTAAGATCAAACCCTTGAAAAGGCATATACAGGCATATAAGTCTTTGAACTGTAAATTTATCAGAGCTAGTTGACCTGCACTGTTGACTGTGGACTGTTGACCTGTTGATCTTTGACCTGTTCCTGAATTCACGAGAAATTAACATTTTTTATTTCATATGCAAATAAGAAGTGAAGTGTTCTGCGCATGACAAAGTGTTTCCAACAGTTGCCTCCAGGGTTTGTTTCCTAGCCTAGCAGGCTAGGACAGGTCCTGTTTAACACTAGAAGTCCCAGAAATTTCGAGCTTCCCCCTGAAATCCCAAAAGAGGGTCAAATGACCCTTAGTCCAAACTGAATAGAACTAACTAGAAACTAAATGGCTAAACTCAATGGAACACAACAACCTCTGTGATGCGACAGTAATGGCCTTAATTACAGAACAAAAGACGGTGATTAGAGGATGTTAGCTATAATCCTTCAGGTCATTCGACCAGTCTGGGTTCCAAAGGTAGAAATGTTAAATGACCCTTCTCTGGGACTTCTAGTGTTAAGTGATTTCTTGATTGAGAACAGGTGTGGCAGTAATCAGACCTGAGTGTGGCAGGAGAGATTTAACTCAGCTTCTTTTGACAAACCACAGTTAATTTATGTATAAAGGGGGGGGGAAGACATTTTTTACACAGGGCCACGTAGGTTTGGATCTCTTTTACCCTTCATAATAAAGACCTTCATTTATAAACTGCATTTTGTTTTTACTTGAGTTATCTTTGTCTAAGGGTGCTTTCACATCAGCGTTTTTCGTAATTCGCGGCAGATGCGGTGAAAAAACCGCATCTGCCGCGTTTGCCGCATAACGGTTCCACTTGCGGCACGGTTGCGGTTTTTTCCATAGGAAGTATAGGGGACTTGCGGCAGATGCGGCAAGTGCGGTATTGCACTTGCGGCAGGTGCGGCAGAGAAAAAAACCGCGGCTTACTGCGGTTTTTTTCGCTGCCGCACCTGCCGCAAGTGCAAAACCGCACTTGCCGCATCTGCCGCAAGTCCCCCTATACTTCCTATGGGAAAAAACCGCAACCGTGCCGCAAGTGGAACGGTTATGCGGCAAACGCGGCAGATGCGGTTTTTTCACCGCATCTGCCGCGAATTACGAAAAACGCTGATGTGAAAGGGCCCTAATATTTAAATTTGATTGCTAATCTGAAACATTTAAGTGACAAACGAATAAGTTCAAAAGAATAAGAAAACAGGAATGGGGCGAACACACTACTGTATTTACTAAAATAGACATGCATGGAAATCTTATGGTTATCTTAAGTGCAATTTGGACAGTAAAGAGTTAAATTTAGCGAGCATTATATTTAATGTTTCTATGATATGTACTTTGTTCAATCAAAAGTACTGATGCAGCTCGCATGCAATTGATTTCCACCTTAAAGCCGCAAATGGCCTAAAATTAGATTACTGTATACTGTAGATATTTTAAATGTAAAGGTCTGTTTAAGTTGTACATTCAAAGCTAATACATAAAGTTATCACAGTCACTAGAATAGACAGTAAGAATATTGTAAAAAGCATTTTATTTACAAAATCTGTGACGTTACAATGATCTCGTTAGCGATCTCGTTATGTGTGACAGGGCCTTAACTCCATTCTATTAATGACGTGATCAGACTGTGAAGTGTTGAGGCACCCTAAGGGACCAAGTAAAATAAAAAAAACATGTACAATTTAAAAAAAAAAATATGAAAGAAGTAAAAAAAAAACTAAAAGTTCAAATCACCCCCTTTTGCCCCATTGGAAATAAAACTATTAAAAAATACACATAATTGGTATTGCCCTTTCAGAAATTCCTGACTTATCAAGATATAAAATCAATTAATCAGATCTGCAAACTGCGTAACAGAAAAAAAAAATGCCGAAATTATGTTTTTTTGGTACTGCAATATTGCAATATAATGCAATAACAGGCGATCAAACATTGCATCTACCCCAAAATGGTATTATTAGAAATGTCAGCTCAAGATGAAATAAATAATCCATCACACAGCCCCATGTACTGAAAAAAGAAAATGCTACAGGTCATTGAAAGTTGCGCTAAAAGCGTAATTCTTTTTTTTGCCAATCATCTGAAAAAATCTACATATTCAGTATCGATGAATTCATACTGACCTGAAGTATTACACCAACATTAGTATTACCATATATCTATTATATAATCACGAATGGGATTTTTGCCCCTTTTGAGACCGCTCTCGCTGCGAGTCAGCGTGGTCATGTGGATACGAACGAAGCATTGGCCGCGCAGCGGCCATAGCGAGCAGCTCTAAGGCGACTCGCTATGCCCGCGCAGCGGGCATGGCGAGTCGCCTTAGCAGCGCGAAGCATTGGCCGCGAAGCGGCCATTGCGAGTCAGAGACTCGCTCTGCTAGAATCCCGATGCATTGTGCATCGGGCACCCATCTAGTGATGAATAAAACAATAAAAAAATAAATAAAATTGTGGAATTTGACTGTTTTTGCAATTTCACGGCACTTGGAATTTTTTTCTGTTTTTTAGTACACTAAATGGCAAAATTAATTATGCCATTCCAAAATCCAACTAATGCAGCAAAACACAAGCCCTCACATGTCTATTTTGATGGAAAAATAAAAAGTTATGGCTCTTGAAAGAAGGGGAGGGAAAAACAAAAACCAGAAAATGGAAAATTGCCTATGGGTAAAGGGGTTCATATTAACTTTGTGGGAAAATCCCTTAAAGAGGACCTGTCACCCTCCCATACATACTGATCTAATTGCAGCACTAAATGCAGCATGTCTGCTGCTTTCAGGCAAGGGGTCCCCCATGTCTTTAGCTCCCCTGTACCCTGAGATAATTGAATTTAAAAACTTACAATGTGGAGCCAAAGAGGTGGGGTTTAGTGCCTGGAGCCACTTCTCTTCACAGGGCAATTTCACGTCCCTTGTATGTATTATCCTCCCTTTGCTGCCGCCCTTCTGTCACTCATGGTCCCCTCTCTCTCAGATTTCTGGCAGGAGCAAACCTGTATTTTTTGCTGCGGGTTTGCTATGTACTTTGTGAATTTTAACCACATTTTTGCTGCATTTTGGTGTGTTGCATTTTTTCAGCGTTTTTTTCCCATAGAACACCGCAAAAACACTGAAAAGAATTGATGTGCTCATTCTTTCAAAAATGCAGTAAGATCTGTAGTGCTTAAGGTTTCTGCAAAGAAACAAAACCAATGTGTGTGGACAGCTAATCCCTTAATCCCATGCAGGTTTAGATTATCATAGATTAACAAATAGCCAAGGTAAAATCTGAGCTAAAAAATGCAGTAAAAATACAGTAAAAATGACATGTGTGAACATAGCCAAAAGCTTTGGCAATGTTAAAGTGTAACCCTTGTTTACATTTTTATGTAATAATAATGTAGAGCTAGTGATTATAATAAATGCTTAATTATATTTCATAAGTAAAACCTGAAAGAAAACCTTTCAATAAGATGTCCCCACTAGGCTGTTTGGAAACCTGACATATGCTGATTGTCAGATAAATCCGTCTTCAGCTCCACACACTGAATATGGCCATATGGGGGGGAGGGGGGCTTCACAGCGTTCACACTACATCTGATCAGAGTCTCAAGTTACCTCAGGCTATCAGCACAAAGCTCCTTTGATCTATTCCTACTCCTATCCATTCAGATCACTCTGCTCTTCAGCTGAGTAGCTGCATGGGGGCCATCAGCTGATAACACGGAGCAGAGCCGATGTGAATGGAGAGGAGTCATATTAGATCACAGGAGCTGTGTGCTGACAGCCTGACTGGCTCCTTTTGCCTGAAGTAAACTGACTATACACAGATCAGCTGTAGCCACACTACACAGGTACATTGTTTAGGCTCACCCCTATATGGCAGTATTCATATGTGGGGGCTGAAGATAGATTTCTCTGACAACCAGCATATATCAGGTTTAGAAACAGTCTAGTGGGACACCTTCTGGAAGGTTTTGAAAGGTTTTCTTCCAGATATCACTTATGAAGTACATTTAAAAATTTATTATAAACACTTGCTCTCCATTATTATTAAATTTAAACTGCAGTTACACTTTAACTATTAGACCATTATTGTCCAACTAAAAGTCTCAGTATAGCATAAAAAATGTGAATATGGTCCCATTGTGACTCTCGTATTCCCGAGTTAATGATATTGGCATGGGAAGAAGTGTAATAGGTTTGAATTTTTTGTTATGTAAGTGTCACAGATGCATCAATCTACAGGGTGGGCCATTTATATGGATGGACCCAAATAAAATGTGAATGGTTGGTGATAACAACTTCCTGTTTGTGGCAGATTAGTATATGGGAGGGGGAAAACCTTTCCAGATGGGTGGTGACCATGGTGGCTTTTTTGAAGTTGGCCATTTTGGATCCAATTTTATGTTTTCAATTGGAAGAGGGTCATGTGACACATCAAACTTATTGAGAATTTCATAAGAAAAACAATGGTGTGCTTGGTTTTAACATAACTTTATTCTTTCATGAGTTATTTACAAGTTTGTTCAAAGTGCTGCCCATTGTGTTGGATTGTCAATGCAACCATCTTCTCCTAATCTTGACACACTGATAGCAACACCGCAGAAGAAATGCTAGCACAGGCTTTCAGTATTTGCTGTTTCAGATGCTGCACATCTCGTATCTTCACAGCATTGACATTAATATGAATGATGAGGCAAACTTTTTGTGAATGATAAAGTTAAGAAACAAAACCACCGCTATTGGTCTGACACTAACCCACAGTGGATAGATTTCTCCAAGACTGTTGGAACACAAAAATTTATGGTATGGTGTGGTATATGGATTACATAGGTAGTGGGGCCATTCTTCATCATTGGAAACCTCAATGCCACTGGATATCTCAATCATGTAGCAATAGCATATGTATAATCTAACACAATGGGCAGCACTTTGAACACATTTTATAATTGGTCAAAAACTTGTAAATTACTCATGAAAGAATGAAGTTACGTTAAAACCAAGCACACCATTGCTTTTCTTATGAAATTCTCAATATGTTTCATGTGTCACATGACCCTCTTCCCATTGAAAAAAATAAAGTTGGATCCAAAATGTCCGACTTCAAAATGGCCGCCATGGTCACCACCCATCTGGAAAAGTCCCCCCCCCCTTATACTAATGTGCGACAAACAGGAAGTTGATATCACCAACCATTCACATTTTATTTAGGTGTATCCATATAAGTGGCCCACCCTGGATAGTTAGCAGTGAGCACATGAACACATTCATTATGTTAATATGTTTCCATACTGTGGACTCCAGTTGTCATTCAGCACTAATCTAAATCTGAGTACTTCGTTTTTTACCAGATGCAGTTTTTTTCTTTTTTTCTTTAATTAAACATGAAAACTACTTACATTGGGCATGGCCATAATCATTCAGACCGAAGCAATTTTACTACATATGCCTTCCGTAAGTATTCTGTGTAGCTTTCCATTGCTTTCATTAGCTCTCTCATAAAATAAAGTTTCTATCATGTGAAGTATGTGCACATAGAATCCTACATGGAATCTCTAGAGAAATACATATAATATAAAGAGGCTTGTATGAGCCCATATTAGTTGCACATTTAAGACTTTTCTGATAGAGCACCCATAATAATTCAGAGTGCGCATTAGGGGCTTCCATACAAGATCTATTTGTTATGGATCCCTTATGTGATATGTAGCAATGAGCGAGTAGTGAAATACTCGGCTTCAGAATAGTCGTAGTGAGTACATTTTAACCTTCCTAGCGGTATTCCCGAGCCTGACTCGGGGTTAACATTCACTGCCAGAAGCGGTAACCCGAGTCAAGCTCAGGCTTACCCGCGGTCGCGGCAGATGCGGTGAAAAAAACGCATCTGCCGCACTTTCCGCACTTGCCGCATAGCCGCCGCACTTGCGGCGCGGTTGCGGTAATCGCCATAGTAAGTATAGGGGGACTTGCGGCAAGTGCGTTTTTTTTTCGCGGCCGCACCTGCCGCAAGTGCAACACCGCACTTGCCGCACCTGCCGCAAGTCCCCCTATACTTACTATGGCGATTACCGCAATCGCGCCGCAAGTGCGGCGGCTATGCGGCAAGTGCGGCAGATGCGTTTTTTTCACCGCATCTGCCGCGACCGCGGGTAAGCCCGAGCTTGACTTGGGGTTACCGCTTCTGGCAGTGAATGTTAACCCCGAGTCAGGCTCGGGAATACCGCTAGGAAGGTTAATACTCATATATTCGTCCACATAGTGAGTCCAGTGCAAGTCAATTAGTGATAGGCTCTGCCCACACACAACCAGCCACAAAATTAGCATTTTTGAAACAGGGCGAGAGGTTGGACATCTTTAGAGTTTTCACTGCATACAACACCTTACTGTACCCCCTAGTGAGAGCCTTCAGTTAAAGCTGCTCTCATTGGGATGTCGGCTCCCTTTGTGTACTGAAGGGAACTGGCAATATGTGTCAGATTGTTCACAATTGACATATCACTCACGAGCACAGGCGATACTCGCCAAGTAAGGAGTATCGTGAATACTGTACTATCTAAGTAATGAATAGTAATGAGTATATTTGCTCATCATTACTCTTGAATCATTAGGATAAAAGTGGTGCAAAAGCTTTGAAAAGTTGTATCTGCATCTGTGACTTTTGGCATTTAAACACCACATTGGATTTTGTCTGCTGAAATGGGTAGAGCTGGGGTGAGACGTGTGCGATTCATGAAAAGTATCAGCGCTTCTTGCATTACAAATGCTACTCCAGTGCCTCTCAATGAATTCAGCAACTCTTCTAGTCTTTCAAGACTGGCATAGCGCAAGTGTGTGCTTCCCCAGTCCCAATGAATCAGCCCCTATGTGTCACTTAGTCCATACACTGAGCATCGCTATATGTGTGGGATACAATTATGATTTTTTTTAAAGGCACAAACCTGTTTCTTATGCCCTGTTCACATCTAAGGGGGTTTGTGTTTCTGTTCCTAGAAATGCAGAGAAACGCATGCGTTAACGCGCCCATTGGTTTCAATGCAAAATGCAATGAAAACACATGAAAAAATGCATGTCATTTTCAGAAAACACAAAATGTATGCGTTTTTGAAAACGCAGCCCAAAACACTGCATGCAACAGTTTGGGCTGCGTTTGCAAAAACGCCTGCGTTTTACATTTTTTGAAAATGACATGCGTTTTTCATGCCTTTTCATTGCATTTTGCATTGAAACCAAATGGCACTTTAACGCATGTCTTTCCAATGCGTTTTTGACACACATGCTGTCAAAAACGCATTGCAACCCAAACGCAAAAGAAATGCAGATGTGAAAAGGCCCTAATTATACAATATACAGTAATGGCCAAACGTTTTGAGAATGACACCAAAATTATATTTTCACATGATCTGTTGCCCTCTGGTTTTTATTTGTGTTTGTCTGATGTTTGTATCACATACAGAAATATAATTGCAATCATATTATGAGTACCAAAAGGTTATATTGACAGTTAGAATGAGTTAATGCAGCAAGTCAATATTTGCAGTGTTGACCCTTCTTCTTCTCCCTGGCATGCTCTCAATCAACTTCTGGACCAAATCCTGACTGATAGCAGTCCATTCTTGCATAATCAATGCTTGCATTTTGGCAGAATTTGTTTGTTTTTGTTTGTCCACCCGTCTCTTGATGATTGACCACAAGTTCTCAATGGGATTAAGATCTGGGGAGTTTCCAGGCCATGGACCCAAAATCTCTATGTTTTGTTCCCTGAGCCATTTAGTTATCACCTTTGCTTTATGGCAAGGTGCTCCATCATGCTGGAAAAGGCATTGTTGGGCGCCAAACTGCTCTTGGACGGTTGGGCGAAGTTGCTCTTGGAGGACATTCTGGTACCATTCTTTATTCATGGCTGTGTTTTTAGGCAAGACTGTGAGTGAGCCAATTCCCTTGGCTGAGAAGCAACCCCACACATGAATGGTTTCAGGATGCTTTACAGTTGGCATGAGACAAGACTGGTGGTAGCGCTCACCTCTTCTTCTCCGAATAAGCTGTTTTCCAGATGTCCCAAACAATCTAAAAGGGGATTCATCAGAGAAAATGACTTTACCCCAGTCCTCAGCAGTCCACTCCCTGTACCTTCTGCAGAATATCAGTTGGTCCCTGATGTTTTTTCTGGAGAGAAGTGGCTTCTTTGCTGCCCTCCTTGAAACCAGGCCTTGCTCAAAGAGTCTCCGCCTCACAGTGCGTGCAGAAGCACTCACACCAGCCTGCTGCCATTCCTGAGCAAGCTCGGCACTGCTGGTAGTCCGATCCAGCAGCTGAAACAGTTTTAAGATACGGTCCTGGCGCTTGCTGGTCTTTCTTGGGCGCCCTGGAGCCTTTTTGACAACAATGGAAGCTCTCTCCTTGAAGTTCTTGATGATGCGATAGATTGTTGACTGAGGTGCAGTCTTTATAGCTGCAATACTCTTCCCTGTTAGGCCATTTTTGTGCAGTGCAATGATGGCTGCACATGTTTCTTTAGAGATAACCATGGTTAACTAAAGAGAAACAATGATACCAAGCACCAATCTCCTTTTAAAGTGTCCAGTGGTGTCATTTTACTTAATCATGACCGATTGTTCGCCAGCCCTGTCCTCATCAACACCCACACCTGTGTTAATGGAACAATCACTAAAACGATGTTAGCTGCTCCTTTTAAGGCAGGACTGCAATGATGTTGAAATGTGTTTTGGGGGTTAAACTTCATTTTCTAAGCAAATATTGACTTTGCAAGTAATTGCTGTTAAGCTGATCACTCTTTATGACATTCTGGAGTATATGCAAATTGCCATTAGAAAAACTGAAGCAGTAGACTTTGTTCAAATTAATATTTGTATCATTCACAAAACTTTTGGCCATGACTGTACAATGTCCATTTTAATTGCAGGTTTCTTTTGTATTTATTTTCAGAGACACAACAACTGTATAGTAAAACAAATGTACCCCCTTTGGGCTGTTAAGGTCATGAAAGGTTAAGTATTGTGGGTGAATGCTGTTCAAAATCCTGGATGCTTTGTAATTGCTATTGCTTTACAATGGTTAAATGTGATCGTGCTCATGGATGTAATTTTAACTTGTGTTGTACATTTTCCAGATGATTTTCCTTATTTCAGCAGTCAGATCTGTGTAAATACAACATGTACCATTCCTTTCACAGATAGGCAAATAGTCTGAGCAGCCTGCTGAGCTGAAAATCTCTATTAAGTTCCATGACTTAGTTTATTACCTTCAGTAAATCACCTAGGTCTGCTTAATATCATGTAAAGGGAGTTTCGTTTGGTATATGGAAATGCTTTCATAGATGTGCACTAAAGTGCCAGACAGAGGTAGTAAACACTTACTAGCTACGGAGAGGGATCAACAGTATAACTGTTCATTTTATTAAAGTGTGTTTTTATTCTATGTCCCCATAAGTATATCTACTAATTCTGTACAATTTTATAGTAAGCGAGGCTGTAACGTTTAGCTCTGGTGTTTAATAGGCCGTGTACAATTTTAAAAGTGAAATCTGGCTTAGGGGATTCATTATTCTTGAAAGGTTACCACACTGCATACAACTTTCTTATTAGTAATGGGCAAATTAGTAACTGAAAATTTCTCACTCACCTGTCCTGGCTCCAGCCCCAGACTTTGCATCCATCCCTTATGGCAGGCTCCCTCTGTGTTAGTCTGCAGCAGATTACTATTGTAACCCATAAAGCAGCTCTTATGTCATCATCTAAGGTTTTTAAGGTTAGCATCCATGTGCTTTCCTGGAATAAAGCTCTTCTTTCACATGGCTCATTTTCTTCTTACAGTAGCTTCTGCTGACTGCTATCAGCAATGCACTATTACTGCAATCTCAGTTCTGCTTATCCTGGTGCTGTCCACACATTCTTCTCTGCTATCAAGGTATCTGATAAAAAAAGGTGTCTGCTATTTCTGGTTCTGTTTACACCTTCAACTCTGTAGCAAGGTACCTGATTATGAATTTGTCTCTACTATTCCTGGTGCTGTTCACACCTTCAACTTTTTTAAATCAGTATTTTTTTTTACCTAATTATTGATTGCTCTCAGTGGGAGAAATAAAATAATAATGTTGTTGTTGTTGTTGTTGTTGTTGTTGTGATACCTTTAAACAGCTAACAACAGTAAAATATTGGATGTTACAAGGCAGCAAGCTTTCGAGATTTCTTAGGCTGGCTTCACACCACGGTTTTTGTCTGTCAGGTTGGATGCTGTTTTTTTGCAGAATCCACCGGACAGGACCTGACAGGACAGGATGTGTAGAAAATATGGTCACGGATCCTGTTTTTTTTGCAGGATTCGTTTGCTGCTGCTGTCCGTGGTACTGAAGTCTGCCTGTGTCTGCTCTGCTGCTGTCCTTGGTGCTAAATTCACAGCCTGTGCTGTCAGCAATAGATTCTCTACCAGGAAGAACCATCCTTGCCACCATGGATGTGGAATCTCTGTACAGTAACATCCCACACCAGGATTTATTAAATGCCTTCAAAACCTTCCTGGAAAACACAGGGATTGATGCTGATTCTGTGATGAAGCTTATAAAATGTATCCTTATGCACAACTATTTGACGACAACATATATTTAAACGAGACTGGCACAGCAATGAGAAGCAAAATGGCACCGCAGTATGCAAATCTTTTCACGGCCAAGCGTGTAGGTGACATTTTATCCTTTTGTCCTATCAGGCCTACCGGTATATCAATGACAGTTTAATCATCTGGACAGAGTCTGAGGAACAGCGGAAGACGTTCCATGAACACTTTAATAAGTTTCATCCCACTATCAACTTAACACTCAACTACTCCTGCACTGAAATCACCTTTCTGGACACCATCATTAAGTTACAGAACAATGAAATAGAGACATCACTGTACCGGAAACCAATTGACTGTCCAACATATCTCCGATGGGACAGTTTTCATTCAAAGCACATCAAAAACTCTATTGTGTATAGCCAGGCCATTAGATACAATCGGATATGTTCTAAACCTACCGATAGAGACAATCACCTTGAGGACCTCAGAAAGACCTTTTTTAACCAAGGCTACCATCCAAGAACAATCAAGAACCAGGTTACAAGAGCCACAAGAATATCAAAGAATCATCTCCTATATTACAAAACTAGAGAAGAAAACAACAGAGTTCCTCTCGTAGTCACCTACAATAAAAGTCTGGAAGTGTTAAGAGGAGCTGCACGGAAACTGTAACCACTCCTACAAAAAGGTGGCAGACTAAAATCAATATTTCCGGATCCCCACTCTTGTGTTTTAGACAACCTCCGAATCTAAAAAACATCATTGTCAGAAGCGCCCTGTCCTCTCCAGCAGTAACAGGAACCTTTCCCTGCAACCAGAACAGGTGCAAAACCTGTCCATCTATAATGACAACGGACAAGATAAGGATTCCTGGGACAGATCAGGACTACAAGATCCCAGGGAGCTTCAGTTGCACCACAAGCAGTGGTGTATTTAATCATATGTACCAAATGTGCAACAGGTGGCATGTACGTAGGGGAGACCGGGCAAAAATTCAGGACAAGAATGAATTCTCATTGCCACTCAATAAAAGAAAAATGTATGGACTTACCTGTAGCAAAACATTTTTCCAGCCCTGACCACAGTGAAACCGATATGGGGCTGCTTATCTTAAAAAGTAACTTTAAATCTCATAGAGAGAGAAGAATTTGGGAATACAAATTGATAACGACCTTTGACACATTCAAAACAGGATGAAATGTATCACATAGATTCATGGCTTTTTAATATAACATGAATGGACATTTTGGGCACATCGCAGAATCATGCGTTTTTACATAAATTGAAAAGACATTTGGGGATAACACATCTCCAACAGACTCCATTTTGAGTACAAAGAACTTTTGACACTTCTTATATGAACATCCTCGCTTCCTTTCATTGCTTTCCTCAACTCATTTAAGTATTTTCAGCTCTCCGCAGACCACTACCATATAACTATTATACAATTTGTTCAGCTTGTCTTAGGCTGCTTTCACATCAGCGTTTTACGCTGATCGCGGCAGTTGCGGTGAAAAAAAACGCAACTGCCGCGATTACCGCATAACGGCCGCACTTGCGGTTCACTTGCGGCAAGCCCCATACAATGTCTATGGGGCTTGCGGTAGGTGTGGCAAGTGCGGTATAGGCACTTGCGGCAGGTGCGGCCGCGAAAAAAAAACGCGGCATACTGCGTTTTTTTCGCTGCCGCACCTGCCGCAAGTGCCGAAACTGCACTTGCCGCACCTGCCGCACACTTACCGCAAGCCCCATAGACATTGTATGGGGCTTGCCGCAAGTGTGCCGCGATCACGGCCGTTATGCGGTAATCGCGGCAGTTGCGTTTCTTTCACCGCGACGCTGATGTGAAAGGACCCTTAGACTTTTAGTTTCAATTCCTCAGCCCATCTCTTCCTCCCTCACCTGACTCTGTTTTATGTCACCTGTCACATTAACTATAACATCTAAGACTGTTTGTTTTTTTTTGTTTCATTTTCTTATGTATATATGTATGTGTCTTCAGAATCTGTGTCATTATCTGCCTGACGAAGGGGCCACAGTGTCCTGAAAGCTTGCTATGTTTACCATCTTTTCAGTTAGCCATTAAAAGGTATCAACCACTGAGGACTCTTCGATTCTGATATTTTTCTATCTACTGGCTAACACGGTACAAACATTTTTTACCTTATCAGCCTGTGCATGAAATACTGCTTTCCATGGTACTGAAATTCGGACGCAGGATTCCTGAGCATGCTCTGTGCAAAAATCAGATCTGGGAAACGATCTGATTTTTTCATGACTAAGGCACCAATAGACTCTAATGTTATAGGAGCTGGATCGCCCCGGATAAGTTTCTGTCTGATTTTGTCCGAATTTTTTTCCACCGGAGCCAATAAATGCTGCAAGCTCCGATTTTGTGCACGGTGAAAAACCAGACAAAAACAAATCCGGCACAGAATACACAAAATTGGTTGGGCAATTAGGACCAATCCAGCACCATAGGGATACATGGGAGGCAAAACCGGATCTTTGAATCGGACAGAACCTGATGCACAAAACCGTGGTGTGAAGCCGACCTTATGTCTCTTTATCAGGTATGGTATAACAAAATATTAGAAGAATCACAAATATATATATGCTCAACTAGAGCAGATGCAAGGTATAATAAATGGACATTTAAATAAACACACAGAGTTTAGAGAGAATTTCTAATTAGGGAAGATTAGTGGTGTGAAAGTTTTTATGGTCCCAAATTATATGCTGTGAACTCAGTGTCCTGGAAAGGACTCTTCAGATCTTGTAGTGAGTCATAAATCCTCCTGACAGATTTAAACCTCATCGGACAGAGTCAAAAGTTGTAATGAATTTATATTTACAGACTCGTCTGTTTTTGTGCTTTGAAATTGCCTTTTAATATTACAACTTTCATATTTTAAATGTTGTGTCTTAGGGTACTTTCACATCAGCGTTTTTTTTAAATCGCGGCAGATGCGGTGAAAAAACTTGCGGCAGGTGCGGCCGCGAAAAAAAACGCGGTCAGCCAAAACCGCACTTGCCGCACCTGCCGCAAGCCCGCATATACATTGTATGGGGCTTGCTGCAACTGTGCCGCAAGTGCAGCGGTTATGCGGTAATCGCGCCAGATGCGGTTTTTTCACCGAATCTGCCGCGATTTAATAAAAACGCTGATGTGAAAGCAGCCTTAGGGCCACGTCACACACACAGATATCTGTGCAGATATTGTTCGCAGATCTCTGGTTGCAGTGAAATCATGGACACATTGTTCCATTTGTATATGGCCACAAAATGGAACAATTTGTCCATGATTTCACTGCAACCAGAGATCTGCGAACAATATCTGCACAGATATCTGTGTGTGTGACGTGGCCCCTTAGACTACATAAATGTTTGGCTACAGGTAGATTGATTATTTTAGTCTGTAACTGTGTGATGATGAGACCTCATCCTTGCTCTGAGTTTATGTCCTGTTTCTCCAACATAGAAGCGCCCTACAGGACATATACCTAATACCTGTACCTAATAAAACATGTCCCTATTATTCTTTGTGCTAACCACACCCTCAACTCTGTTGTTTCAAATTACTTGATGATTTTTCTTCCTTATGGTGTCGTTACACGCTAGAATATCGTTAATGATATCCTTAGAACGATTACGTGACAGTGATCGTTCCAACATCGTTAGTGCATTGTCACACACAAGGATATCATTAACGATATCCCATTTGGCAGCGCACCAGTTAAATAGGAGAGCAAGGACTGAACGATCTTTTAAAGCTGCAGGAATAGGAGATTTTTGAACGACATCGTTCATAAAGGTGTCACACTAAACGATGTGGTTGCTTCAAGTAGCGTTAATTGGACGACGAACGATAGATTTGAGGTCAGGATCTCAAATCTTGGATGAACGATTGAACGATTTTTTCTTCCTATATCGTTCATTACACGCAAGGACGCACAAACGATATCGTTTAAACGATCATAAATTCATGAAGTTTAAACAATATCGTTAGCAATATCCTTGTGTGTGAAGTGGCCATTAGCGCTGTTAACATATTCAACTCTGCTGAAACATGGTACTTGAAAATAAACTCATCTCTGCTCTGCAAGTTGCAGTCCACATCCTCAATTCTGCTCCTGCATTCATGCCACAACATACCAGACATCTCTGCTTTTGTGTTGTCTGCATGTAATAAAATTCTATGGGGAAAACATAGTGCAAGAGAAATTGATATGTTGTATATTTCAAACACGCAGGTCAGTTTATGTTGTGTAAAAAAAAGGACAGTGGGCACGATATTTCTTTACATTCTATCCACTCCTGCAACTGTAGGCTAAGTGCGCACGTTGAGTATTTATGGCTGCAGAAAATTCTGCACCAAATTTGCATCTCCTGGAAGAAAAAGGCACCAATAATGCAAAATGTTACTTTTTTAGGGATTTTTTACCATGTTTTCAGTGCATTTTTGGCATGCAATGTTTGCATGTGTTTTTCATGCATTTGAGTGGAAATACACTGCAACAACGCAGCGAGAATTAACATGCTGCAGAATTATTTCTGCACCAAATCTACAAGGGAAAAATAAGCAACATGTGCACATAATTTAAATTCTCATAGACTTTGCTGGTATAAGGATTTGCATGCAGTTTTGTGATAAAAGTGCACCAAAAACTTAATACGACAACTGCATCAAAAACACAATGGGTGCACATAGACTAAGGCTGGCTTCACACCGCGGTCTGATCCGGTCCGGGGCTGTCAGGCATGAACCTGACAGCCCCGGACCGTATCAGCACACAGAACCGGAGGGCCAAATGTGCCCTCCGGTCCTGAGTGCAGCCGGATGGCTGTAATTGCAGCCGCAGCTGCTGATTTTTCAAGACCGCGGCTAGCATGGAGCTAGCCGCGGTCCTGAAACAATAGAGGCGTGCAGCCGCCGGTATCCGATTCCCGGATTCGCCCGGACCGGGGCAATCCGGCCCCATAGGCTTCCATGTTAGGGAGAACCGGATTGCCCCGGATCTGGGAGAATCCGGGACAATCCCGGCGAATCCGGGATCCAGCTCTTTGGGGAAATTTTTCTCCTCGGACACAAAAACGTTGTAAGCAACATTTTTGTGTCCGGTGAGAATAATCCGAATTCTCCCGGATTCATCCGGAGAGATGAAACCGGATGGCAGAGAGATGCCATCCGGCTCCATCCGGCCCCATAGGCTACTATGGGGCCAAAAAACGGTTGGATCACACCGTGGTGTGAAGCCAGCCTAAGATGTTGCGTTTTTTGTGTAGCATCAAAAACTCACCAAAAACTCATTATGGCAACTAAACTTAGCACTTCCTGGTAACCAATAGAAAAGCTCAGATGATAAGATTTTCCCAAATTTAAGTATCCAAAATAAAAAAATAAATAAATGAATGAAAATGTACAAAAATATTTATTTATGACAGAAGCTTGTGTAAAAAAATGAGAAAAGCAAAAAAAAATCAGTATTTGCCAACATGTCATTCTTGTGTAACCGTTTTATGGATTAACCTGCTTATGTTCTGACTGTGTGGGTCCTAAGTAACCAAATTCTTGTCAGTGGATTCGCACATGTGGTTGGTAAATAGCTCTAAAGGTACCATCACACACTACAATCTAGTGAACAACATCGCTAACGATGTCACGTGACCGTCGTCGTTTCGACATCGTTAGTGCAGTGTCACACGCATGGATATCGTTAAGGATGTTACATTTGGCAACATGTCAGCTACTTCACGAACATCTTAGTGAACAATTTTACAAAGTGGCAGGAATAGGACAATTTTGAACAACATCGTTTATAAAGGTGTCACACTTAACGATGTTGCAGATTGACAGAATGTTAATTGGACGACAAACGACGGATTTGAGGTCAGGAACTCAAATTTTGGATGAATGATACAACGATTTATCATTTCAAGATCGCTCGTTTACACGCAATGACGCACAAACGATATCGTTTGAACGATCAAAAATCTGTGACGTTTCTACAATATCGTTAACGAGATCGTAGCGTGTGACGGTACCTTAAGTCATGTATTTTTTCAGGTAAACAGATGTAAACAAGGAAACTTTATGAATTTTCTACAGATTCAATTCCACTGAAATCCACAAATTTAAAATTTGCTGTGAAAATCCACAGCATCTTTAACATCGTAATTATGTTAACTGACAGCTGCAGATTGTTCCTTCACCATGTGCATAAAATGTTGTAAAATCCCATTAACCATGCTGACATTATAATATGCTGTGGTTGTTTGCAAGAAAGGTATATGGTATATCATTATAGGCATACTTGCAGAATGAAAGGCCGGACGTTAGTGGGGCGTAAGCGGCTTAGGTGTAGTTTGGCATCGGTGAGCGTGGCTCGACATTTCCCAAAGTAACATTAATTTTTAAGTGCATGTGGCCAGGAAGTTAATTATAATAGAAACATGGTCTGGTGGTAAGACCTCAAGGCAGGGAGGGTCCAGAAGCGTGTAGTCTTCCCTTGCATGATTAATTATAGTGCGTAGATGACGACCCCACCATGCCCACCAACTAAGGCTGCCTTCACACCACGGCGCAGTCAGGTCCGGGGCTGTCTGGTGTAAACATAGTAGCCTATGGGGCCGGATGGCAGCTCTCTGCCATCCGCTTTCCATCTCTCCGGATGGATCCGGGAGAATTTGGATTATTCTCACCGGACACAAAAGCGTTGCTTGCAAAATGTTTGTGTCCAGGGAGAAAAATCACCCCAAAATCCCGTATCCCAGATTTACCCGGATTCACTTGGATCCTCCCCGACCCGGGACAATCTAGTGCAATCTGGTGCTCCCTAACATGGGAGCCTACGGGGCCGGATTGCCCCGGTCCGGGAGGATCCGGGAGGATTCGGGAACCGGACACCGGCAGCTGCACCCGCTGTTCTTTCAGCACCGCGGCTAGCTCCCTGCAAGCCGTGGCACTGAGTAATCTGCGGCAGCAGCTGCGTCCGGCTGCACACAGGACCGGAGGGCACATTTGGCCCTCCGGATCAGTGTGCTGATCCGGTCGAGGGCTGTCAAGTTCATGCCTGACAGCCCCGGACCAGACTGCGCCATGGTGTGAAGCCAGCCTAAGTCATTTATGCCCTCTAGTATGTTTTAAGTACCCCCCATCTGTGAGTTTTACCCCCAGCCCCCGCTTTTATTATAATCAACTCCATGACCAGACATAAAAAGTAATGGTGGGTTTACACGTTGTGATATCGTTCCGATATCATATCCAACGTCGCGGGAGCGCGCATTTTGTGCCCGGTTTTCAAAGAATCGCATCGGAGGTTTACACAGCGCGATATCGTGCTACAACGTCCCTACGATGTCTACGCCCCCCGACCCAGGAATGACCATTTAACATGTGAGTCAATGGAGGAGTTGGGCTGTCACACAGCACGATCCGGCTCCAACCGGCATCCGATATCGGGCGGTTGAATAGCACGCTCATTCGACCCCCGATATCGGTTTGCCATCGTTCCTGCATCGTATTGGACATTCAAACCGTACAACGCACGAACGATATCGGGTCCAACGCACGAACCACATGACTTTTGCCCGGAGTTGGACGCCGATATCGCAACGTGTAAACCCACCATAACACTTATTCTTTTAGCAGAAGGAAATGCTGAGCCATGCCCATCAATGCCAAACCACGCCAACCATCCAAGCAGCTCCCACCCTGCTGACTTCAATTGCATGTCATCATTATTTATCCAGGATATATGATGCTTATAAACATCTACAAAGACTGGATTAAAGAAAGTGTAATGCATTTAGGAAAATTTTCAAACTATAGATTAACTTTTTTTCTTTATAAATACCTTCATTAATGACAGCATGCCAGCGGTGCTTTTGCTTGAGGAAGGAAGAGCGGAAGCTGAAGGTCTGACACTGCCAGTTTCTGAAATCAGGCACTCCAGGAGGACAACGTGGATTCTCACATATTTTGTATTGTATTTTTGGATCATTGCATTGCTGACCTTCAGTGCTTTGACTACAAGAGAAAAATGTTCCAATCTACAACACCAGAATTCATTGATCACCATAGAAGTAAGGCTAGGGTGTGACTAGCGTCAGCTGTCAGCCTGCCAGATCTGTGAAAAACGTAGAAATTCTCAGGCTGAGCGCACATCGTTAACAGCATGTAATGATATGCGCCGCCTGCCTACGCATCTCTATTGCAACCTGCAGCTTCACGCACCCACTGGCTCCACACGGAACTCCAGTATAAGCACTATTGCAGAGCGCACAGGAAAATGCTGCAAACCACGTTTCCTGTGCGCTCCGCAAAAGCGCAAATCCGGGGTTTCTCTGTGGAGCCAGCGGCTACGGTAAACATCACCTTGCCATAGTGATGCATAGGCAGGTGCTGCATAGCGTTACATGCTGTTAACGCTATGCGCTCAGCCTGAGAGCTTCTACGTTTTTATCTGGCAGGCTGAATTATGATGCTAGTGAGACCCTAGTCTAAGACAGTAAAAAGTGAGGAGATTAATAATGCATATGCCATAATATTACCTAAGACATTTACGTTGTCTGCTGCGAACTCCAGCTCCACATGTTCTGCTACAGGAACTCCAAGAACTCCACTCCCCAGACATGTGCTCGGAAGAAGACGTCATACTGGTGCATTCTCCAACTCTGCACCACTGTGGACAAACATCACTAGTTAATACAAGCCTTTTCTATTTAGCAATATTTAAAAAAAAAAAAAAAGCAAAATTGTCTGTTTTATTATTTATTTTTGTATATTGTGAATTGAAATTTTCAATTCAATATAAGAATCATAAATCTAGCAATACTTAATGACCATCAAAAAATGAAATGCAGCACTCCTTAGTAGAGGTATTAGATGCCATTAATGGGCCTTCAGGATGGTAATAGCGACGTTTAAGCCCCAAGCGACTTCCTTCCAGCCAGTAGTCACAGGTAAGTTGGGCTTACTTACACCTCAACATTTGCATTATTAATCAAATTACAATAAAAACATCCTTACATTAAGTGAAATTACATATGCTCAATCAGTGTACATAATGATTTCTTGCTGTAACTAATACATACTTTTTCTGCCCAATGTAACTTCCCATATTTACATAGATTACATTAGAATACTAATTAGAAGCTTCTCACACAGTTGTTTGCAAATTAATATCTACACACAGCCTATTTGCGGACTCACCCCTGTGCTATTGCATCATGTGTCTTCAGCGTCCCGGAAATGTGTCTGCACATGCACGGTGTGTTATTGCTATTTGCTGTTGCTTAGGCAGCGTCGGAAGTGTTGCAAGTGCCATCTTGGTACTCCAGCACATGCGCACTTCCAACACCGGTTTTCTGTGGCTATTTTACACCTCTCATTCTTTATTATAATTTATTTTTCATACTCTGGCGTCCCAGTTGTAAATTTTAAAGTGATATAGTGCCAGTGCTTATAATATAATATATAAAGTGTATCCAGTATGCCAAAATGGTAAGTTTATAAACTTCCTTCTACTGTTAATAGCAGGTGTATCAGGGCTGTGCTATATCAGCAGTTTTACTGCCTGGATGCTCCAAGTAGGTAGCATATCTGAAAACTACTGGCTAGGACTACATGGCAACATTTGTCACATGACAACTATTCTCACATCTTTAAGGTTCTGGCAGCGATCAGACGTCTTCCCCTTGGGCCCCTGACAGCTGGCGGAGAGGTGAGTATTTTTTATTTTTTTTATTTTTAACACATTTTTTTCTCCTTTATTTTGCTTTCACAGTGCATGTAGATACACTGGGAAAGCAAAACTTCAGCGCTGACATGTCACACTGGGGAACACAGGATTCTTCTTCCCCTGTGTGACATGACTTCCTACTGCGTCTCTTGGGAGAAAAATGAAGCCGTAAAAAAACTCTATGTGTGAATGCACCACAGGCCTTGTTCACACATACCATTTTAAAAAACGCATGCAGTTTTTTTACAACACCCAAAAACACTGCATGCAGTGTTTTTTTGGGATGCTGAACAAAAAAGCATGTGTTGTTCAAAAACGCATTGACACTTAAGTGCACCATGTGTTAACGTATATGCGATTTTGGTACTTTGAAAAAAACCAGTCCAAAATGTTTCCAAAAACGGATTTAAGGCAAAACCGGATGGTATGTGTGAACAAAGCCTTAAGCCTTGTTCACAAATACCAATCCGTTTTTTAAGCCCTTAGAAAAACAGATCCGTTTTTCTAAGGGTGCCAATAGTGTCCCCTGAGGTTCTGAACGTTTCTTGGAACTTTTGGGACTTAGTCATTTTTTCACCAAAAACGTATGCAAAAACGCATGCATTAACGCATGGTGCCTATATGTGCCATGCAAAAACGCATGCGTTTCCCATAGGGCCCCATGTTAAAAAAACGCATGTGTTTTTTTAAAAATGCATGCGTTTTTTTACAGCACCCAAAAATGCTGCATGCAGTGTTTTTTGGGATGCTGAACAAAAATGCATGTGTTGTTAAAAAACGCATTGACTCTTGAGTGCACCATGCGTTAACGCATATGCGTTTTTGGACTTTGAAAAAAACAGTCCAAAATTTTCCCAAAAACGGATTTAAGGCAAAAACGGATGGTATGTGTGAACAAGGCCTTAGTCAGATTTTCTTTAGTATAGTTCAACATGGCTTGAATCTTGATAGGGGACAGGGTATATCTACAACCTCTAGAAGGAGTGGAGCATTGAATGAGATTAAAAGGACAGTCATTCAGCCTATGTGGAGCAGCAGTCTTTGCCTGTTTCTTGTCGACGACATCTGCAAATCCCCAGTAGGCTGATGGTGACCCTGGTAATGTGGAGGGAGACTGCAGAGTATGTCCTGGTTGTGCAGATTTTAGGCATAGAATCCTTCAGGAGTTCTCCATCGATGGAGATGCTGAGTTATGAGTGCTGCAAGGGAATCATGAACATGTTGAACTAGTTGACCAGTGCCTGTTGGATAAAGACCCCAGCAGAGTCCAGATAGGCCATCTCTGAGAACCGCACTACACCAAGGACAACTTACAGATACAGATATGGGGGAGAGGTATCATTCTTGCCTAGGGGGGGACTCTCTTACAGGACCTAGGAATAGCTCTCAGGACAGCTGTGGAGAAGATGGGTAGGACTACATCAGTAGAGACATAGGTTCTTATTGAACATCTCCTTTTGCCGCTGATTTGCCATTTTGACACTCCACAGGATCAGGATCCAAGGATGAATTAGTAACTGGAACGCAGGGCACAAGTGGTCACTGGGGGTAGATGCCAGATGAGGAAGCCCTCCTCTCACTAATCCGCTCAATGGATAGCTCATGAAATAGAAAGTCAATGCGTATGGCGAGATAGTGGATGTCTTCTTTTTGGGACACAAGACAGCCAGCGGAGGGGTAAGTATTTTATTTTTTTATTTTTAATACATTTTGTCAACTTTTATTTTGTGTACGCAGTGTATGTAGATACACTGCGAATGCAAAACTCCCAGCCCTACATGTCACATGGGGAAGGAACATAGGAATCTTCCTTTCCCTGTGTGACATCACGTCCTTCTGCGCTTATGGGGAGAAAATGCGGCCGTAGATATATGCGGTGTGTGAATGCACCGCGTCTGTTTTCCTGCGCTAAATAGCATGGCCGCATAAGGCGGGAAAAGCACAGATGCAAAAAAAAATGCAGCAATTACGCCGCATGTGAACGTAGCCTAAGAAGCTTTACAGGTGAGAGACGATTGGGTCATTTCTCTCCAACAGAGGGTTAATCCAAGCAAGGGTTTCTCCTCCAGGTGAGAAGCCAAGAAGCCACTTTGACAGTGTCCACAAGGAATTGGTGTGGCAACAATTTAAAGTGCAGTATGCACTGATTGAGGAAACCCTTGCACAGTTTGTCTATTCTAACAGAGTGGCTTGCTCAGATGATGAGAAGAACTGGGCATAAGAACAATGGCCAAGTCAAGAACCGTAGGCTGGACAGGTGCTTGGCTTGTAGTTCCCTGCATAGAGGTAAGATACTCATCCATAGAGACCATATAGTCCAGCATTCAGCTCTGTGTCTCTTCCTGGTGATTACGTTCTTGCTGCAGACTTGTAAGCTGATAAGTAGTAGCTGGATCGAGTAGCTGCAGAGAACTTAGATGAGTGTCCAGTGCCTGCATGATGGTCATGAGCCTATGTTGTTCCTCTTGCACTTGAGCGAGTTCTCGCTGAGCAGAGAATGCTGGGTCAGCATGATCCATGCTCTGAGCAAACTGTTATGCTCACTATATGACAAAAGAGATATGGAAGTTGACCCCTTGGATAGAGATGGATATAATCACAGTCAATGTCCATGGTGGTAGATTCAGGCACACAATGAAAATGGTAACAGGGGAAAGGTAGAACCACGAACTAAGACAGTTCTCTGTCGAAACGCGTCGGTGTTAGCACATACTGCCTGTATTAGATGGATGGTGTTTATGTTTGAATAAATCCTCATAATTGCAAGTTTATGAGTGCTGGATTTTTCTACATTATTTATTGGATTCAGGCACACAGGTGGAAGACCTCAGTGGTACCTTGGGTGACAAGCCATAAGATTCATGTACAGATAGAATAGGCTCTGTGCAGGCAGGTGCAGTATAGTATGTGTAGTAGGCTCTATTGTGAGACAATTATAAGTTACATGGTACAGAATAAGGGTGCCAAGATATAGGCAAGGTGCAAATACTGGGGAACAAATAATTAGCAACACCACTAAGGACTCGAGATGTTGCTCAGGCACCTCCCGTAGGAGAAAGTTGCCTTACATGCACAGTGCCTCTTATCCATTAGCTGAGAGGCATATCCAGTTTATGGTTGTACTTGTACCACCCCTTTAACTCTTTACAGAGCATGGTGTGTAGCACCTAAGATGCTCTCCTGGGAGATCTGCACAGTGGGTGAAGTCTTCGAGAGCAGGAAGACACAGGTGGGAAGCAAGGAGGTAATATGGGACTGCAGTGGATGCACAGCACAGGCACGGGCAGACTGCATGGAGCCGCACACCTGCATTGTAGAGACTGATATTGCAACCAAGGGTATTACAGCCAGTCTTAAAAAAAACAGTCCGCTTCATCTCTATTTTACCATATATTGGGGTCATATTTCTGTAGCATTACAGGTTCTCCTCCTGCATTATTGCTGCTGATAGAGGGTCATGTGACCAAATCTGTATATCAGCCTCTTTTAATTAATTAAAAAAAAGACTATGGTAAAAACTGCATATGGTAAGAAAAAAATACATTGTCAACCATTTAATGATGAAAAGCTAAGCACTTTTCATACACAGTGGGTGCTAACTAAAGTGGTCCCCTTCAGGCAGATGATGTAATCAGACATCATATATTCAATAATGAAAATATTGAAAACTGAGTATAAAAACTGCTTGATAGATGAACACCGCGTTGTCCAATATTACTGAACTGTCACTACGTTCAACCCAGATTTTGATGGTGTTAAGTAGTACACTGCTCTGTTATGTCTAAATGCCACGTCACACGCTTCAATTTCTTGAGCGATATCGCTTAAGCGATCTGTTTTTTTGATTGCTTAAGCGATATCGTTTGTGCATCGCTGCGTGTAAACGATCGATTTTTTTATTAAAAATCGTGTGGTCGCTCATCGCAGATTTGTGATCAGGACCTCAAATCCGTCGTTCATCGTTCAAAGCAACATCATTCAAAGTTGCGGATCGTTGTGTGTGACATTGCTTAAACGATATTTTCTTGTTTCCAGCCACTGAGAATAGGCGTGACTTTTAATATTGTTGCCACGCCTCGTCTGCGTTGATTTGTTGATGCAATAGCATTCCTATTGGCTGTTTGGATGTGATCGGAAAGGCGCCATTTTTTTCGTCGTTGTTGTGTTTTTCACTTTTTAGCGTCTCAAAAATAGAACACAAGAGGGTTTTAAAAAAAACAGCACGAGATCGCACATGCGCAACAAAGAATCGAACGCAGGAACAAACTAGCTGAGACGCAGAAAGAAGCGGAAGAGACACAACACTGACCAAACAAAACTCAAGATATGCCCACCAATAGGAGTAGCAGGGGCGTGCTAAAGTCACAAACAAGGACGCCCATGTCCGAACATACATCACATTACTACGCCCAGAATTAAACAGAAAGCTCCATAAAGATGTTGTGCTGGCCCTGCCTCTGAACGATCGCGAGATCGTTGCCTTGCTCGCCTAGCGATGGCAAAATCATTAAATTGCTCAAGCGTCTTCAACGATATCTATATGTGTGACATCTCACGAACAGATTGTCTGGGCGATCTCGACCACGGGAGATCGCTCGGAGAATTGTTCACAAGATTGAAGCGTGTGACGTGGCCTTTACTGTTGAAGATCACAGTTTTTGTGTTTGTAGTGGTATTATAATTAATCTTAAATTTTCCACACTTTATGGATTTTATTAGCCTTTAAGAAAATAATGGTTAATGCAGCAAGGGCTAAAATTAGCCACTGAGTAATATAGAAGCAAAAATAACGAGGACATATTTAATTCATTCATTTGACTCTTTACAATATTAAAAAGTAGTAACTTAGTATAAAACATTTCTGCTTCGCCGAGTTTACATTTTTAAACTTTTATTTTTGACTAAACAAACGTTTATGTAGATTGCACGTCACAGAGTGTGTTTGTGTTGGAAATCCTGAACACTGTATGGCAGCCTCAACCGGCATTTGGCTTTGTGCTTTGAGAAAAAGAGAGAATTACACATAGGATAAAATATATTTGCTGTCAACATCGTACTACAAAGTGTTCTATTTTAATTGTCTATTTCATGTGAGAAAAATGCCCATATGGTATTAATGGAAACTTTGAACTCAATTAATTCTGATAGCACAAAATAAACTCTGGAAAGAGACTGGAAAGTGTTGACTGACACTAAACAGAGTCCCCATTATGGATGAATCTATTCCCCGTATGTTGCAACTAATTGATGGTATAATAAGTATAAGTAAGAATTTAATGCATTGGAAAATATCTAATACACACATGAAAACAGTGTATATATTGGTGCAACTAATCTCATATTATTTTACATTTAGCTAAATATACAAATTTTCAATTATACATCTCAAATGACAAAAATAACACATTACACGGAGTACAAAGAGGGAGAAGGCCATTAGACAGTCTGAGCCAAGCGGAGTAGCTGATGACTTCACGTATTATTTTTTGTATATTCTGCCACTGAAGAGATTAATCATGAAGTCGCTAAACTTATTCACAAAGGTATTAAGACTCAGAAACAATGCACTTGAAGCTATTAGGCTGGAAGAGCATCTATACCTCCAGGTTTATCACATCTCTAGAGATATATGCTGTATTTGTATTTTAGTGCTAGAGGCTTCTAATAAGTGCTCTCACTCTCAACTTTCCACATTCAGGACTTTGGCCTTTAACACTAGCTCCACTTATTTCTGAACATTTATTACATGGCCCCCAGTGATGGTATTCTTTTGTAATGAATGGAACATGTTGGATTCTTTTTTGATCCAACTTTTATTCCACGCGATACACTCATCACCACACCAACCATAACATCTAATACATCCTTCACGATGACAGATTGTTGACATAAGCCTAGGAGAGCAGACTGATACTTAGTGCAAATGCAGACATAGGCTCCTTTCACGTTGCGATTTTTTTGCAATCTGTGGATGTCCAGACAGCCACGGATCCGATTTAGACCCCATGTATCCCTAAGGGCAACGGATCGGATTGCCCTTAATGGCATCCCATTTGTGTCGGATCCGATTGTGTCCGATTTTTTGTTGTACCCAAAATTGAAGACTGCTCCGATTTTGGGCACAGCGGACCAAATTGGACACAATCGGGTTTGACATGGTCCATAGCAATTAACATGGGGCCTATGGAGCGCGGATCCGATAAAAATAGGAATGTTTATCGGATTCGATTTAGTGCAACACGCATGCGCAGAATGTTTTTTCTGGCATTAAAGATACTAAAATCGGATCCGTCATAAAATCGGATCGGACACATGAGTGTCCTCTGATCCATTTCTGTCCGTTCCTGTCCGTGGGGTCCTGCAAAAAATAGGATCCCGACGGACAGGAAAAAATGGCAATGTGAAAGCAGCCATAGGATCGATCTTATTTCTCCCAAATCATTGTTTATCTGAGGACCACAGTGACAAAATCTGTAAAGAGGATACAATAAATATGCATATTCAGTATACCCCTACTATTAGGATCTTTAGGTCAGTCGGTGGCTCTGTACACACCTCTTCTGAACCATACATGTAACTCCTGCCTCATAGAATAAATGTATTCATAGAATGTTTAACTGGAAAATGCCAAAAGAGCCACTTTGGTCCCTGTCAGGCAAGGTCGTAGAGTTGGAGTCGGAGCCGATTTTGGTGCAGTTTAGTGCACTTTGGTGGAGTCGGAGTTCGAGTTGGTATAAAATGGACCGACTGCAACTTCTAAAATATATAATACATTGGGTACAGTAGTTCAATGCAGAATGTGCTGAATATTATTACGGTATGAATTATTATATTCTATCTAAATATCTTAATTATTTTATCATAATATTGAATAAAGCCTGATGTTCAAATTGTACTACAATAAATGTATCACTTAAACATGAGCCATGCATGAGGCAGTCGGAGTAGCTAGGCTTTAGCATACCTTTATTTTTACCCGTACAGGAAAGCATAGCAGACCAGGCATAGAAATAGAAGAGTCAGGGTCCCATAGCCTACTTTTCAGTGCCATCTCCCCAATCATCAACATCAAGCCCTCCTGCTCTGCTTCCCACTATGAAACTTAGCTCCTGATGCTTTACTGCTGGGCCCTTGAGTAGCGCTGCCCTCTCTATGGAGACATCTGAAGCTTACACTATGGTGAGGAAAAGTAAAGTAAGAGACCTGCTGGATGTGATAAGGCGGAATGGAGCAGTTTAGAGATCATCCTACATCACTCTGAATCCTCACACATATTAAGCAGATATTATTATTGTAAAAACGGTCAACCCTGTGACTTCTTTGTAATATCTGATTTTAGGAAACCTGGTGGTAACCAATATGGCTGCCATTATAAATTAATTTGAGGCTCTCATACAGCTTTCTCTTAGTTCTGCTTGGAAAGTATTTATTAATTTTAATAAAGGGAAAGGGCTGCAATGTGGTAATGTGTTACACCATACAGGAATCCTGGAAAGCTGGGTGATTACTTAAATGGCAGCAATGATGATTCACTTTGGGCTTACCATAGAACTTTCTGTGGATCCTAAAGGGTAATTGAGCTGAGCTGCATATTGAAGTGTACAAGAAGAAGACTTGTGTAGCCAAGTGCTTCACATACTGTGGCTAATTCATACATTGCAATGTCCATATCACAACTAGTGGGCCCAGTACAAATCCTAATATCAGTGGCATCCATAGTTTTAACATAAAAAGTGGTAATATGTTAGGAACATGTGATATTCCACTATCCATTTCCCACAAGCCTAGTTTTAACATATACAGTCTGTCTATAGCTTGCTGACAAAGCTACAGACTGATGCAGAAAAGTCTGTAGTTTGCTTATGGGTAGAGATAAGTAAACCGGGCTTTAAAGTTCAGTGTTCATACCAAACTCAGACTTAAAACATTTTCAGGGTTTGGGTTCGGAGTTCTTTGGGTTTGGGTGCTTTACATATGCAAATCACTGGAGCGAGCATCACTGTGCTGGGGTTCACTAAATGCTTAGCCCTGTATGAGCCACCTTCAGTGTTTGAATGAGTCACACTAGGAATAAAATCAGCATTATTGGATGTAATGTGTTCCAAAAACAGAAAATGACCAAACACCGCCCCCCCTTCCCGGCAGTGTTTTTTTATGGCTGACTGTATGCGGGCAGAGAGCGGAATTGTCCAATCAGTGACTTCCAATGAAGTTCGTGTCAAGTTTGGGTGCAGATCAAAACTTAAAACAAAACAAAAAAAAAAGTATGTCTGTACTGCCAGAACCTGAACTTCCACAGGTCTGCTCACCCCTACTTATGGGTACATGGAGGATGTTTTCCAAGTAGCTGCTTTATAGTAACCCTAGCTCTCCCCTAGGTACATCATAAATGATCTACTAATATAATACATGGCTGTAAGGCTGACCTACATAACATAAAAAAAGCATACCTGTGGCTCAGTGAGATATGTGCAAATTGGGTACACAACGCTTTGCCCTGATTGCAGGTAATTAGCCTTTGTGCCTTGTAGCAGCATCTCTCTCTTCCATTTTACAAAATAATAATGTAGATTTTGGCAAGTTGACCTTGTCTGGTACAGTATTTCTGGTTTGTTGCACATGCTTTATATCATGAAGGTATTTTGTTAGGGAAGTGTTTTGAGGAAATAGCATGGAGGCTGGGTCACTATACAGGGGAAGAGTTGTATATATCAGCAAAAATGTTGGTTAATCTAGGACATTTTTTGTCCAGTGGTCCAGAAAAATTGCTGAGGAGATTTACAACCCTGGGTACTAAGATCTATAATGGCTACTATGATTATAGTTCTGTCCCTGCAACAGACTTTCTTATACAGAGATCAGACATAAAATGTGAAATCTGCATTTTCTTATGGAATGAAAATATAGTCACCTTTTCGTTGCCGCATTCTGTGCCATCCATTGGTGGGTCCAGTCTTGTTCTGCACTCTTTTTCGGTCTCCAACTTACACCAGAGTCCTGTACAAATAACATGCTAAAAAATATGTTAAAAATGGCAGGTACATATTTAAAGTGAATATTTTAAAAAAGATTGCACAAATCATAAATATATGTTTCATATAAAACTTGGGCTAAAAGTCATTACAAGGTCTAATATTAACACTTCTCTGTAACCCCATTATTGGAATTCGCTTATTTGCACAAATGAAATAATAATCTGGAGAACTAATACTAATGGTGGGTTTACACGCTTCAATATCGTTGCGATATCGCAACTCAATGGCGCAGGAGCGCGCAATTAGTGCACGTTTCTCCCGCATCGCATTGGATGTTTACACGCTGCGATATCGGAATACAACGTCCGTGCGATGTCTACGCCCCCCAACCCAGGAACGATCCTTTAACATGGGAGTGAATGGGCGACGTTTCAAATCGCATCGTAGTTGGGCGTTTACACCGCACGATCCGACTCCAATCTCCCTTCAATATCGGAGCATTGAATAGCACGCTCATTCAATCCCCGATATCGCATTGACATCGTTCCTGCATCGTATTGGACGTTCACACCATACAACGCAGGAACGATCTCGGGTCCAACGATCGAACCACGTGACTTTTCATTGAAATTGGACTACGATATCGCAACGTGTAAACCCGCCATTAGAGCTCAGTAGTCTTATAGTGCCCTGTATTCAGCCACCATCACACATAGCTGAAGGGAGCACACCCAAACTCAGTGCTGAGCCACATAGCATGGTGGTTGGGGCTTAGTTACAGAGGACCCTGGAGCTTTGATTTATGTCTCTACCATCAGTAGATCAAGAAAGCCTGAGTCTGAAAGACATTATGGCATGTTCATGGCATATGTTTTGCATTCCATGACTGCCCTATTCATCTGAATATATCTTCTACAATAGAAGTTTGAAAGTGAAAACTCAAAAGCTTTTCAAAGAAATATCAATTTAAATAATTAACTTTATGGAAATAAGAATACTGATGACTGTTAGTTAACATTTTATGATCTTCTATCCTGCATCTGACAGTCCACCCCCTCTGAAACTTTGCTACTTTTTTCAAGCATAAAGAATAGAATCATTTATATAATATTATTATTATTACTACTTTAAACAGGAATAGGTAACAGCATTGTAAAAGTTAATTCTTAAAGAGGAACAGTCACACCTCTGCTGCATGGCAATCTAAATGCAGCACTGAATGCAGCATGTCTGCTGCATTCAGGGAAGGGGTCCCCCATGTGTCTGTGTGCTGTGTACCCTGAGATATAGCCTTAGTAAAACTCACTGTTAGAAGCCATGAGGGCAGTCCCTTGTGCAGGAGCCAGCTCGATTGACTGGGGAGCCATTCCCTCCCCCTCTGCCTTTACTGTGCCACCTCCTGCTGTGCTGTTTATAGTTTGTTCAGACAGCAGGGCATGAATCTGGAGCTGACATCAGGAAAAATGATTTGCATGCTGTGTGAGGCAGGATGAGTGACAGAGAGGAGGAGGGCAGAGCTAGCACAGCAGAAGCAGCACAAAGAGGCAGAAGGGGAGGGAATGGCCCCCGTCAATCGAGCTGCCTCCTGCACCAGGGAATGCCCTCATGTCTTCTAACAGTGAGTTTTACTAAGGCTATGTCTTATGGTACACAGCGCACAGAGACATGAGGGACCCCTTAACTACATGCAGCAGACATGCTGCATTCAGTGCTGCATTTAGATTGCCACGCAGCAGGGGGGTGACAGGATCTCCTTAATTATTTTTACCATATCACCATATCAACAGGTATAAAAAATGTATCAATCTGTTAAATATTTGTTGTAGTTATATAGTTACATAAGTTGTAAAAGAGCTAATTCCATCAAGTTGAACCTTCACCCAGTTATACATTTTTGACACTAAATCATTTATAACCAACAATGTTATGTGCACTGAGGAAATTATCCAGCTCCTTTTTTAAAAGCTGGTATAGTATCTGCCATTACTATATCTTGTGGTTGAGCATTCCACAGTCTGATTGCTCTAACTGTAAAGAATAATTTCTTATTTAGCTGCCTGAATCGCTTTTGCCTAGGTCACACTTGAGCCTTAAATCCATTAAAAGCATCAGTTTTTCAAGGTTGAAAATGTTGAAAAACTGAACCTTTAATGGATCCATTGACTCCAATGCAAAAAACGCAGTGTCAAAATGCACTGTTAAAATACGCTATACAAATAGGTACCATTTGCGTGTGACAGCGAGAAATCAGTGATCAGTGACCTCACAGGGCTGGTAACCATGGTAAACACCGGGTATCTAGGCAGCGCGCGCTGCCTAGATACCCAGTGTTTACCATGGTTACCAGCGTTTTTCCTGCTTAGCACTGTCTGTAAGCAGGGAGGATGCTGGTAACTATGATAAACAGCGGGTATCCAGGCAGCGCGCGCTGCCTAGATACCCGGTGTTCATCATAATTACTAGCGCTCTCCCTGCTTAGCGCTGCTTGTAAGGCAGCGCTAAGCAGGGAGGACACTGACATCGCCTTCAGTGATGTGGGAGGTGGCTCCCATGGCCCTGATCACTGGGGAGATCTGCCTGTTTGACAGCTCCCCAGAGATCAGGTAACTACGCTCCAGCGATCCCGGTAGGTCGTTATCGCTGTCGGGATCGCTGGAACGGTCGTTATGTGAGACAGGGTCTTTAGGACAGGTTCATATTTATATTGTGTTGACTACATATAGGACAACAGCACTTTAGAGAGTAAATGTAATGGAAATCTATCTGAATACAATGAGCAGCATATCACCCACAATCTATTACATTCAGTAATGGTGCTGATAGTGCAGTTTGGTCATTTTTATTTACTGATATTATTTACTCAATAGTTAATTGAATTTTTGCCATTGTCTGACCTCAACCGAAGTGACACATGAATGACCCTGATTTTTTTTCTTAGTGCGTTAAAGAGGTTACAGAACTTCACATTTTATGGCATTGCTCTGCCAAGACATGTGCAATGCTTACAGCTGGAGTAAGTCAATCATATTTAGCTTGTATAAAATCAATAAACAATGAAAATTTCATCCAAAAAAATAAGCCGCTGTTAGCAGCCAGGACACGTATACAAGCAGATCTTCACTTCAGGGTGAGAAAACAAGAGTCCAATGCATAAATAAGTGTTTTCTTCCAGAATTATTTGACCATATGTTATTCTTGTTGTTATGTAAATATATACATAACCTAACAATATTAATCATTTTATGCTGTTGTACAAGATGGCTGAAATGACAGCAAATAGTAAGTTAATATTAAAGAGGTTTTCGACTACTAGGAAATCGGGTATCCTCAGGATAGGTCATCAATATCTGATTGGAGGGGTCCAACATGTGGCCCAACCCACCAATCAGCTGTCATCAGCTCCAACTGCAGTCAAATGGAAACATTGAGGATCACAGCTCCATCACACTGCTTAGTAGCTACTACCGGTACTGCAGATCAGCTCCTATTTATTTGACCTATTGTATGGTAGATAATATCATAGTAAAGGAAAACACATTACACTGTGAAATACCATTGCAGTTCCCTCCTATAGTAAATATGGAATCTTTCTTATGGCTGTTTTCTAAAATCATCACAGAACAACCAGCAAAAATATTAACTTCAATGCAAAATGTATAGAATCTGTAAATTCTATTTGTCCTTTATATCTTTGTTAACAGTATATAGGCTATTCACAGGGCAGTAAGGAAATCTGATTATTAGTTGATTGTACTTTCAAGTTAGGCTAGGGTCACACTTGCGTTTGCAAACCAGTTACTGGATCCAGTTTTTCATCCTGAAAACCTGATAAGGTACCTGACCCATAGACTCCAATGTTAACAATTGTTTGCCAAAGTGCAATCTGTCTACTGGATCCAGTTTTTGAGAAGTCAGATTTTAATAGGGTCTGCAACATTTTTTGGCCTTTTAGCAAAACCTGATCAGTTTTTAACATGGGACCCTATGGGAACCTGATCCACTACCTGATGGTACATATAGAAAAAAAGGGAGATACAAGAGGCGCAGATTGTGCCCTATCAAACAGACATTATAGTTCTTATGTGGATTATAAGTGTATCCACTCACCTTTTATGGTTGTGAGACCCACAACCAGTTTAAAAGCATAAGGTACCATCAGGTACCTGATCAGGAACCTGATCCAGTAAAAATGCCTCCAAACAAGCAAGGGGAAAAACTAGATCCAGTAATGTATCCAGTTACTGGATGCAGGCTCCCATGTGTGACCCTAGCCTTATAAGTAAAATGTCAATGATAAGCTCTGAATAATGTGATAATCGTCTTCACTGAACACAGATTTCACCAAAGAATACAGAGTTTACCGAGTGGAAGATGAGTCCAGAAAAAAAGAGAAACAGGTTTCTCTGATGAGATACATTACAAAGTTGCTTATTTTCATCTGTATTAATGATTTATGAAATAAAAATTAAAGCAGCAGTTACTTTTTAAGGGATCATTATATGAAAATTAATTAAGCAATAGAGTAAACCTTTAACTCCTTAAAGGAGTTGTGTGGTCTAAAACTGATAACTGTTCAGTAACTCAATGTAACTGCAAAATTATCAATCCTCCACAGTGTTGCGAGGTTGTCACATGTCCCTCAGGATTGAAGAAGCGGCCATTTGCCCTTGCCTATTTTCAGAGTGTTAGTGATTAGGGACAGTGCTGCTGCCGCTCTGTGCTGAAACGTCCGTTTTGCACAAATAGATAGCTAGCTACTCCATCGCTTTTTAGATAGAATAGGATATAGACAGGGTCCATCCAGACATAGGCAATTTTTGTGAGAACAAGTGTGATTACTAAATCTGTGTGTATTTCCAAAGCTGCATTTTTTTGCATACAGCAAGTGCTTCCTCTTAAACGGCTGTGTTTGGCCTCAAAGCAGCGATTACAAAATCCTTCAGTTTCCGCTATAAAGGCTGTGTTTAGCCTCTGACCAGTAAATACTAAATCCTTCAGTTTCCTCTAAAAAGGCTGTGTTTGGTCTCAAAGCAGTGCATGCAAAATCCTTCAGTTTCACCTTAAAAGACTGTGTTTGGCATCTAGCCAGGGATTGTCAAATCATTTAGCAGTTTGTACTAAAAAGGCATTTTTTTGCTTCAAAGCAGTGATTGCCAAATCACTTAGTTTCCCCTAAAAAGTTGTGTTTGGCATTAAACAAGTGTTTTCTGAATCTCAACAAACACTGGAAGGGAGGGAGTTGGGGGATGGTGCTCTTGACTGGGATCACCTGAAGCTGTTAGTGCCAGGATAGGGATGTCTGGAATCCATTCAATCCATGACCCACAAGTAGAGAAATCCAGCACTGGATTCTTGTAACTTCTTTTAAGATTGTTTTTAATGTGCTAAGTTAGCATAAAAATATCATGGACGGGGAACGCAGTCCCACAACCCTGGACGCGTTTTGGCCAACGCCCTTCGTCCTTCGTAAATACACCTCTAAAAGTGATGCCTCATAACACACATGTTGAATACAATTACATATTAACCCTTTATAACACAGGTTGAAGAAAACAGACCTGTCACAAAATAGTCTATTACAGTTACAAGCCAACCTTATCATCAATGCATTATACATAGACAAATTGAGCAGAGGATAAAATGCAGACAAACACAAGCGTCCCAGCGAACAAGAAGAAGGAAAAAAAATGTTTTTCTCTTTTTATCTCTTTCCACCTTCTATTATTATTTAATTGGTTACAATACCAATACCATCCACCGTGCTGATATACTCGTGAATAAGACTCAAAAAAAGAAAAGAAAGTGAAAAAAAAATATCTCTTTTTTATCTATTTCCACTTTGTTTTATTGTCTAATTGATATATATGCCAATACCATCCACCGTACTGATATGCTTGATGAGAAGTCTCAAAAAAGGAAAGGAGAGAGAAAAACAACTTTTTCCTCTATCTCCCACCACCTTCTTTTATTGTTTCATTGGTTACAACACCAATACCATCAACCGTGTTAATATACTCAGTGAAAAAGGCTCAAAAAAATAAAAGAAAGGGAAGACAAAAAAAAGAAGACTTTTTCCTCTTTCTATCTCTTTCCACCTTCTTTTATTGTTTATTTGGTTACAATGCCACTACCATCTACTGTGTTGGAGGCTTAAGAAAGAAGAAAAAAAAATTGATGGCATCGGGGAAGTGAATGAAAAATTGTCAGAGTGGATCGATGGTAGGCTGCAGCCGCTGTTGAACTGATCGATCGGTTTGATAAGGACACCAAACACATTCTCAGCAGCGTACGTGAGATGACATGGCACAAAGAGTATTCTTATATAACGTGCAATGTCATCTCACTGCACTCTTGTATCCCTCATGATTTGGCCCTAATTGCGTTTTCAGATATACTATCCAGAACTGATGTATACCACATATTTAAAGAATTTCATTATGATTGCGGTTAAACATCTTCTAACCATCAATTTCTTCAAATTTGATACGTCTTTTTTCATTCAATTATGCAGTTGCCCAATGGGGCAAATTTTTCCCCATTGCTGGTAAACCTGTACATGATGTTTTAGGAAAGACAATATATTTATTACTTGGATAATCCCTTTCTCAATTAAGTAAAGTGGTGGGGGAGATACATCGATGATGTCATCATCTTTTGGGTTGAAGCTGTTGATGTGCCCCCCACTTCATGCATTTTCAAATGATTCATTGAGTATATCAATAACAACTCACTTAATGTACGTTTCACCTTTGCAGTCCATGGTGTCCGTGCTTCACATTTGGATTTGGAACTGAGGGGGGACCCAGAGTCAGCATGATACATAGAACTCTATATCGGAAGCTGGTAAGTGGGAATTTGTTACTGCATGCTGAGAGTTGTCATCCTCGGCATGTGGTGCGTAATCTCCCCATGGGCGAATATATTAGGGCGAAAAGAGCATGTTAAAGGGCATTAGTTGTTTAATGAGGGGGTGTTGAGGGTTAACAACAGACTGAAAAACCGTGGGTATAAACCGCACTGTCTGAACTGTGTGATATCCCAGGTCAATCATAGAAGCCGGAATTCATAGTTGCAGGACAAAAACAGTGTATTGGGCATTAATCAGAACTTAAGTAACAAAAGAGCCAGCAAGGAAACTTATACATGTTATCTCCCGACCTTCTCTACTGCCTATTGTCAGGACTGCAACAGAATTGTTGGTCTGGTTTGTAAATTCATACCAATATTACATCAAGACCCTATTCTGTTGAAAATTTTGTCACAAGGGTATTGGTGTGTACCCCAACATAGCTTGAGCTACAAGCGTGGTGGTAAAAAGCGTAATCTGTGCCGATATGTTGATGTGACACAAACATTTACTGACAACGTGACCAATCGTGAGTTCAAGATCAATGCATATATAAACTGTAACACCACACACGTGGTGTATATGGCATCATGTATGGCATGTTGTAAGAATTATATCTTGTGCACATCAAGAACTCTGAAAAATAGAATGAGTGAACATATAACAGCATCCAACCCCAGTGCTAATGCAAGACGCAGGAATTTATCAGGTTTATCAAAACATTTTTTAGAGGCCCACAGGGGTGATATGCGCAGATTGATTGTGAAGGGGATTTAGAGAATATGTCGACCGAATAGGGGTGGGGATTGGGAGAAGGCGGTCCTATGTCGTTAGGCCTATTGGATACTCACTTTGAATGTGAGGTATCTGGAGGGTCTCAATTATCGATCAGATGTGTCATATTTTTTTTTAAATCACGTGTAGAGAATGCAGTAAATACAAGGGCATCCCTTTGTAACTCAATAGTTGCATTGAGTCTTTTCGCTGAGCATACTGGCATGGCGGATGGCTTTGGCATAGAAAACAATAAAAAAATGTATCTATTATTCTTTTTCTCTTTCTTAAACCATTTTCACCGAGTATACTAACATGGTGGATGGTATTGGTATTGTAACCAATTAAACAATAAAAGAAGGTAGAACGAGATAGAAAGAGGAGAAAGGTTTTGTTTTTCTTCCCTTTCCTTTCTTTCTTTGAGCCTTTTTCACTGAGTATATCAACATGGTGGATAGTATTGGTATTGTAACCAATTAAACAATAAAAGAAGGTGGTGGGAGATAGAGGAAAAAAGTTTAGTTTTTTTTTCTCTCCTTTCTTTTTTTTGAGACTTTTCACGGAGCATATCAGTACGGTGGTTGGTATTGGCATATATATCAGTTAGACAATAAAAGAAAGTGGAAATAGATAAAAAAGAGAGATTTTTTTCACTTCTTTTTTTTTTTTTGAGCCTTATTCTCCCAGTATATCAGCACGGTGGATGGTATTGGTATTGTAACCAATTAAATAATAAAAGAAGGTGGAATGAGATAAAAAGAGAAAAAGTTTTTTGTTTTTTCTTCTTCTTCTTGTTCTCTGGGACGCATGTGCTTTTCTGCATTTTATCCTCTGCTCAAGTTGTCCATGTATAATACATTGATGTTAAGGTTGGCTTGTAACTGTTATAGACTATTTTCTGACAGGTCTGTTTTCTTTTACCTGTGTTATAAAGGGTTAATGTGTAATTGTATTCAACATGTTTGCTATGAGGCGTGACTTTTAGAGATGTAAAGAGGGTGGGGGTCATGTCTTTTGCTGCTGACAAAGGACGTCATCCGAAACGCGTCCAGCGTTGTGGGACTGCTTTCCCTGTACATGATGTTTTTATGGTAGCTTAGCACAATAAAAATAATCTTAAAAGAAGATACGAGTCCAGTGCTGGATTTCTCTACTGTAGTTTTCCCAATCTGTGTGCATAAAACATGAGTGGGAAATCCCAAGGTCATGGTGGAAAGTGGAAGGGGAAAAAAGGTGTTAGAAAGGGGAGTAGGCTTAGTGTTGGAGGTGTATGTGGGGTAGGTGCTAATGCTAATGTTACTGAAAGCTGTACTGACCAAACATTGGCTCATCATATCCCAAGTAAAGTGACAACTTCTGTTACTGGACAGCCTACTTCAGTCTTTTTGTTTGCAAGCAGCAATACAAGTTGTGGATGAGGCACAGAAAGAGCTTTTGCTACAGTTCATGGCAAGAGCTGCATCAAGTGGCCTGTCCTCCTGTTCCTCCTCCTCAACATCATAAACAGTACAGTTATCAGAGCTGGCACCCCAACTACCCATGTATCGCCCTGGGTCACAACTCTCCAACCGCACCACTTATTGTGGGAAACACAGAGAGGCAATTGTGCAGAGATGTTCATACATTCTATTCCATGAGCATTAGAGTTCTGCTCCAAAGATTCACATACTCCAGAGGAGGAAAGTATCTGCACCGATGCCCAAAATTATTTGAATAGGGATCCATGGATGACAAGGTAAGGTCCCTGCAGAATCCAGACCCTCATCACAAGACGTTAATCGTTGGGGGTGGAGTAAGGATGAGACTCAGATACCTGAGAAGCACCTGCACTGTACTATGTGTTCAGGATAAGTAGAGGATAGTGACTCTCATAGCAAGAAGTGTGACTACTGAGAGGATTATAATTAGTTTCAAGATCTCACTTGCAATCAACCCAGAGTCATGCAGCTGAATAGCTCAGCAGAGGTGATGGAGGAGGAGGAAGACAAGGAGGCTAGGTTGTATCTTCACACACATAGACTAAGGGCTTCAAGCACAACAAGCACTGCATCCTCAGCTACAGCTCTGGCTCTGGACAGCAGCAGTCGTGGGTCAGTAGTTGTCTGAGGCCAAGGGTTGGCAAGCCTTGGCCTTTTCAAACACAACAAAAGATGTCCCAACTCACGTTATTTGCAAAGTTTGTAAAAAAAAACTTCAGTAGAGGGAAAAAAACAATAATTTGCCTACTATACGCATGAATTGCACATGGCCCAGCCCAAAGCATTCCTCAGGGAAAATTAATGTGCTAAAACTGAGCCTAGAGGCCTCACCAAACATAATTCACCACATCAACAGCATCTGCTGTTTCTTCCTCCTCCGTCATCATGGCAAGTGTTCTCCGAAAGGTTCCAGCCACAGAACCTTCACTTGTTTACCCGCTACAGTTGGGGTGAGTGATAGCCCCAGCTTCATTAACCTCAATGAACTGTGACCTCTTTTTCCAAGATTGCAATAAATCCTGGGTCCTTATAGCTACAGCTTGCAGGAAATAGATACGGAGTCCTTGTGGTACAATGCCAGCTTAAATATAGCTCTCCAGACTCTTAACTTCCCACCAGGACAAAATCTGGTCTTTGAAGGTTTTAGTGAGTTCCTTAAAGACTATTATTAAAGGAATTAATTACGATTATTAATTTAATTAATAATATATTATTATATTATTATTATTAAAGGATGAGGAACATCTCCTCTGAATGTAGCTCTGATCTGAGAAAACCTCACTTAGCCACTGACTTATCTAGTCCGACTGAGAGGAAACCAGCCATGTCCAAAAAATCAAATAATAGGTATGGGTGTGCATCAAATAATAATTTTTAGAATAAGCAAAATGATAAAACTTACTTTTAAAATCACTTATATAAAAAGAGGATTCAAGGTGATGAAACATGTTGGGACATACAGGAAGGATAGTTTTAGGGCAAAAATTTGCAGGAGCAGATGTGGACTGCTTTTGTAAGGGCAGGAGCCTTTCGGGTCTACGGTTAATGATTTTTTGTTTTAATAGGATTACTGTAGGGTCTGTTCTTTGGCACCTGGACCATGACCACGATTCCCTGATTACTTCACCCACACTGCTCCTGTCCAGTGATTGGTGAGATCAATGCATGTTTATTATAATTACTTTATATTTGACAATAGTGTACTATGCGCATGTTTGTAGTGACCACTGTCACTTGGTGACCAGATTAGGAGTAATTTTATGTTTTCCTTTTTTTTCTATGTCATGATTTTTTATGAATAGGTGTCCACTGTCACTTTATCCAATAGAGAAAACATATACACTTTGTGTTTCTGTCTTCTCAGTTATTTTTTTGTTTGTTACATATTCAGTGGCTGGTTTACCCAGCTTTTTGTGGTCTATGTGTAGAGGTACTCCTTCTTTTAAATACGTAATTTAAACTAGTTTTATCATTTTACTTATTCTAAAAATTGCTATTATTTCATATACACTAATACCCCCTGGGTTACCCATTATTTTTTTAAATCAGCCCATCCACCAGCAGAACTAAGTACATAGTGAACGACTGGAGTGGATGGTGCAGGAGTATCTAGAGCGCAATATCCATGCCATCAGGGGGAGTTTGGACTCTTTTGCATTTTGGGTTTCACAAATGGAGGAGTTGCCTGAGCTCACCCATCGCGATTTGCAGGTTTTGTCATACTCAGCAACCAAAGTTCTCTCAGAACATGTCTTCAGCACTGCAGGTGTTGTCCTGACGGATAAGCAATCCGTCTGTCCCCTGAAATTGTAGACCGCCTAACTTTCATCAAAATGAACAAGTCATGAATCTCCAAGGACTTTTCCATCCCAGGGGCAGACTAGGCAGAGTAGGTGATGTTGTACTCTTCAGCTTGCTGCATTCATCTTTCTATTATACAATTTTTATTCTGAGTCAAATGATGCCTCTTTGGTAATGTCTGGCCCTAATTTTTGGAAATGTGTAGTCTCTTCTTGGGGGTCTCCTTATCTATTCCTGAACTTAGCAGGGCCCTGTGAGTACGATACCTACACGTGTCGCTAATCCCCCTGTTACTAATGAATGTTTTGCCTTGAAATGCTAGGCCAGGCCCTGTTCCAGACCCTGTGCAATGCATGCAAGCAGCACATTATACATTTTTTTTAATTGTGGGTCAATTGATGCCACTTTAGTGGTATCTGCCCATAAATTTTTAAAATGTGGAGACTCTTCTTAGGGGATCTCCTTCTTATCTGTTTCTTGAACTTAGCAGGGCTATGTGAGTACGATGCCTACATGTGTTGCTAATCCCCCTGGTACTAGTGAATGTCTAACATTGAAATGCTAGGCCAGACCCTGTTCCAGACTCTTTGCTATGCATGCAGGCTGTGCCATTTTGCAATTTTTATTCTGGGTCAATTGATGCCACTTTGTGGTATCTGGCCATAATTTGTCTAAATGTGGAGACTGTTATTGTGGTGTCTTTGTTTTGTGTTTTGAGAATTTAGCAGGGCTCTGTGAGTACCATACCAACACCTGTCATTCATCACCCTGTCAGTGTTGAAGCTTGAAATAATGGGCCAGGTCTTGTCCCATGCATCCATAATGCACAATGATGAAAATGTTAAATCTGCAGAATAGATGTCAATTTTCCTGGCATCTGTCCCAACATTTGAGCTCTTTTGGCCGCTTTTGTGCCCCTTTGTAGGTGTTTTGTAAACCCTTGACTTTGCTTCCCTAAATTGAAATGGTGTTTGGATGTTAGGATAACCGATCATCGATCTATTCAGTGAACATATGCCTGTTCGGCGAACTGAATCAAACCCAAACTTCAAAAGGTTCGCTCATCTCTGGATGTGACAATATACTTTGTTTTAATTATGGATTTTCTGCATATAATGCAAGTTCATGGGGAAAATTGTTAAAAAAAACTCAGTGTATCCTCAGGAGAAGTTGGCACAGCAGGTCAGTTTATGCTGCGCAAAAAAAAGAAGAAAAGTGGGCATGAGATTTGTATAAATACGATCACCTTACTGGAACTGTAAGAGGCTACTATTTTTGTGCAGTGAAAATATACAAATTTAAAATCTCACAAAAAACTCATTGTGGTAACTTAAGCCTTTGGGAATCTGTCAACAAGATCAACCCTTCAAACCATATATATCTGGGATGCCGGTCTTTGAAAGCTAAAATCATTTACACCTTTATACTGTACCATCTGTTTGAAATCAGGTACCAGGCAAGGAAATTAGACAGTGTTTGTGCAAGGTAGGAAAATAACTTTGGATGCCAAAGACTCTGAAAGTGCTATGTGGTGTCTACAGCACTTAACGTCACATTTTCATATAGGTTAAAACACTATTTTTACGAAAGCAGCAACATATAGGAGATATAAGTGTCGATAAATTAAGCTTTGAAAGATCTGCATGAATATGTATATGATCCTGACAGATTCCATTTAACGATAGATACTACATCAGAATTTTGTGTAATTTGCATTAATCAAACTTGAAATAATGTGCCTGGATCTTGCTGATTGGTAGAGGTGATGAGCAGGCCTTTGCAGAACAATGCATGCCTCGGCATCATGAAATACATCACCCAAGGTTACTGATTAGTCCTCCGGTGATGCATGTCGGGTCTCCACTGAAAACCTTTTCCCCTTTTTTCCCCTGACCCACTTCAATTTATCAAAGGATGATGAAACTGCACATGGTGTAATGATATAAGTCTCTCTAGGTTACATTCCAAATTGTAACACTGGACTGAAATGGTCTATATTTTACAGGTGCTGAAGTGTTGTGAGGTGTGATAATGAACCCAGTAGCATACAGAGCAATCATCAAGTTCCTTTTACTTAAAAGTGTGTTCATCAATAGCGAAATGGGGTTGCCATGGAATTGAAGCCGTTTCCACCAGAGTTCAAACACATTTGAAATAATGTTATCTAATCTTGACTACGTCATATCATGAGGAATTTTCACCATAAACATCTTTCATTTTATCGATTGTCTCCCTTAGTGTGCGGACTATTAAGTAAAGCAGCTTGATGACTGCTCTGTAATCCACGGGGTCCATTATCACACCTCCCACCACTTCAGCATCTGTAAAAGAAAGTCTGTTATCAGTCCAGAGTTGCAAATTGGCATGTAACCTATAAAGACTTATATCATTACACTTTTGCAGTTTCGGCATCCTGCAATAAATAAAAGAGGGTCAGGGTAATCCTTAGGGTGCTTAGAGACACAATCAGTATACGCAGCGTTTTGGACGCAGCGTCTTGCCGTGCGTCCAAAACGCTGCGTAGTACAGTTTAAGCATAGTGGATGGGTTTTCAAGAAATCCCATCCTCACTATGCTTAACCCGACAGCAGCGATCTGACAGCTGCGGTGCGGGTTGCGGCTTTCCACTCCTCCTCGGGATGTTCATTTCATGCTGCGGAGTTGGAAGCGGCTGCCATCGGGTGACTGCGGGAAGAAGCCGCCCCGCACCCACCGCACATGGTGAGTACAGGGCGGCTGCGGTCTCCCTGCGGCCACCCGCAGCTTCACTCAGGTCCGGAGGAGCTGCATCCAACACGCAGCTCCTCCGGACCGTGAGCACACAGCCTTAATGAATGCCCCTCGTATCATGGTCATGTGTTTGATTTTTGTTGGGGCTGAAAACATTTACTGCATTATTTAAGATGATTTTATTCTATTCTAATATTTCATTTATGTTTTTACATCTATATTAGCCAAAGTTTGAACTGAACAACTATAATTCTTTAATAATATAGGCAAGAACTTTAGAATCAGTTTCATAGAAAGCTAATATATAGGTCAATATTTGATCATTTCTACTGATATAAATTCAAAGCATATTTAGATTTTACACAATGAATGTGTTAATAAAAATCAAACAGTAAGAATTAATTAGATGAATTTGATGAACTGAACTTCACAACTGAGTTCAGTCATGATGTAAACGTCAGAAAGATCTGGAGAGACTCACCATCCAGAAAATGTTCTAATTTGGAGCTGATCCCAGTTCTTGGTATTCACTTTCTCATCACCTTTATTGATCCAGAAAATTATCTGTTTCAGCACAGTTTATGTCCCAACACTAAATTGTATGACCGACTAGGCATTCTTTATATTATCTGCAGAAGTGCTTGGTTAGACATGATGACTCACAATTGAAAATATGTAATTATAATTTAATTTTACTTAGTTTAATTATGCAAGAAATCTAGCATAGTTTTAGTCTGATGTAAATTTGCTGATCTGAGTTACATTGTACATGTGCACAAATGGGATTTATGTAAAGTCTTAGCAGATTGTGTTATTTCAATAATTTTCCAAGATAGCACTTAGAAAGCATTGCTTAAGAAATTACATTATAACAGATGTTACCTTTTCTGCACTGAAATCAATACATCTGTGGAAAATAAGTATGTCTGCATTGTAGAGTAATGACAATCACTATATCGGGTGAACGAACTTCTCAAGACTTATCTTGATGGAGCCATAAACCTTTTTTAAAGCAAACCCAACTTCAGACACAAGTGTGCTTACAACATTGCGCTCAGTGCTTACTTACAAGTTTCTTGATATCTGTCTTTTCCGTATTTTATCTATCACAGCTGTACTCAACTCATGGAACGCATGATAGACCGTTACCCGTCCCTCATTGCTTATAAAAGTTCTGTACTGTAAAATATTCCAGAACACTGTCATCAAAGCAGAATAAGGAAAACATTTTGTTTGGGCTTGGTTGTGATTCAAGTATAAATTCAACATATGTTATGTGTCTTGACCCCATCTACACCCAATAGACAAACGACCCACATTATTCCCATGACCGCAAAGTTCACGGAACTCACTATGCAACTTATTAAATCGCAAATTGGTCATTGATTATAAAGATAATATCCACATTGGGAATCTATAAATGACCTGATGAAGGTCTTAAAGGAAATATGTAACCTTAAATAACCTGATGGACACTTCCCTGTTTTATTATGGAGAATACTTTGATTTTGAACTATGGCCATAGATACCAAAAGACAGTTGGACATTTTCTTTTGACTTTAAGACTTTCCATAAACATATATTTGTACTAGGGCCAGAATCTGAATGTTTATGTCATTCCAGCTGGGTGGGGAAAAGACAGCCAAGCAGTTTTCTTGGGGTTGGCGTATCTGAGGTGGATAATAGCAATTAACCATAACTTTCAACTCTTAGCCAGTTGCTACTTTCACAGAGATGAAAATGCTGATACTGTATATGGGAATAGTGACTGCCAAATCAGTAGAATCAACATCAATAAGTGCATTACTCAGAGGCATTATTGCAGTTTAATATCCAAAAAGAGACATTTGTTAATTTTATAAACCTCTATGTAATGTTTGTATACAATTTTCAGCAGTAAAAGAAACATATTTCTACATCTTTAATGAATTCACTTAAGAAAAAAAGACATCACAAGATGAAGAAAAAAGGGCTCCATAGCAAAATTTACAATGACCCTTTTCATACAATGACTTATACCATCAAATGCCCCTCATTTGGAGTCATGTGTATTCATTGCTTGCTTACATTCCCAACTACCAATGCATTGCTGTTGAAAAGGGAAATGGAATTCATCTATGGTTAGGATTCTTCCTCACGTGTTATGGTGCCACATCAGGTTAGAGGGCTAGCATTGACCAAAATTCCTTTATCCATTGGGTAAACTTGATCTGGGGTTAAGGGTGTGTAAGGAGGCACAGATGAGGCTATAGAGACCAGTCGCAAAAGGTAGCAGCATCTGGCTGTGACGCCCCACTGGTCGGGACACCACGTAGGGATACTGCACCCATATAACAGTGTGTAGTATTCCTGAGACTGGGGAATTGGGATGTTGCATAAGGGACCCTCATAACACACATCCACACACACCCTAGGAAGGGGACTGTGGGTGGACCCACTAAAGGGAGGACCCAGTCCCATGGGAGGGGTGAAAGGGTAGAAAAGTGTGTGGGTGGAAGGAGAGTTAGAGTAAGTCTGAGGAGAGCTCCGTTGGGGAGTGAGGAGTGCAGCATGGCGGAGAAGCCATCAGGACAGAAGGAGATCCTAAGAGCAGCATATATGGTCCGGAGGACCTGGAGAGTAGTCGTCCAGAGAGGATCTGTGGGAGCTGGCTGGAGGCTGTGCGAGCTGGGAGTGCTGAAGGAGACAGGGGAGAGCGCAGTGAGGGATCGGACAGGAATGGCAGGCATTCCACCGAGGGTCCTGAGTAAAGCATCCCGGTTCTCCAGTGACTTCTCAGGCCAGGCAGACCCAACAAGACTGTGCTGTTTGTCAACCTGCTTTGAAGAACTGCCAGTAAATCTGTATGGAGTGAAAAGACTGTGTGGTGTACTTTCTTATCTCCACCTGATGACCTAACAACCACTGTAGCGAGAGGATAAGTGACAAGGGCTGATGTAAACTGCATCCTTGTGTGAAAACATTAACTTCCACTACTGCCTCAGGGATCCCGCTCCACCTACGGGGAGCATAACCATCTTGCTGCTCGAAGGTCTGTCCCACATTGTCAGTAACATTACCGGAACCGTAGGTGGCATCACAAAACACTTTTATTTTATTTTTAAAGACTCTTTTCAGCAACCACCTTGCTGTGGGACTGGGCACAGGCCCCAGTGACATCCCTTGTGAATCCGGGTACCCCAAGACCCTGGGGCAGGTCATGGCCAAACAGCCAAAATTTGAAAAAATGTCGTTGTCCCTTTAAGAGATATTTCTCTTTAGTGATGGCTGGAGGTCACTAGGACCTAGCTGATCTCTCATCATCAGCTGTCTAGTTATACCTCTTGGCTTACAGGATACACTGCTGGTGATAGCTGTTCAGGTGTTGGTGGTAGCTTCCAAACTCAAGCAGTGCATCCGGAACTTTCTGTTGATTGCTGTTTGGATCTTCATAAGCTAAGTGTTTCTCCCTTCCCTCTTTGTTTCCCTGGTGTGTTTCTTTAGTAGATAGCCAGGTTGATTAATGTTCACCCGCACTGATCCCTGCATAGTCTTAGTTCAGGGATAGCAAGGTCAGGTATCTGGTTCAGCAACAGTTGCAGAGACAATATAGGGTTGTTAGGGGAGCCAGGCATCAGCACTAGTTTATCTAGGGGTCACCATCTCCCCTTTGCCCTTAACATCAGGGACTCCTCCCCCTCTCATTGTCCTGCGCTGGGTGTCTCCCTACACGATTATCACCAGTCGTACCTTAATTAAATGAAAAGTGTGAAACTGATTTTTTTCTTTTTCTTCCTTTTCTCTTCTTGGATCCTGTCTCTGCTTTGGCCCAGAAGCTCTAGGCTCTGACCCTGGAGGTTGCAGACATTTGGTCATCGTTACAGGGTCAGCAGCTGCAGAATGTTGTGGTGGGGGGCCCAGCGCGTGGTGAGGTCAGACCTGAACCTAAGATTGCTCTTCTAGACAGGTTTGCAGGGAGCAGAGACAAATTTGAGGTATATAAAGAAGTCTGTAAACTATAGGCTTTGGTCCTATTCCTCTGAAAATGAGCAACAGCATATGGGAATTATTATGTCACTGGTGCAGGAGGATTCCCAATCCTAGGCTTTTTCTTTGCCACACAACTCTGCTTGTCTCCAGTCTGTAGAATGGGTTTGTTGATGCCCTTGGTCTCATCTATTATGATCCTGACTGGGTCTCTTTGGCCGAGTACAGATTGCGTCATCTCCAACAGCGGAATCAGTCAGTCAGAGACTTACTGTTCTGAGTTTTGTAGGTAGGCTACAGACACTGAGTGGAACAAAACCAGCCCTCAGAAGTCATTTTTGACAGGAACTCTTAGAAAGGTTGAAGGACGCTTTGGCGGTTTATGAAACCCCAGAATCTCTGTAGGCTGCCATGTCTTTGGCTATACGTATAGATAGATGCCTCCAGGATAGAAAGGGTAAACCTTTTTCTCCTGAGAACCTTTCTCTGAGGTAGTACCCTATTGCCGGGTGGCAATCAGAGGGTGAGTCATTTCTCCCGAGCATGGATGAACCCAGCAACTAGGGGAAGCGAAGTGACCGCCTCCAATGTTTCTTCTGACATTTACAAAAAGAAGAAAAAAGGGGTCTGTTTTTTTCTGTGGTAAAAATGTCCATTTTATTGGAGCCTGTCCCTCTGTTCCTAAGCGGAGTGGAATACTTGAGACTCGTGTTACCATGGGTGGTGTGGGGGTGAGTGAGCAGGAGGTGTGTGTATCTTCCACATGTAATTCTCATTTTTCTCCTGAGAGCTGAGGTGGCACTTGAGAGCAGAACCAAAAAAATTTACATTTTTGGGGATAGTGGAGCTGGGGTCAGCATTGGTGTATGCACTTTTTACCAGCAGTTTCTTGTCTAATCCTATCCATATCTATGCCATCGACTCAGCGCCACTCGCTTAGGGAAGTCTAATGCACATAGTGCACAATATTAAGTTGAAGGTAAAACCCCAACATCAGGAGACAATTTCTTATCAATGCTTGTGTTGTGCTATAGTATGTATTCCCATGATAAGACTGTTTAGCGCATTCCAGTTATGCCATTCCATTGAAATGTTTACACTTTTGTATATCTGAAGATATTGTTTTTATATATCTGAGGATCATACAAGAAGACATTTTTAAAGTTACGTCATAATGTTACTGGAAAGTGTATCATGTAGTCAAAATTACTTGACACTTTTCTTATGATCCAAATAAAATAAGGGTCTAAAGTGGAATGATTTTCCTTGCGGGGAGTGCCAAGCCAGTATAAGGAGACTTACTATATGCCTCAAGGAATTTAAATGTGCAAATAACCTAATTCAAAGAAGAACAAGACAAGAAAGCTAGTACCACTTATGAGATGTGGCAGTTATAAAATGTGAACATCAATGCTTTAACAAGCCTTGCTACATGTCTTGGGATATATTAAATAACACAGAGATAGGGATGGCGAGTCTACTTGCTAGGACTCGTTACTCAGCGAGTAGTAAGGACTCGCAGGACTCGGTACTCTGCGAGTTTCCCAGCGATTACTCGCACAGTAACGAGTCCAATGCAAATCAATGGCAATCCTAGTTTTGTCAGAGTCTGAGACTCTGACAAAACTAGGATTGCCATTGACTTGCATTGGACTCTTACTGTGCAAGTAATCGCAGGGAAACTCGCACAGTAACGAGTCCGGCTGTCTGCTCTGTGTCGGGCTCGGGTTCTGCGGGCTGCCGCAGCTCCAGGGTCCTAGAGCCCGCCTGCTCTCCCTGTGTACAGACATGAATGTCTGTGCACAGAGATGATGTAGCAGAGCTGAGATTGTTCTCGTCTGCTCACTCCCTGTGCATAGACATCTATATTATGCACAGGGATGTAGCAGAGAGGACATCGCGTTTTGGACTACGTCGGACGGAAGAGGATTTTTTTTAAAATAAAGATGGAGTCCCTAATGTGTTGTGTTTTTTTTAAAACAATTTAATAGAAATTCATGGCGGTCATGTCTAATATTGGCGTGACCGCCATAAATTTCGGGCTTAGGGCCAGCTGATAATACAAAGCTGGCCTTAACCTCATTATTACCCAGTGAGCCACCCGCCACCAGGGCCACTGAAGGGCAGGGTTCAGCGCCAGAGGATGGCACTTCAATGAATGCGCCATCTTCTGGGGCGCTGCGGGCTGCAATTTGCAGCAGGGGGTGCCCAGAAAGCTTGGGCCTCCCTGCGCTGCGGATTCCAGCCCCCAGCTGCTTAGCTGTACCTGGCTAGACATAGAAATTGCGCGGAGCCCCACACATTTTTTTTTATTATTTCATGAAATTCATGAAATAATAAAAAAAAGGGCTCCCCTATATTCTTGTGTCCGGCCAGGTACAAATAGGCACCTGGGGTTGGGGGCAGCCCGTCGCTGCCTGCTGGATCCGGCTGGTTCCAGAAATACGGCGAAGCCACGTAATTTTTTTTTCTGAAAAATCAATAAAACAATCCTAAAAAAGGGACTGCATCTTTATTAACCCCTCGCCCATGGTCCAGGGGTTAATAAAGATGCAGTCCCTTTATTTATATTGCTTTATGGATTTGTCAGAAAAAAATTTGACGTGGGCTTCGCCGTATTTTTGTAACCAGCCGAATCCAGCAGGCAGCGACGGGCTGCCCCCAACCCCCAGGTGCCTATTTGTACCTGGCCTGACACAAGAATATAGGGGAGCCCTTTTTTTTATTATTTCATGAATTTCATGAAATAAAAAAAAAAAATGCGTGGGGCTCCGCGCAATTTCTATGTCTAGCCAGGTACAGCTAAGCAGCTGGGGGCTGGAATCCGCAGCGCAGGGAGGCCCAAGCTTTCTGGGCACCCCCCGCTGCAAATTGCAGCCCGCAGCCGCCCCAGAAGATGGCGCATTCATTGAAGCGCCATCCTCTGGCGCTGAACCCCGCTCTTCCAGCGGCCCTGGTGGTGGTGGCACGCTGGGTAATAAAGGGGTTAATACCAGCTTTGTTATACAAGCTGGTATTAAGCCCGAGATTCTTAATGTCAGGCCAGGTTTGACCCGACCACTAAGAATCTCCAATAAAGGGTTAAAAAAAAAACCACACAGAGAAAAATTATTTATTAAAAATAAAGACACAGACACCATTAGGGACTCCAACTTTATTACCACCACATACCCCTCCAAAGACCCAGGTCTTCTCTCTTCTTTCTTCTCTCTTCTGTCTTCCTTCTTCTTCTTGTTGAACTCATTCAGCTCTGCTAGATCACACATCACACAGTAGGGGGCGGAAATGCAAATAGAGCCTGAAGCTTCCGAGACACATCTGCGATTTGTAAATCGCACATTACTCGCTATTACTCGCTTCCCCATTCATTAACATTGGACTCGCTAGACTCGCAACGAGTAGCGAGTCCCGGGCTCGGACTTGCTTGAGTCAAGCGATTCCGAGTAATTTAGGACTCGCCCATCACTGCACAGAGATAAACCACACAATGACTCAATTTCTGATCTTATACAAACATTACATCGTGTGGAAAATAAGGATATATATACAGTTAGGGCCAGAAATATTTGGACAGTGACACAAGTTTTGTTATTTTAGCTGTTTACAAAAACATGTTCAGAAATACAATTATATATATAATATGGGCTGAAAGTGCACACTCGCAGCTGCAATATGAGAGTTTCCACATCCAAATCGGAGAAAGGGTTTAGGAATCATAGCTCTGTAATGCATAGCCTCCTCTTTTTCAAGGTACCAAAAGTAATTGGACAATGGACTCTAAGGGCTGCAATTAACTCTGAAGGCATCTCCCTCGTTAACCTGTAATCAATGAAGTAGTTAAAAGGTCAGGGGTGGATTCCAGGTGTGTGGTTTTGCATTTAGAAGCTGTTGCTGTGACCAGACAACATGCGGTCAAAGGAACTCTCAATTGAGGTGAAGCAGAACATCCTGAGGCTGAAAAAAAAGAAAAAATCCATCAGAGAGATAGCAGACATGCTTGGAGTAGCAAAATCAACAGTTGGGTACATTCTGAGAAAAAAGGAATTGACTGGTGAGCTTGGGAACTGTAAAAGGCCTAGGCGTCCACGGATGACAACAGTGGTGGATGATCGCCGCATACTTTATTTGGTGAAGAAGAACCTGTTCACAACATCAACTGAAGTCCAGAACACTCTCAGTGAAGTAGGTGTATCTGTCTCTAAGTCAACAGTAAAGAGAAGACTCCATGACAGTAAATACAAAGGGTTCACATCTAGATGCAAACCATTCATCAATTCCAAAAATAGACAGGCCAGAGTTAAATTTGCTGAAAAACACCTCAAGAAGCCAGCTCAGTTCTGGAAAAATATTCTATGGACAGATGAGACAAAGATCAACCTGTACCAGAATGATGGGAAGAAAAAAGTTTGGAGAAGAAAGGGAACGGCACATGATCCAAGGCACACCGCATCCTCTGTAAAACATGGTGGAGGCAAAGTGATGGCATGGGCATGCATGGCTTTCAATGGCACTGGGTCACTTGTGTTTATTGATGACATAACAGCAGACAAGAGTAGCCGGATGAATTCTGAAGTGTACCGAGATATACTTTCAGCCCAGATTCAGCCAAATGCTGCAAAGTTGATTGGACGGCGCTTCATAGTACAGATGGACAATGACCCCAAGCATACAGCCAAAGCTACCCAGCAGTTCATGAGTGCAAAAAAGTGGAACATTCTGCAATGGCCAAGTCAATCACCAGATCTTAACCCAATTGAGCATGCATTTCACTTGCTCAAATCCAGACTTAAGACGGAAAGACCCACAAACAAGCAAGACCTGAAGGCTGCGGCTGTAAAGGCCTGGCAAAGCATTAAGAAGGAGGAAACCCAGTGTTTGGTGATGTCCATGGGTTCCAGACTTAAGGCAGTGATTGCCTCCAAAGGATTCGCAACAAAATATTGAAAATAAAAATATTTTGTTTGGATTATGTTTATTTGTCCAATTACTTTTGACCTCCTAAAATGTGGAGTGTTTGTAAAGAAATGTGTACAATTCCTACATTTTCTATCAGATATTTTTGTTCAACCCTTCAAATTAAACGTTACAATCTGCACTTGAATTCTGTTGTAGAGGTTTCATTTCAAATCCAATGTGGTGGCATGCAGAGCCCAACTCGCGAAAATTGTGTCACTGTCCAAATATTTCTGGCCCTAACTGTATATGGGACTAATCGTTAATTATTGCTATTAAAGAAAGAAAATATGAAGACGATCACTTATCACACCCCCCTGATGAAGACGTAAGTCTTAGCACACAGGAATTTGTCATACTCTCAGGTATTTATTTAATCAAATAATATGATATCTCTGTGGTGTAACCCTATGGTTTGGGTCAGTATCTCTCAGTTTAGTTAACACCCAGTTAATCCTCAGCTTTCTGGATTTTTGTGCGCTATAGCACTTTATACATTTGTGGACACCTTAATAACTGTGCATACTATCAACAAAGTGGACCGGAAAAATTAATTAAGCTCCAGCTATTTTTGATAGCTCCAATATATAATCAATTTTTGGTGCAAAAATTGAGCACTGGTTTTGCACAGTATGATAACATGGCATCATTGATTAATAGTGCACAATTTGAAGAGTAGGGAAATTTAATGATAATCACTCCCTTCTATATTAAATTCTTGTGTGCACATTATATTTATATGTGGTGATATTCTGTGCATGATATCCAGTTAGATATATATAAACTTTTATATATATTAAAACAATTTAGGAGCTGGATATAAATATACTCAGTCATATCACAAGCACTGGTTACCTCCTTGCATTATGTATACCTTTCATGAAAGAACCTTGGCTTAATCTATGCATACATTTTGGTATGAAAAAACTGTATATATACAATGAGTATTGCTTATATACTTGAGATATTATTGTATTATTATTGACCATATATTTGATATTTTATTATACCTGTATGTACTGTGAAGCTATAGTGAAACAAGAGACTGAAAAGTGTTCCATCTTTATACCCTTTTACGACATTTTTTTATATTTTGTATGGCACATCCTGAAATAAAGTTTTTTTTTCACTTTTTTGAGATTTCGGGCTTTTTGATAGTTTTTTTTATTTTCTTTCTTTAATTACATTACTTGGGATAAGAAGCCAAACTGAAACTCTACTTGCCGATGCATGTTTTGAGGTCTTTGCCCCTCCTCAGTGCAAAGCCAAATTTCTGTGTTTTCCCTTAGACTCACAGTCAGAAGCCTCTCACCTAGCCAAATAAGATCTCTTGCTTTGCACTGAAGATGGGCAAACACACTAAAACAAGTATGTGCACCTGTAGTTTATAGTTTGGCCTCTTATTTTAAAGTGTAACCGTCATTTAAATTTTAATTTAATAATAATGTAAAGCAAGTAATTATAATAAATTTTCAAATAAATTTTATAGTGAAGTCTGGAAGAAAACCTTTCAAAAACCTTCCAAATGTCCCCACTAGGCTGTTTCTAAACCTGGCATATGCTTGTTGTCAAGGAGATCTGTCTTCAGCTCCACACATGAATACGACCATATAAGACGATGGGTGGCAGGGCCTACACAGTGTTCAGGTAGGGACAATGCTGAGCTCAAGCTGTCAGCACACAGCTCTGCTTCGTGTTATCAGCTGAGGAGCTGTGTGGGGGCCATCAGTTGATTGCACAGAGCAGAGGTAACCCGAGTCTTTGATTAGTTGTATAGTGAAAGCTGTGTAGGACCCGCCCCCCCACCATCTTATATGGCCATATTCATGCATGGAACTGAAGACGGATTTCCCTGCAACAGCGGTTACTATGGCAATGGTTACTATGTGACAGCGCTGAGACCTGTGAAGCCCAACATGTTTTTTTACATTAAGTATTTATTTATTTAATAGAGATGAGCCACCACCCTAGTGTTCGAATTCAATTTGATTAATCGAATAGGGGGTGTGTTCGTCGAATGTTCGTCGAACACCGTCGAACACTGTCGAATACCAATGAAAACAATGGCAGGCAAACACAAACACGTACAAACACATATAAAACACCTTCTAAGGTGTCCAAAAGGTGACAAACTACTCAGAAGACACAACAAAACATGAAAATTGACAAGTACATATAGCAATGCAAAAAGAAAAGAGCGGGACGAGTAAAAAGAGGAGGAGACACAGACATAGGCATGTTATGCCCTTCTAAAATCATGTAAAACACAGCAAGGGGACTCCAACAAGAGTCTCCATTTTTTCAAAAAATTTGGGCACAGACACCACTTAAGTGGCATCAATTGCCCAGAGCTGCAAGCTTAAAATGGTTGGTGAGGTGACTTTCATGCAGCACATTCGAAAATCAACAAGCTTTTAGTCTCCCCATATTATCTCTAAGATTTAGTGGTCTGCAGAGATATTCCAGAGATGTCATATGTGATATGCATTTCCCACTGCTGTCATGTCCTGAGCTGACAATACATCTTCATTTCCAGGTATGACTCCACTGTACACGGCTGTATCCTATTCCTCCTGTATGTCATCTGTCCTATGTGCCTTGCATACTGTCTGTACTGGCATAACATCCCTGCATTGCATTCACTCCCTGCATATGTCTGTTATGGTATGTCATATTCCACTATCTGCGATGTAAATTACAAAGATCCAAATTCTTTTCATCATGGTTGTGTTCATTCCTCCTGCTGATTTGCCCCAAATGCTTCTGCTACCAGCAATCTGTTAATACTCCCCTGGTGTGTTGTATCCTGTCTCCCTCCTCTGACCCCTCCCTTCTACTTACCTGGCATATTGTTTGCAGACCCTAAGAGCTATAAATTGGGAAGGACAAGCCTGTGTGCCTTGGCGTGTGTGTGATTTCACAAAGTGATTTCATTAAGTGGTCTGCAGAGACTTTCCAGAGATAAACCAATGGAAACCAGAAGGTACAAGCTATATCCGTCTAATGACTTTCTGTAAAGGTACCGTTACACGGAGAAATAAAAAGTGACGTAGGCATCACTGTTGCCGTTGAAATAGCTCATGCGTTGCTACATGTGACAGGACGATTCAATGGCGATAAGTTGCTTGAGCGGAGTTGCCAGATTTCAGAACCATCGCTCTGTGTGACACCGCAACAGCGATGTTGAAAGCAGCTTTCCCTATTCACTACAATGTTAAGGGTCGCTCACTGGGTTGAGTTTAACCCTGTCAGCGAAATTTCTTTCAACATCACAGCTGCGTTTCCGGTGATGTCTCTGCGTGTAACATCTCACAAGCAATCTTGGCAAAGTGCCCAAAACGTGCGGGCACCCGTGAGTTGCCAGTGATGTTGCCGGCGATGTTGCCCTGTGTAACGGTACCTTGAGACCGTTCCCACTAACACTTTAACTATGCTTAATTATGCCCTAACAATAATTGCTCCACTAATCCTTTTCATATTTCTCTACCCCCAAACTCCTTCACGCCAAGCACAAATATATATCTCCCCATCTCTCTTATCTCCCCATCTGATCTCCTCTGCAGACTTGCTTCTCAATCTCACACACCCCTCCTGCAGAAACACAAAACAAGCCGGCCGCTTTTATTCTCCCACCTGCTTGCTCTCTCTTTGCTGCTGCTATCCGGAGGAGACATATCTCCCAACCCAGGACCTCCACAGCCAACTTTCCCCACTATTCCTCCCTCCTATCAACCCATACCTGCAGGAAACAGCTGCAATCTCCTAAATATAAAACCTATTCCCTGACCCTCTCTCCACCACCCCCTCTCTCTGGAGCGCTCTGGAATGCCTGTTCCATCTGTAATAAACTCCACTACATTTATGACCTCTTTACCTCTATCAGACTCTACTTCCTGGGCCTCACAGAAACATGGCTGACACCCTCCGACACAGCCTCCCCTGCTGCACTGAGTTATGGTGGACTTCATTTCTCGCACACACCCCGCACTGGCAACAAACACGGTGGAGGAGTGGGTCTTCTCCTCTCTAGCAACTGCATCTTCAACCCAATTCCTCCTCCTCCCTCCGTCATCCCCTCATCTTTTGAAGCGCACTCTGTCCGCATCTACTCTCCTTCCAACCTCCAAGTGGCCGTCATTTATCGACCACCAGGTACAACCACTACCTTCTTTGAACAATTCTCCATCTGGCTCCTATGCTTCCTATCTGTTGACATTCCCACCATCATAATGGGCGATTTCAACATCCCCATTGACACCCACCAGTCAACAGCCTCCAAACTCCTGTCACTTGCCTCATGCTTTGGCCTCTCTCAATCATCCTCCACAGCCTTCCACACAGACGGACACACACTAGACCTCATCTTTAACCGCCTCTGCTCCCCAACTAAACCCATAACCTCCCCTCTCCCCCTCTCTGACCACCATCTAATTACCTTCTCATCCTTATCCTCCTCTTCTGCCACCCATGTCCACCATCCCTCACACCCTCGTACAAACCTCACACATCTTGACACTCACACACTCTCCAACACCATTTTACCACTATCATCCATATCCTCACTGCACGACACAGAAAATGCCACAGCTTTCTAAAACTCTACACTCACATCAGCTCTTGATGAAGTTGCCCTTCTCATTCATGGCAGAACTTGACAAACCAACAGACAACCCTGGCACACAAACAATTGTACAAATTCCACAGCACCCCGTGACAATCGGAACTCAATGAATTCCCAATGGAGGCGCACGTCATCAATCAGGGAGCTCCACCTGGCACAGGTATATAAACATAAAGAAGAACAGCGCCTCACCAGCCAGTATGATTCAGATTTGCATGTTTTATTCCGTCATCTCTGCACGACGTTTCGGTCAGGTGACCTTTTTCAAGTGCATATATCCCATTACAACAAGGTGCCATTTATATCATCAAAACTCCACCCACAATACCAATTAACCAACCAATGTACAGTGTATGGTAAACAAAGATTAAAAAGTCATATACGCTAGACAGAGATCAACTAACAGTATACTACCTGAAAGTAAACACATAATACAGCCTCCCGGTCTTTAAGAAACACTCATCGCCGCTAACCGAGTCTGAAAAAGTCCAAATCGCACATCCTCCTACAGTCGCGAGTGTCTCCCAATCACTGCCGCGTATCGCTCCGTTGACATGGCAATAGTGTAGTCAGATCGCATCCACCAATCGGTGACCCGCTAAGCTCCGTGCACCCGGATGTCCATATGGATCCAATGCGCATGCGTCGGCGTCTTCCGCTGATTCGTCGCTCCAGCTGCCACTCAGAGCTTAGAATGAGGCAGTACAACGACGTATTTCCTGTCTCCAGCGTTTATAGGGACCGCGATATGTCAATCCAGAAAAAATGTCCACATATCACACAGCATTAGCGGATTATCAGCAAAGTTGTCTCAAAACGACACTATATGTTTACTATGGAGGGAAACACCTTCTGCATTATACATATAACTAAAAAGGTTTAATACCCATTAGATAGTTCACAAATGCATAACAGATAACAAAGAACCCCCGAAAACCCACAATATTGTTTATTTATACACCATAACCGTAATGGGGTAGCAAATAGTAATACATAGTTGCACAACAAACAATGTATTGTGCCTAAAGGGGCGGTACTTAAGTGTATATATAAAAATATATCCCATCACTATATATCAAACTATGTTCTCTATAAGTGCATTATATACCAAACCCACTATTCAATTGAGGATCATATGGTCCCTCCATCTTTTCCCTATACTATGTAGGTACTTGGATATAGTATTTACTCTATGCTTCTGTCTTGCCCCCAAATAGAAAAACTGTTTATACACAACCAAACAATTTTCATAACATGGCCATGGTGCATATATATTGTGCGTAGAATACCGTACTTCCATAGAGTTGCAATTCTTCCCATCTAGATCAAAATATGACATAGTTAAAATGATAAAAACAACCTACAAAATGAGAAAGCTAGATAGATATCAACATGATCCTAATAGACAACCCCGTTGATCGTAATCAACATTCATACCTTTAGGGACCAGGGTGTCCAATTCGAATATCCATTTTAATTCTTTCTTCCTCAACATGGCCACACGGTCTCCACCCCTTCTGGGTAGGGGGACATCATCAATGACCCTAAATCTGAGTTGGTTGACCGTGTGGCCCATGTCGTGGAAGTGTCTTGGAACTGGCAATTCAATCATCCCCGTCCTGATTGTGCTCTTATGTTTCCCTATTCTTGTTTTTATTCCCATCGTTGTCTCTCCGACATAAAGAAGGCCACATGGGCAGACAATAGTATATACAACGAAATTACTATTGCACGTCTATCTCCTATTGATGTTATACTTTTTTCCGGAACGGGGATGACTGAAAAACCTACCCTTCAATAAATTGCCACAGCCCGCGCATCCCAGACAAGGGAAATTCCCAAGGCTGGGGGGCGCAAAAGTTGTTTGAATACTGTTTTTAGAACTCCCTATGTCTGAACGAACTAGGTCATCTTTCAAGTTGCGTCCCCTCCTGTAAGACATTAGGGGAAACAACTTGAAGTCCTCCACATCACTATGACCCTTCCTAAGGAGAGGCCAATGCCTTTTAATCACATCCGTGATTCTTCTGCTAGCCCCACAATAAGTGGTTACAAATGGTACTCTCTTAGCAGACACTACTTTAGGTTTGGGGATCAATAGTTCACTTTGGCAAATGTTTAATGCTTTAGCTTTGTATCCTATAAGATCACATTTAGGATAACCCCTTCTAAGGAACCTGTTGACCATTTCCTGTAACCTTTTGTCAACTATTGAGTCATCAGAAACAATCCTGCAGACTCTCAGCATCTGACTCCAAGGTAGGGATTCCACCATTCTCCTTGGATGCTCACTCGAAAAATGCAACGTACTATTTCTATCCGTACTCTTAACGTACAGATCAGTAATTAGTAGTCCATCTTTCTTATAGACCATTGTGTCCAAAAATTGCATTTTTTCAAGGGAGCATGACATGGTGAATCCCAAACCGGGATGTACGTTATTTAATGTATTGAAAAAAACTTCCAATTCATCCCTACTGCCATCCCACACAAAGAAAATGTCATCGATGTAGCGTCGCCAGCCCCTGACATGGCGCCAGGATGGTGAACTGTACACGTGTTCACCCTCGAGGACAGCCATATAGATGTTAGCATACGTTGGGGCCACATTGGACCCCATGGCTGTCCCCCGGCGCTGCAGATAATAATCATCCCCAAAGAGGAAAAAATTCCTCCTGAGGATGAATCCCAACAGCGCCAGGGCGAACCGTGCACAGTCGGGCGCCACGTCAGAGGCAGCCAACGTCACATCAATGGCTGCGAGACCTCTCTCGTGCTCAATAGATGTATATAATGACACGACGTCAAATGAGACTAACCAAGTAGAATCATTGACCTGCAACCCTGCCAGAGAACGAATGAAATCACCGGTATCCTTTGTATACGAAGTTGCTGAAACAGCAAACCTCCGCAACAAATGGTCAAGAAAAATTGACACTTTGTTACACAATGATCCTCGCCCCGAGACTATTGGACGTCCCGGGGGGTTTTTTAGGTCCTTGTGTATTTTTGGAAGAATGTATAGGGTCGGCACCACTGGATAGTCCACCATCAGGTATTCGGAGAGTCCAAGATCAATGACGCCATCCACAAGGGCATCCGTGATCAAAGACTATTACTCCAATTTGAATTGTATCGTAGGGTTCATAGATAGTTTCTCATAGACCAAAGTATCCTCAAGTTGTCTCATAACTTCCCCCCGAAATTGGACAGTGTCCATCACCACAATAGCCCCACCCTTATCGGCGGGCTTAATGGTGATGGACACATTGTCCTTCAGTTTTTTGATCTCCTCTCTCTCGAGCCGTGTGACATTGGACTTTCCCTTCCTTACATAGTTCCTTACACGGCTCGAGAGAGAGGAGATCAAAAAAACTGAAGGACAATGTGTCCATCACCATTAAGCCCGCCGATAAGGGTGGGGCTATTGTGGTGATGGACACTGTCCAATATCGGGGGGAAGTTATGAGACAACTTGAGGATACTTTGGTCTATGAGAAACTATCGATGAACCCTACGATACAATTCAAATTGGAGTTAAAGTCTTTGATCACGGATGCCCTTGTGGATGGCGTCATTGATCTTGGTCTCTCCGAATACCTGATGGTGGACTATCCAGTGGTGCCGACCCTATACATTCTTCCAAAAATACACAAGGACCTAAAAAAAAACCCCGGGACGTCCAATAGTCTCGGGGCGAGGATCATTGTGTAACAAAGTGTCAATTTTTCTTGACCATTTGTTGCGGAGGTTTGCTGTTTCAGCACCTTCGTATACAAAGGATACCGGTGATTTCATTCGTTCTCTGGCAGGGTTGCAGGTCAATGATTCTACTTGGTTAGTCTCATTTGACGTCGTGTCATTATATACATCTATTGAGCACGAGAGAGGTCTCGCAGCCATCGATGTGACGTTGGCCGCCTCTGACGTGGCGCCCGACTGTGCACGGTTCGCCCTGGCGCTGTTGGGATTCATCCTCAGGAGGAATTTTTTCCTTTTGGGGATGATTATTACCTGCAGCACCGGGGGACAGCCATGGGGTCCAATGTGGCCCCAACGTATGCTAACATCTATATGGCTGTCCTCGAGGGCGAACACGTGTACAGTTCACCATCCTGGCGCCATGTCAGGGGCTGGCGACGCTACATCGATGACATTTTCTTTGTGTGGGATGGCAGTAGGGATGAATTGGAAGTTTTTTTCAATACATTAAATAACGTACATCCCGGTTTGGGATTCACCATGTCATGCTCCCTTGAAAAAATGCAATTTTTGGACACAATGGTCTATAAGAAAGATGGACTACTAATTACTGATCTGTACGTTAAGAGTACGGATAGAAATAGTACGTTGCATTTTTCGAGTGAGCATCCAAGGAGAATGGTGGAATCCCTACCTTGGAGTCAGATGCTGAGAGTCCGCAGGATTGTTTCTGATGACTCAATAGTTGACAAAAGGTTACAGGAAATGGTCAACAGGTTCCTTAGAAAGGGTTATCCTAAATGTGATCTTATAGGATACAAAGCTAAAGCATTAAACATTTGCCAAAGTGAACTATTGATCCCCAAACCTAAAGTAGTGTCTGCTAAGAGAGTACCATTTGTAACCACTTATTGTGGGGCTAGCAGAAGAATCACGGATGTGATTAAAAGGCATTGGCCTCTCCTTAGGAAGGGTCATAGTGATGTGGAGGGCTTCAAGTTGTTTCCCCTAATGTCTTACAGGAGGGGACGCAACTTGAAAGATGACCTAGTTCGTTCGGACATAGGGAGTTCTAAAAAGAGTATTCAAACAACTTTTGCGCCCCCCAGCCTTGGGAATTTCCCTTGTCTGGGATGCGCGTGCTGTGGCAATTTATTGAAGGGTAGGTTTTTCAGTCATCCCCGTTCCGGAAAAAAGTATAACATCAATAGGAGATACACGTGCAATAGTAATTTCGTTGTATATACTATTGTCTGCCCATGTGGCCTTCTTTATGTCGGAGAGACAACGATGGAAATAAAAACAAGAATAGGGAAACATAAGAGCACAATCAGGACGGGGATGATTGAATTGCCAGTTCCAAGACACTTCCACGACATGGCCACACGGTCAACCAACTCAGATTTAGGGTCATTGATGATGTCCCCCTACCCAGAAGGGGTGGAGACCGTGTGGCCATGTTGAGGAAGAAAGAATTAAAATGGATATTCGAATTGGACACCCTGGTCCCTAAAGGTATGAATGTTGATTACGATCAACGGGGTTGTCTATTAGGATCATGTTGATATCTATCTAGCTTTCTCATTTTGTAGGTTGTTTTTATCATTTTAACTATGTCAAATTTTGATCTAGATGGGAAGAATTGCAATTTGCAACTCTATGGAAGTACGGTATTCTACGCACAATATATATGCACCATGGCCATGTTATGAAAATTGTTTGGTTGTGTATAAACAGTTTTTCTATTTGGGGCAAGACAGAAGCATAGAGTAAATACTATATCCAAGTACCTACATAGTATAGGGAAAAGATGGAGGGACCATATGATCCTCAATTGAATAGTGGGTTTGGTATATAATGCACTTATAGAGAACATAGTTTGATATATAGTGATGGGATATATTTTTATATATACACTTAAGTACCGCCCCTTTAGGCACAATACATTGTTTGTTGTGCAACTATGTATTACTATTTGCTACCCCATTACGGTTATGGTGTATAAATAAACAATATTGTGGGTTTTCGGGGGTTCTTTGTTATCTGTTATGCATTTGTGAACTATCTAATGGGTATTAAACCTTTTTAGTTATATGTATAATGCAGAAGGTGTTTCCCTCCATAGTAAACATATAGTGTCGTTTTGAGACAACTTTGCTGATAATCCGCTAATGCTGTGTGATATGTGGACATTTTTTCTGGATTGACATATCGCGGTCCCTATAAACGCTGGAGACAGGAAATACGTCGTTGTACTGCCTCATTCTAAGCTCTGAGTGGCAGCTGGAGCGACGAATCAGCGGAAGACGTCGACGCATGCGCATTGGATCCATATGGACATCCGGGTGCACGGAGCTTAGCGGGTCGCCGATTGGTGGATGCGATCTGACTACACTATTGCCATGTCAACGGAGCGATGCGCGGCAGTGATTGGGAGACACTCGCGACTGTAGGAGGATGTGCGATTTGGACTTTTTCAGACTCGGTTAGCGGCGATGAGTGTTCCTTAAAGACCGGGAGGCTGTATTATGTGTTTACTTTCAGGTAGTATACTGTTAGTTGATCTCTGTCTAGCGTATATGACTTTTTAATCTTTGTTTACCATACACTGTACATTGGTTGGTTAATTGGTATTGTGGGTGGAGTTTTGATGATATAAATGGCACCTTGTTGTAATGGGATATATGCACTTGAAAAAGGTCACCTGACCGAAACGTCGTGCAGAGATGACGGAATAAAACATGCAAACCCTGGCACACAGACACCACTAAAAATCTTCGGTGAGCATCTAGGGTTGCAGAGCGGCACTGGAAGAAAACACACTCACAGGAAGACTACACAGCATTCAAATAAGCACTTCTCAAATTCAAGTCAGCACTCACCACCACTAAACAGAATTACTTCATTACCCTCATATCCTCTTTGTCCCACAACCCCAGGCAGTTATTCAACACAGTCAACTCCCTCCTCCACCCCCCCACTTCCCCCTCCTACTTCTCGTATCTCTGCAGAAGATTTTGCAACATACTTCACCAACAAGATCGACCAGATCAGACAAGTCTTTGCTACCCAACCACCACAACCCCCATGTATACCAGACCACTCCCTTCCCCCACTAACCCTCCTCCCCTCCATCACCGAAGGAGAACTTCCACACCTCCTCTCCAGATCGCACCTTACCACTTATGCACTGGACCCCATCCCATCCCACCTCCTCCCCAACCTCACCACAACACTTATCCCAGCACTAACCCACCTCTTCAACTATCACTAACTTCTGGTACCTTCCCTTCTGCTTTCAAACATGCAACAATTACACCTATCTTAAAGAAGCCATCCCTTGACCCCACTTCTACATCCAGCTACCGGCCCATATCCCTGCTCCCGTTCGCTTCCAAGCTTCTCGAAAAGTATGTCCACACTGTACTCTCATCCACCTCTCATCCAGCTCTCTATTTGACGACCTTCAATCCGGCTTCCGACCCCACCACTACACTGAAACTGCCCTGACCAAAATTGCTAATGACTTAGTCGCGGCCAAAGCTAACAGACAGTTCTCCGTCCTTCTCCTTCTAGACCTGTCCTCTGCATTCGACACAGTCAACCACTGCCTCCTATTACAGATCCTCTCTTCCATTGGTATCACTGACCTTTCCCTCTCCTGGATCTCCTCCTACCTTTCCAACCGCACATTTAATGTCTCCCACTCCCAAACGACCTCCTCACCCCATCCTCTCTCTGTTGGGGTCCCTCAAGGCTCTGTCCTGAGGCCCCTTCTATTTTCAATCTATACTCTTGGTTTCTGACAACTCATAAAGTCCCATGGCTTCCTGTATCACCTGTATAATGATGACACTCAGATCTACCTCTCTGGCCCAGACGTCACCTCTCTGCTGTCCAGAATCCCGGAGTGACTATCAGCCACATATCAGCCTTCTCCTCTCGCTTCCTAAAACTCAATGTAGACAAAACCGAACTCATCATCTTTCCTCCATCTCACACACCTTCCTTACCAGACCTATCTATCACAATAAACGACATCACACTTTGCCCTGTACCTGAAGTCCACTGCCTCTGAGTAACCCTTGACTCTGCCTTGTCCTTCAAACCGCACATTCAAACCCTTGCCACCTCCTGCCGCATCTAACTCAAAAATATTTCCAGAATCTGTCACTTCCTTAACCTTCAATCTGCTAAACTACTAGTGCATGTCGTTCTCATCTCCTGCCTCGACTACTGCAACCTCCTCCTCTGTGGCCTCTCTGCTAACACTCTTGCACCTCTCCAATCTGTCCTTAACTCTGCTGCCCAACTAATCCACCTCTCTACTCACTATTCCTCCACTTCTCCCCTCTGCAAATCCCTCCACTGGCTCCCAATTCCCCAGCGTATCCAACTCAAACTACTAACATTGACCTACAAAGCCGTCCACAATCCGTCCCCCCATATATCTCTGAACTAATCTCCCAATATCATCCAACTCGCAATATTCGATCCTCCCAAGACCTCCTTCTTTCCTCCACACTTGTACATTCCTCATCTAACCGCCTGCAAGACTTCGCATAAGCATCCCTCATCCTCTGGAATTCTGCACCCCAAAACATCCGACTGTCCCCTACATTCGGAACCTTCAAGCAGAACCTGAAAACCCTTCTCTTCAGAACAGCCTACAACCTGCAATGACCACAGTGCCACCTCACCACCGCTGGACCTGGCACTCCACCACCATGGACCCGGCGCTCCACCACCACTAAACCCGGCGCTCCGCCTCTTCATCCTCTGTGACTATGGAGACAACAGTCACACATGCTTTTGGACACAGACCTTCCACCTCTTTACCTGCAACATCCAGTGTGATTGGCAGGTCGTCAGTTCTTTTGGACGTGGAAACACCTGCTGGTGTTGAGCACTGTCAGACATTGAGAGCACAACATTTGGATGAAAGCAACATAATATCTCCGCCTGGACCTTCCTCACAGACCAGCAGTTTGCCAGGGACACCCTACTCAACCCCGTCTCAGCACAGCAGCCAGCCCTCGGTCCTTCAGATGTCGACAAGTAAAAGACGATTTCCTCCTAGCCATGATGAAGCTAAGAGGTTGAATTTCACCATCTGCAAGCTGTTGGCTACAGAAATGCTGCCTTTGCGCCTGGTGGACACAGAGGATTTTCGAGACCTTATGTCCATCGCAGTGTCCCAGCACCAGATGCCCAGTCGCCACTACTTCTCAAAGAAACTCTGTGTGTGACAGGGTGCATTTCACCACAGACACTTGGATGAGTAAGCATGGACAGGGGCATTAGATGTCGGTGACTAGGCACTGGGTAACTATGGTGACAGCAGGAGAATGGGCTGCTGTCCAAGTCTTGCTGTCCCCACGAGTTGTGCGTCAATCTTCTGTATGTAAAAGTTCCTCCACAGCTTCTGCCTCTTCAATCTCGTCTCGATCCTCCACCTGCACCCAAAGCCTGTCTGGTAATGCCACCCGCATTCTAACTACGCAGAAGGAATCCTGCAGACCTCCTTACTATGCTGGCAACAGGGCTCAATGGCATCAGGTGGTGTTTACATTGAAATGTCTAGGAAATGTGAGTCACACAGCTGAGGAGCTGTGGTCAGCTGTGGAGACCGAGTTTCATCAATGGTTGTCTCCATTGAACCTGCAGCCAGGGAAAGCCGTGTGCGACAATGCTGCAATGCTGGGTGCGGCCCTTCGCTGGCGCAATGTGACACATGTGCCTTGTATGGCTCACATCTTGAACTTGGTTGTCCGGCAATTTTTAGCCCACTATCCCGGTCTAGATGGGCTTCTGTAGAGGTCACGGTCGCTGTGTGCTCACTTCTGCTGTTCGCATCCCGCAGCTCAACGACTTGCATCCTTACAGAAGTCGTTCGGCCTGCCAGTTCACCGGCTGAAATGCGATGTGCCGTCGATGGAATTCAATTCTGCACATGTTGCAGCAATTGTGGCAGCACCGACGAGCCCTGGTGCAATACATTATGATGTATAACCTGAGCCAACGAGATCCAGAGGTGGGGCAAATCACGCTGCTGGAGTGGTCTCAGATCAAGGACCTATGCACCATTCTGCACAGTTTTGAAATGGCGACGATGATGTTTAGTGCTGAGGATACCATTATCAGCATGACTATTCCGGTCATTTACATGCTGCAGCACAATTTAAACAGTATTCGGAGTCAGGTGGTGGGATAAGATGAGGGGGAGGAAGTACAGGAGGAGTCGTAGGTGGAAGGGATAACAAGATCTCCAAGGTCCAGAGGGTTGGCAGCACTAAGGCAGCAGAAATGGGAGGGTGGGGGAGAGGGATTAACAAGGGCCCATGGTAGCAGCCAAACTGTTAAGGAAGGTGCAGGAGCCGAGGAACAAATGCAGGACAAACTGGTGATGGGCATGGAAGACTCATCAGATGAGGGAGACCTTGATCACATTTCCGTTGTGCGAGGTTGGGGGGAGAGGGCAGAGGAAGGAAGCATGATTCTTACCTCGCCGCCACCAACACACCAAGGACTTAGGCCTCCTGGATGCGCAAGACACATGAGTGCCATCTTGCTGCACTACCTGCAACATGACCCTCGGATTGTCAGAATTCGAAGTAATGCCAACTACTGGGTTGCCACACTCTTAGATAACCGGTGCAAGAGTAAATTTGGCGAAATAATTCTTGCCATAGAAAGGGATTCATGTATGCAGGAGTATCAGCAGAAGTTGTTAAAGAATCTTAGATCTGCTTTTCCACAAAACACCAGTGGTGCACATAGTGAAACTCCCAGTTCTAACTTGCCAACTGTGGGACTGTCGAGTCATCACTCAAACCGTAACACTAACATCGTATCTGGTGGTAAAAGTAATTTTGTGGAATCGTTTCACCATTTTTTTAGACCATCCTTTGCAAGGCCAGAGGAGACAAGAAGTCTGACACATAGTCAACGCCTACAGAGGATGGTATAGGAGTATCTCCAAGTGAACATCAATGCCATGACTGTGGAACTGGACCCTTGCTCATTTTGGGCTTCCAATCTGGAAAAATGGTCTGAGCTCACCACTCACGCCTTGGAGATCTTGTGGTGCTCCGCAGCCAGCGTTCTCTCTGAACGTGTCTTCAGCGCTGCTGGTAGTGTGCAGACAGATAAGCACACATGCTGTGTCCAGTGACAATGTAGACAGACTAACATTCATCAAGATGAACAAGTCATGGATCCACAAGGAATTTTCTACCCCTGTGTCATGCTGAGTTGGCTCATCCTTTGCGATCTCAAAAAAGGCCCAGGCTAGGCAAGGCTTAGAGCCCATGCGGCCTGAAGAAGAGCCGCCACGACTTCTGCTCAGAAGCAGAGTTTTGGTTGAGAATGCAGTTGTTGACGTGCTTCCAGTACTCTGTATCTGTCCAGGAAGACACAACCTAACCTCGTCATCACTAGCATCCTCCTCCTCTGCTGCCCCTCATCAACTAGCTGACTGTGGGTTGACAGTAAGTGGGATCTCCAACATAATCATCACCCATGTGCTCTCACACCCGTCGTCCTCAGAGCCAACCTCTTCCTGCCCTGACCAAAAAATCTAAATGTCTTTCCAATCAGGTATCTCAGTTTCATCAGCATGTTCCTCATTGTCTCCACCAACAGGACTTACAGTTTGGGAATGAGGGTCTACATTATGCTTGCTCAGAACCTTCTTCATCTGGACCTGGATCCGACTCAAAAAGCTTCTGGGCATCAGTGCAGATCATTTCCTCATCTGGACTCACAGAAGCTTTGGAGCTGACCTCTGATTCCAGGCTATAGTATGAGTGAACAGCTCTGCATACTCAACCATCGTCTTACCCCATACTCAGATGGGTGGCTGGAGACTTGGGAGCTGTGAGGAAGCAAGTGCAATTGGGGTGACACTGCTGAGGACTGGTGTATTTGTGATGTTGAAGTTGAGGTGGAGGAGAGCCCACTTGATGAAGCGCTTGCTATCCATTCAAGCCCTGCTCTTTTTGTGCCTCATCTACAATTGGTAGCGATCGTCGTGTGACTCGTGTCCGTACAAAAGGGATCATATCAGATTGTCCATGGAAAGAAGTAGACATCTTACTTTGGCTGGAAAATGGTCTTTCCTCAACAGATGTTACTACTGCTTTACCACCTACCCCACGGACACAAACATTTTTTTCCCTTTCCACCATGCCTATTCCCCTTTCCACCAGCAGAAGGCCCTTTGCCACTCATTTTGTATGTGAATAAATTGGCAACTCTGCAGTTGTTGGCAAAAAAAATTTGGATGAAAATCGAGCAGAGCTTACTGGCCAAACAATGCTACTAGGCCCAAACTATTACCTGGGTTAAAAATTAGTCTGGACTAGACAGGTGGTGTAGCTTGGTTCTCAAGTGGACTACACACCACTGTCTAAAGGACACTGCTACTAGGCCCAAACTATTACCTGGGCTAGGTGCAGTTAAAAATTAGTCTGAACTAAACAGGCAGTGTAGCTTGGTTCATAAGTGGGCTACACCACTGTCTAACTGAGACTTCTACTAGCCCAAAAAATTGCCTGGACTTAGCTGCAGTAAAAAATTGGCTACTGAAGACAGGTGGTGTAGTTTTTCTTCACAGCAGTGCTACACTACCTGCCCTAAAGGATTGCCTGAGCTTGATGTGGCCAGATGCTATGAAAAACACTTGTACAGCACTGGCACACCCTGCCTGGCAAAAACTAATAGGAACTGCTCTAACCTAGCCCTCAAAAGGGCTGATATTATAACTGGTCCCTACTTCTATGACTATTTACAACTTCTATGACTATTTACAACTAGTCCCTACTCCCTATTTGTCTAACAGTAGCCCTCAAAAAGGCTGAGATTCTAACTAGTCCCTACTACCTAAACCTATCTGTCTATTTAACTTGAGATTCGCTCACTATCTATCTACCTAAGACTTTATAGAGCCCACAGCAGCAGCAGCGGTGCCTGACTGACACACAACTGCAGAACTGAGGAAATGCTGGCGATGGGGAAAATGGCTGGGTATTATAGGGCAAGGACATGTGACATGCACAGCCAATGACACATGCCCTTGCTTGTGTGCAAAAAATCCACTTTGCTGTGTGTGTGTTTGTGTGATTGCCTGACAGCCTGCACCGTCCCACTCTATATGCAGTAAGGAAAAAAAATGGAGATCAGCATTATTTCAGCAGCACTGATCTAAACATCCTCCCCCCCCCCCCGCACACTATAACGCTAAAACTGGATATTAACATTCATTAACAGTATTAGGGTTAGGGTTAAGCTTTTGGTGACCGAAGGGTTGTCGAACATAACCTCGAACTGCCGAATTTGAAGCAAATTGTTCACCCAAAACAGCTCGAATTTGAGATTGGGAACATTTCAAATCGAACATCGCTCATCTTTATATTTAACACCCTATGGTGGTGGGTTACTTGCCATACACTAATGTGTATGGCAATCAAGCAGAATCACTATCCAGAGTGTAGAAATGCAGTCTGCCTACAACAGCCAATCACAGAGGCTTTCACAGAGTGTGGATGTCAGTGATTGACTGTTTGGCAGTGCAGTGAATATGCAATTAGCTTAATAGGCGGCCCCAGAAGTGATTCAATGGGAGACTCAGCTGACCTGGAAGTGATTCTGCAGGAGAGCAGGAACTGAGCGCCTAGGAGCCGCAGCAGGAGTCTGTTAAGCCCAATCTACCTGTTCTCCTAACTACTATTTTCCTTTTAAGAGCACTTCTGTTCCCCAAATTTGGAGAAAGTGTATAGCGTCTAAAAGCGAACATACGTGCAGGGGAGTGGGTCAGCTCTAAATGTTCCGGCTGGGGCAGCTGGGCTTGAGCAGCGGGTTTCACTCCCCGCTCATTAACTCATTTTATTCACTGCACTGCCGCTGTCCTCAACCTCGGTCTGAAGCTGCACCGAGATGGAAGGTCAGATATTAAATGTTCCTGCATCCCCCATCCTTACATGCACTCCTTGAGCTGGCAAAAAATAACAAATATTATAATACTTACCTATATAGCGATTACCAATCTTCATGGTCTCCTCCCTGACTGCCACAATCTCCTCCGATGTCCCGAAACCGTCATTGATCGGTTGCACATGATACATGCCCTGCGTATGTCATTATGTGCACCCGACAAATACGCTTCTTGGACTCTGGAGGAGATTAGGCAGCAGGGAGAAGCATGAAGACTGAGCAAGCGATGAGAGGTAAGTATAAGATTGTTTTAATTTTTGCCAGAGCAAGTAGGGCCATTGCCGTCCTGGGGGACAAGTGGACACCTGGACAATTGCAGCCCTGGGACAAGTGTGCAGCTGGGACAAGTTATGCCAGCCCTGGACATTTGTGTCAGCCTGAGGACAATTCCAGTCTGGGGTAAGTGCATCCGGAAAGTGTGCAAGCCCAGTGGACAAGTGTGCAACTGGGACAAGTTGTGCCCCAGGTGTAACAATGTGCAGCCTGGGACAATGTTGCACCAAGGGACAAGTAATGCCACCCATGGTGTACAATTGCCATCCTGGCACAATATGCCAGCCCTGGGACAATTTGCCAGCCCTGGGCAAGTGTTCAGCACTGGGCGGAAAATTGGCCACCAGGTGTGGAATGTGCAGCCAGGGGAATAGTGTGCAGCCTGGGCATGTGCCACCTTGGTTGAGTCCACCCGGGGGTCGGTGCCTGCCCAGGGTGGACGTTTTCCTCCCAGGTGGCGTGTCTGCCCAGGGACGTGTCAAGCTCCTGGGACAAATGCCATCCTATGACGTGTACACCCTGGGGCATGTTGCCACCCTGGGGATTTTTAAGAGCCTGGGGGTAATGTGCCAGTCCCTTTGGCAATGTCCATCTAGTGGATGTGTGAGAGCCCTGGGGGGCATGTGCCGGCCCTGGGGGACGTATGCCAGCTCTGGGGCGGAGGTGTCAGCCCTGGGGGGTATGTGCCAGCCCTGGGGTGGCATGTGCCAGCCCTGGGGGGCATGTGCCTGCCCAGGGGGAAGCGTGCCTGCCCAGGGGGATGTGTGCCTGCCCAGGGGGATGTGTGCCTGCCCAGAGGGACATGTGCCAGCTCTGGGGCGGAGGTGCCAGCCCTGGGGCGGAGGTGCCAGCCCTGGGGCGGAGGTGCCAGCCCTGGGGTGGAGGTGCCAGCCCTTGGAGCATGTGCCAGCCCTGAGGGACGTGTACCAGCCCTGGGGGGCATGTGCCAGCCCTGGGGGATGTTTGAGAGCCCTGGGGGGAATGTGCCAGCCCTTGGGGGCATGTGCCATCCCTAGTGGATGTGTGAGAGCCCCGGGAGACGTATGTCAGCCCTGGGGATGTGTGCCAGCCATAACCAGAATAAGGGGGCCATATCTAGTATGGGGGAGCTATATCCCAGGATGAGGACCATGTACCAGGAAGAGGGGGCTATAAGAGACATATACCCCATATGATTTGTAAGACGGACACTGACCTTATAAGACGGACCCCATTTAACATTAAAAATAATTTTTTTCTCTTTTGCTTCACCAAATTTGGGGGTGCGTCTTATAATCAGGTGCGTCTTATAAAGCGAAAAATACGGTATCTATCTTCACTAGGTTCTGTCACAGCTGTATGGCAGAACAGTATATAGGCAGTGTACATTATGTCCCATGTCTGCCTACTGTTCCCATGCAGTTTGAGCACTTTTTTCATCCATCTCTGCCTTTTTACAGCCCTCCCAGACCTCTTTGTAGTGTCCAGCAGAAAATTACTCGTGTTTCCCATTGACTTACATTGTACTCACTATACGGAACGAATACACAAGTATTATAAAGTACTCGTTACGAGTATAGTGATTACGAATATTATGGTACTCGCTCATCACTAAAAATCAATAGTGATGTTCAAACACACAACTTGCCTTGCAAAAACAAGCCCTCATATCTCTTTATGGACAGAAAAAAAATGTTTTGTCTCTCGGAAGAAAGGGAGGGAAAAAAAATGAAAGGAGGTGGTTAATAACGATTGCATTTTAATTTGTGCCAGATTTCATAGTTACACTTGCCGTATTGGTGCAGACTAAAGAATGGAATTGAAATTCAAGCGATAAGCAAGGTAAGAGCATGTCATGTTTAATGTTACCCATGTTTTTTGTTTCACCTACAGGAATTTTCCTAAAAAGAATTTGGAGGTTTTAATGCTCCAAAGTTTTTGAATGCAGTCTGGACTGTAAAATGAGAGTTGTGTCTCCTCAGATTGTAAGCATTGTTCTCTATACAATGATTACAATGGGTCATCAAATCAAAAATGATACCCATATGTGTACAATCTAATTCTCATCACTCAATATCCAGTATGTGAAAAATTCTGACAGTCTAGCTCTTGTTTCTAGCACAGGACTGCCAAATAATCTGGAATCTCATAAAACCTAGAGTTGTGGAATGAGCAGCAATAACTAAGGTTAAGCTTCTTCTTGCACCTTTTTTTTAGTACGGTTGGGTCGGGTCCACGTTGGAGTTTTTTATTTCCATGCTTTGATGTTTTTGCTGAAAAGTCCTGTAGATAGAATTCATTCATTTCTATCAGTTCTATTCACATATTTTGACACCTTTTTTTATAAGATCGTAAAGGCAAGATTCCTTTGACAGATTCCATTAATTTCAGTGGGATGTCGAGTGATGTGAAAAAGTATCAGCATGTGTAGATCTGTATCAGTTTGTGAAGAACTGTTGGAACCCTTGACAAATTCTAATATTTCTTGTGGGATCGAAGCCAATGTCTCAGTACAATTGCTTGCATCAGTTTTATCATGACTATTTAAGATATTGATTAGCTATATAGACATATCATATTAGATAAAAAAGGGTCAATGTGCGGATTTCAATATCATTTAAAGGGAATTTGTCAGGTGGTTTTCTAGTACAAATCTAACGGCATCCTGGAATAGGACGTTGGCAGCCCTTTCAGGACCGGTAACGTTTATTGCTCTACCTTCTCTTTTCATCTTGCTGTAAACCCCGGAGAATTCAGTGTTGCATGCCAGCTAGTCAAGCATATGTTAATCCAATCTGATTATGCACTGCTGACCATATCGATAATCTCCCCAGCTCTCCCATGCTAGAATCAGTGATAGTAAAAATCTTAACCGTCATTTATTATCACTGCTTAAGGTGGGCGTGGGGAACAGGGCATAATCAGTTTGGATTTACACAAGCTTGACTAGCCACCGCACAACAATGAATTCGCTTTGGCTTACAGCAAGATGAAAGGAGAAGGTAGAACAATAAAGTTACTGGTCCTGAAAGGGCTGCAAGTTATTGCTCTACCTTCTTTCATCTTGCTGTAACCGCTGGAGAATTCAGTGTTATACAGCGGCTAGTCAAGCTTGTGTAAATCCAAACTGATTATGCCCTGCTCAGCTGCTCCCCACGCCCACCTATTAGTAGTTATAGTAAATGACGATTAAGATTTTTACTATCACTGATACCACATAGGAGAGGTGGAGAGATTATGGGCATGGGGAGCAGTGCATCATCAGATTGGATTAACATATGCCTATGTCACGCTGGGAGTGGGGAAGACACCCAGCGTAGGATAACGACGGGGGGGGGGATCAGGAGTCCCTAATGCTAAGGGCACAAGAAGGAGACGGTGACCCCTAGACTTCCTAGAGCTGACCCTGTCTGCCCTAACGTCCCTAAACAGTCTCCTCAACTGTCGCCGACCACGAACCTCGTCCCTCTCTGATCCTAGATCTATCTTATGTAAGGATCAGATGGAGAGGTTCACTAGACCCCTCCACTATCAACTAAAGACAAACACCAGGGAAGACAGACATTTGGGGAAAGGAAACACTTATCTGACAGCAGAACACAGCAACCTCCACAATCTCAGCTTCTGCTGGAGCAAGGATAAAGTGTGCACAAGGAACTATCACCTGCACCGAGGAAGGGCAATGAACCTCCTTATAAAGGTGGAAGGAGTCTGCTGGGTCCTAGTGACCTACAACATTGGTGAATAAAACCAGACCGAGCGCAAGACCTCCACAGCCGTCTCCCCATAATAGAGAGATCTCATTACACCTTCTTTCCATCAACACAGAAGGTAAATGCTCCTGAAAGAGACGGACCATCCTCCACCATTATGGCTGGTGGGCCAAACGCTGGGATCGTCTGCGCGTGGCCTCCACCCTGTCATCCGTGCCACCCGTGACAGCCTGACTAGCCAGTGTGCAACACTGAATTCTCCAGGGTTTACATCAAGGTAACAGGAGAAGGTAGGTCAATAAAAATTACTAATCCTAAAAGGGCTGCCAAAGCTATATTTCAGGATACCATTAGTTGTGTACTAGAAAATCAACCTGACAGATTCTCTTAAAAAACTGTACGTCCATTTAGGTGTTTGACAGAAATACTGTCATTTTCAGAGCATTTGACTCAAGTGCAGGTACCCACCTTGTGAGTGCACCAAACCTATTAATAAGTGCTCCAAGATTCAGTTATGTTTCCCATTTCTATGCTCCCAATGTAAGCTCTACCCGAGGTTACTCCCTAAATAAGGAGTTACAAGACTACAGATCACCTCAATATCCCATATGTGTTTCACTGCATAATGTAAGGCTTTTGTGGATATACCATGCGCAACTTATTAGGACACTTACATTACAAGGCTGGTTTCACACTAGCATTTGCATCTGCAAGCGTCTGGCATGCAGATGCAAACGCAGTGCGAATGCAAACATTCTGATGTGAACACATCAGTGACTGTCCGCATGCGTTAACATAGTATGTCATTCTACATGTGACTGGTCACCCAATCAGCGGTCTTGGCGGCCGGGAGGCAGAGATCAGCGGCGGCCAGGAGCAACTGATCATCGGCGGCCAGGAGGAGGAGATTATCGGCGGCGAAGAAGGCGATCAGCGTTGGCGGCCGTGAGGAGATCTCTTCTTCGCTGCCGCTGCTGATCTCCTCCCAGCTGACAACGTTGATCTCCTTCTTTGGCACTGCTGATCTCCTCCTCCAGGCCGCTGGAGATAAGCGGCATCGAAGAACAATAGATCAGAAGTGGCGGGAAGAAGAGGAAAGAAACCGCTGCGTTTGGCTGCACTGACATGTGGATGGCAGTGAGGCATCCATGCATTATTTGTGCGCTTCAGTACGCTTGTGTAAAAATCAAGCATCCTAGATGCACAAAAATGCAACATGTTGCGTTCGGAGGGCGTCTGAAAAAAATGCATCCGAACACAAATGCATGCGAATGTAGCCAAATGATGGTACCATGCATCTCTATGTTAAACATAGGGACGCAGTACACATGCTGTGTTGCGAACCCATGTGTGAAACCAGCCTAAGACCAGCAAGAACTGTTGGTACAGAAAAAAATGTCTACAGTGATCTGTCACCTAATTTCACAACACAAAGTGCATATATTATTAGATCTCATAGACCTGATAAGACTGGTTTGGATTCTTTGAATTCCATGCTAGAATGGATGTATAATCCTCAACTTAAGATGAGTATTTTATGAGTTCAGCCATAGAATGAAATAGCTCATGAGTCCAAGTGTATTCTATCTCCACCTACTCATCTTGACTGACAGCTGCAGCTTGTACTGAGCAGTCTGAGATCCCAGCAGGGAGGAGAGACACTGAGGAGTTATCAGTCAGTCTATGTGGGTGCAGATTAAACTTTCATAAAGAATTATACACCCATTCTAACAGATTTTCAAAGCAATATTTAGCATATTTTATATGATCTTATATTTCGTTGTCTATCTGAAGTTTTGCTATTGTTGAATTGGTTATATACAGTGTTCAGTTGACGACTACCTTTTGATAACTTAAAAAATATTTGTACCGTGTTAGCCAGCAGATAGAAAAATATTATAGTTAACTGAAACGATGGCAAGAAAAAGCAATGCAAGCTTTTGAGACACTAAGGTCTCTTCATCAGGCTATAAAAAATAATAATATTAGTTCTGATGAAGAGACCTTTAGTCTTAAAAGCTTGCTTTGCTTTTTCTTACCATCGTTTCACTTAACTATTAAAAGATATCAACCACTGAGGACTTTCAGATTCAAATATTTAACTATCTTTTGAACTCTCTTACATTAGTTCTTTGGAAAGAGTCTTGTTCACCTTTGATTAATATGCAAAGCAACCAGCTGTAAAACCTATAGACTATATAGATGTCCTGATACATATTATGCTATAGGTCAACCCTAGTTAATTTAGCCAATATTAATGAAAAGTGAGGGAATTTAGCTAGTTGAACACATATTGTTAAATAAAAAAAATTGTAATGTGTTGAATATTATATACTTTTATCTACTGCAATATGGTGAGAAATGGAGCCCCCCCCCCATATCACTAACACCCTTTACAAGATGAGTGAACCAATCAATCCCAATTATATGATTCTCTATGCTTACACTGTGTGCAGAATTATTAGGCAAGTTGTATTGTAGAGGATTATTTTAATTATTGATCAACAACTATGTTCTCAATCAACCCAACAGACTCAAATATCAAAGCTTAATATTTTTGGAAGTTGGAGTGTATTTTTTTTACATTTGGCTTTTAGGAGGATATCTGTTTGTGCAGGTAACTTTTACTGTGCAGAATTATTAGGCAACTTAATAAAAACCAAATATATTCCCATCTCACTTGTTTATTTTCACCAGGTAAACTAATATAACTGCACAAAATTTAGAATTAAACATTTCTGACATGCAAAAACAAAACACAAAAAAATGAGTGACCAATATAGCCACCTTTCTTTATGATGACACTGAACCGCCTTCCATCCATTGATTCTGTCAGGTGTTTGATCTGTTTACGATCAACATTGCGTGCAGCAGCCACCACAGCCTCCCAGACACTGTTCGGAGAGGTGTACTGTTTTCTCTCCCTGTAGATCTCACATTTTAGGAGGGACCACAGGTTCTCTATGGGGTTCAGATCAGGTGAACAAGGGGGCCATGTCTTTATTTTTTCTTCTTTTAGACCTTTACTGGCCAGCCACGATGTGGAGTAGCTGGATGCATGTGATGGAGCATTGTCCTGCATGAAAATCATGTTTTTCGTGAATGATACCGACTTCTTCCAGAAACTGGCAGTAGGTTTGAGAGTTGATCTTTACTCCATCCTCAACCAGAAAATGTCCCACAAGTTTATCTTTGATGATACCAGTCCAAATCAGTACCCCACCTCCACCTTGCTGGTGTCTGAGTCGGAGTGGAGCTCTCTGCCCTTTACTGATCCGGCTTCTGGCCCATCCATCTGGCCCATCAAGGGTCACTCTCATTTCATCAGTCCATAAAACCTTTGAAAAATCAGTCTTGAGATATTTCTTGGCCCAGTCTTGACATTTTATTTTATGTTTCTTGTTCAAAGGTGGTCGTTTTTCAGATTTTCTCACCTTGGCCATGTCCCTGAGTATAGCACACCTTGTGCTTTTTGATAGTGCAGTAACGTTGCAGCTGTGAAATATTGCAAAACTGGTGGCAAATGGCATCTTGGCAGCTTCACACTTGATTTTCCTCAATTCATGGGCAGTTACTTAGCGCCTTTTTTGCTCAACACACTTCTTGCGGCCCTGTTGGTTATTTGCCATGACACGCTTGATTGTTCGGTGATCACGCTTCAAATGTTTGGCAATTTGAAGACTGCTGCATCCCTCTGCAAGACATCTTACAGTTTTGGACTTTTCAGAGCCCGTCAAATCTCTCTTTTGACCCATTTTGCCAAAGGAAAGAAAGTTGCCTAATAATTAAGCACACCTTATATAGGGTGTTGATGTCATTACACCACACCCCTCCTCATTACAGAGATGCACATCACCTGATTTACTTAATTGGTAGTTGGCTCTCAAGCCTGTACAGCTTGGAGTATGACAACATGTATAAAAAGTATCATGTGATCAAAATACTCATTTGCCTAATAATTATGCACACAGTGTATATTGTCAACAGTAAATGCTTTCCTTGTATTCCTATTATTTATAAGCAGTATTTTTAATAAATGTCAAATGTTGGTCTGCTTGTTCTTAAAAATAACCAACATAAGATCAACGCCATAAGAAACTGTAGCTTATTTCGGAGTGGCTTTTTTATATTACAAGTAAATGATTACTGAGCATATGTTTTATAAAAAAAAATATCCTTTTAGACAGTTTACTCTGTACTGTACCTGCATTTCTTGACAAAATGAAGCTGTAGGTCCAAACAAGATCTGACATTGTTCATCTGCCGTGTACGTCATGCCTGGCAGCTTGGAGGGAATAATCACAGAGCTGATGCTTTGGGGATTTGTTTGCAGCAAACAGTTACTGGCTTTTGACCTGGCAACATACACAGAGTTTGAAAATGGGAACAAAAAAAAGAGAGGTGCTTATGACTAAACTGCTATAAACATGCATATTACATGAAGTAAAGAGAGCACACCATTACAATTATATTCTGACTTTACACTGGAGACTAAGTTACTGTTTATTGTCCACTCCGTGTTTAAGTGTCCAGATCCAAAATATTTGAGTAACCTTTCCCTCAATGATTGTGACTCTATTTATCAATCTCCAGATGTTGGACGGCCATTATGTGTTTCTAGGGTCAGTTCCAGTTCCTGAAGATTAATGTTGTGTCATGCAAATGATTGATGCTGATGGAAAGCAGGTTAATGCAATGCCCCTCCACTAGCAAATGAATTGCAAAGTTTTACTGCTACTATATACTATTTGCCAGTTGCGGTTTAGGGAAAAGAAACTTCTACACAACACACACATCTGCACATCTGTCTATCTACATCTTTTTGCTGCAAACAGGAGGCACATGATATCAATCAACACACATGAAGAAGCACACCGATACTGCTGGAAAATCTTTCTAAGAACTGACATCTGGAGTAGAAATGAAGATTTCTTCACGGAATTTTAGAGGCAGGCAGCAATCTTTGGCGTTAATCCAAGGGGTTCACGTCAGACCAACTATGAGACAAGTTGGCAATAATAATAACAATGCCTATCGTCTACTAAAGCAATGCACTGCAGACGATGAGCTCGTGTTAACTCTTCTTTTAAAGGAAATATAGGATTGTGTATGGTTTCATTAATTAGATTTAATCTCGGAGAAGAAAAATATGGGTTAAGATGTATTGTTTCTGTCTGTAATTTACACATCTTAAAACTAGACCAGATAGGCAGAAAATGTACCAACTTTGTCAAGGTGGCTCAACAGGGGCGGTCTGGCCCAGGTGGCCCAGGATAGCACCACCACCACCCCTTCCCCCCCCGGCCCTCAAAAATTTCTGATAGCACACCCCCCCCTTCTCAAATCAGGGCTGGCAGTCTGAAACTGCCACCCGGGTCCAGAGCCCCCAGCTAGCCTCTGTGGCTCAAACAGTTGGATAAACTTGGTGCGTCTTGATAGAAGTGTTAAACCATTTCCACTTTGCACCACCATTAAATGGCCAAAGTAGTAGCTATTTCACAAGTTTTTAAAATATTAATAAAAAATGTTATTGAAAAATACATGTAGTTTATGCAAAGTCTCAATATTTCAATATTTACAGTGTTGATTCTTATTTTTCTGAACTTCACCTTGACATGCTAGTTATCCAAATAGTGACTGACCCCATCATAGTCCTTGGAGTTTATCACAATATCGGTGTTTTGTTCACCTACTGGCTTTTTGAGGGTTGACCACAAATTTTCTTGTCATGTACCAAAAATGTGAACGTCACGAGACACTTAATCAGCACTTTTGCCTTGTGAGATGGTCTCCATCATACTAGAAAAAGCATTGTTCATCAAGAAATTGCTAATGGACTGTTGAGAGCAGACACTCTTGGATAATGTTTGGATACCATTCTTTATTCAAGGCAGATTCTTGGGCAAAATTGTGAGTGATCTTACTCCACTGGAAGAAATGTAACCCTCCTCACATGAATAGACTCAGTGTTCTTTACCGTTATGACATAGGACTCATGGTACTGCTTGCCTTTTTTATCCTGGACAATCAGTTTTGCAGATGTCATAAAGATGTCTGAAGGGGGCTCTATCACAGAGAAAAGCTTTACCCAGTCTGTTTTTAGTTCAACCCCTGTACTTTCTGAATAATGTCATTAGGTTCTTGATATTTTTTTGGGTGACAGTGTCTTCTATGCTGTCCCTCTTGACCCCAGTCCAGTGTCCAAAAGCTTTCAACTTGCCACACAAGCAATTTCATTGACACCTCCCTACTGCATTTCCTATGCATACTATGCACTAGTGATGAGCCGATACTGTATATAAATCCTCTTTAGTAGATGATCCAGACATTTGCTAGACCTTTTTGGGCACCTGAACTTCTGAACAGATGATCATCTATCTTTGAAGTTAATAGTTGATTTTGGGTCAAACATAAATACAGCAATGTCCTTGCTTTTAAAGTCTTTTTGACGTAAATCAATGATCGACTACACATTTCCTTGGAGATAACCCTGGTTACCAGGAGAGAATGATTGCAATCACTAAACCCCTTTTACAAAAAAAAAAACACCTTCTCTTATTCAGTAATTCGATGGGCATGACTGAGTGATATCATGTCGTGTTTACTTTATCATAGCAAGGGAACCTAAATGTTTCGTAATATTTCAATGAACTCTATTATGTATTATGTCTGACTGAGATTCTCTTTTTGTTTTTGATGATGCAATTTTACTATATGATTTATGCTATTATATTTATTTTTTGTAATCTTAGTCTGTACTGAGACTCCCTTTGAACCTCATATATTAGTCCTATTTAAACTTCCTGTTCATTGCAATCATGTCTTACAGTACATCTCTATTAATATATTTTGTAACTGAACTAAGTACTTGCCCTGTTACCCTTTAAATGAATGTAAATATTTGCATATATTTCTTCATTGTATTACAATGTATAGCACACCCCTTATAATTCTCCTCTATCTTTTATAGCGACTTCATGACTAAAGGCCTCGTCACACATAATGACGCATCAACAATACCGATAACGATATACTGAGATCGCTGGTGCATCGGTTTTCACATCGCTGGTAAGATATCAAACAGGTATCTCACCAGCGATATCACCAACAACTTCAGCAACGATCCAGAATTATATCGAGGTCGTTGGGAATTGTCACTCCATAGTGTAGCATTGAGATCCTTGGTCATTGTCCCTGTCAAACACAACCATGCAGCGCTCCCAGCGGGAGCACAATGACGTAGAAATGACCCAGAGCAGTGTGTAACGATCAACGATCTCACAGAAGGGGCCAGATCGTTGGTACGTGTCACACAGAACGACATCAATAGCGGGATTGTTGTTGCATCACAAAATCTGTGACGTTACAACGATCTCGTTAGCGATCTCGTTATGTGTGACAGGGCCTTAAGACCTGGGAGGGTCAAAATGTCTTTGTTCTGTTGCTTTTCCATCCTCAATTTTACCATTTATATTTGGTTATGCAAGGCTTGCAACACAATTCTTGAATTATTAGGACTGCAATCTTCTCCTTCTGCACCTCCTAACACTACTTGAATGCAGACCAATACCTTTATTGATAAATGGAGTTTTAGTTATACAGATCAAAGGTTGGGGTACTGGATATCTGATTGCACCTCCCCATTCATCTACTATAAATATGTAATTGATGCAGGTTATCTGACAGAGAGCAGAAATGGAGTCTATATGCAGGATAATTAACAAGCAACTGGCAGTTGTTGGAAAGGCAAACCTTGACTGTGTACAATCTAATTACTAAAAATGAGTAAATCAATGCAAGGTGAAGAATACTGCCCAGAAGGCAGATGGCACAACTCCATATCAGAGGCCTCGCATGATAATGGAAGGACAATATTTTCTATTCTATAACTAAAAAATTCTAGTTTTGTAGAATCTATGAATTTATGCATGTTTGGGGAGGATATTCGCATCTGTTGGTAAAACTGCAAATGTTTTAGTAGCTGGCACTGCACTCCTGTGGGTTATCTCTCTGAATTATGGATATCTGGTTAAGAAAAAGCAGATATGTTGTGCTGCTGGTAGATGTTCACTGAAGATATCCTGGGAGTTTAGGGTATTGTAGTAAGGGTGTGATTCATTTCTAAAATAGAATAAATCACACTCTTTATTCAATGACGATATCCACATCAAGCTATGCCCGTACCCATGCTCTATGAGAACTACAGATGGCTTGTACTGTACACTAAAGATTTTGACCACTACAAATATTAACAGAAATTGCACCGCATCCATATTCAGACATTGTATAGAGCAGTGTTTGGATAACCTTTGTTCACTTTACCTAGGAATTACTTGATCACTTTAGAACCTAATAGTACTTAAAGTTGTGCTCAAAGGTTTACATACCCTTGCATATTTTTTGCTTTCTTGGCTTTTTTTCAGACAATATGAATGATAACACAAAAACCTTTTTTTTCCTCTCATGGTTAGTGGTTTGGTGAAGCCATTTATTGTCAAACTACCAAAAACATCCAAATGACCCTGATCAAAAGTTCACATACCCTGGTGATTTTGGCCTGATAACATGGACAGGGGTTGACACAAATGGGTTTGAATGGCTAACAAAAGTAACATCTTCACCTGTGACCTGTTTGCTTGTAATCAGTGTGAGCATATAAGCTGAGTGAGTTCCTGGGATCCAGAAAACTCTTGCATCTTTCCTCCAGCCACTGACGATTCTTGATTGTGAGTCATGAAGAAAGCAAAAGAATTGTCAATGGATCTATAGGAAAAAATAGTTGAACTGTATAAAACAGGAAAGGGATACAAAAAGATATCCAAGGAATTGATGATGCCAGTCAGCAGAGTTCAAACTGTGATTAACAAATGCAAAATCAAGGGTTCTGTAAAAACCAAACCATGATCAGGTAAAATATTTTGACAACAACTGCCTGGAAAATTGTTCAGGATGCAAAGAAAAACCCACAAATAACATCAGCTGAAATCCAGGACTCATTAAAAACTAGCAGCGTAGCTGTTTCAAGATGCACAATAAGGAGACACTTGAAGAAAAATGGGCTGCATAGTCGAGTTGCCAAAAGAAAGCCATTACTGTGCAAATTCCACAGAGTATTTTGCAATATTCCAAACAGCACAGAGACAAGTCTCCAAACTTCTGGAACAAGGTCATTTGGAGTGATGAGACCAAAATCGAACTTTTTTGCCACATCCATAAACGTTATATTTGGTGAGGTGTCAACAAGGTCTATAATGAAAGGAACACCATTCCTACTGTAAAGCACGGAGGTGGATCACTGATGATGTGGGGATGTGTGAGCTACAAAGGCACAGGAAACTTGATCATAGTTGAAGTTAAGATGAATTCTGCACGTTATCAGCAAATATTTAAGGCAAATTTGCACTCATTAGCCCAGAGGCTGCACATGGGACGTACTTTGACTTTCCAACATGACAACAATACAAAACACAAGGCCAAGTCTACCTGTCATTGGCTGCACCAGAACAAAGTGAAGATTCTGGAGTGGCCATCTCAGTCTCCTGACCTCAATATCATTGAGCCACTCCGTAGAGAACTCAATCACACCGTTCATGCAATAAAGCCCAGGAATTTACAGGAACTGGAGGCTTTTGCCAAGAAGAATTGACAGCTTTACCATCTGAGAAAATAAAGAGCCTCATCCACAACTACCACAAAAGACTGTCATTGATGTTTAAGGCAATACACAGTATTAAGAACTTGGGTATGTGAACTTTTGATCAGGGTCATTTGGAAGTTTTTGGATGTCATTATGATTTATAAAGAGAAAACAAAGTACTTTGACAATGGCTTCACCCAACCACTAACCATTAGTGGAAAACGTTGTTGTGTTTTCATTTATATTCTCTAAAGAAAAAGGCTAAGAAAGCAAAAAAATCTGCTGGGGTATGTAAATTTTTTAAATCAACTGTATAATTAGGTACACTATTTTATACTGTAGTTTTTTCATGTTGTGTCAGTACTATACAGGGAATCAGCCAATATAATACCAGTCCTGTGCATTTTATCCTGTGGTGCCATCTACTTCTCAAATGATCTAATGTAAAAGGCTTCATAATAAACAGACGTTAGGTTATTGTTGCACCCCTGCAGTCTGTTGCCACAGATGTACTGTACCTAATCCATAGGTGTGGTATCCCACTCTCAGGTAAGATGGGGACACAATACCGAGACACACATGCCTTGCACCCAACACCTATCCTAACTCCAGGCCAGGGGATGAAGGACGGAAGAGACTCCGATTGAGCAGACTCCATCACTGGCTGGAGGAGGGAATAGGTCAAGGAGGGGGTGGGAGGAAGAAAGTTAGTAAAGAAAACAGCAGGAAGAGGAGAAGTCAGTTAGTTGGAGAGAGTCTGGAGGAGATAGAGGAATGAGGAGGACCACCAAGAGAGATGGAGTGCTAGGGAAGGCTAGCATCAGGGTAAGGAGTGGGACCAGTGCGTAGATCGCCATGGAATCCTGGCCAGAGGGTCCCCAAATCCACAACCATCATATTGTTCATTACTGGAAGAACTGGTTGCAAGAAGGGACTGGCCTTAATCTGGCAACAACACTTCAAGTTTGAGTTAGGAAACCAGAGGCCACTGAACTTTATGTGCAGTGGCCAACTACCGTGGACAGTCCGCAGGACGGTGGCTAGGACTAGAGTCAGAGGACGTGTTGACGGTCACTCAACAGGGCTCGCAGCTATCTGCTTGGGATCCTGTAGCATGAAGGCGCAGGGCAGGGGTAGGCATGAAAACTAGCGCAGAAAAGGGCAACCTGGAAAGACATATAAAAGGATGTATCGGTGGAGTCGAGCTGGACTGCCTGGGAGTTGACTGGATGGCTGACCCGAAGGACACGGTACCCCGGCTGGGCTGAAACTAATAAGAACTATGAGTAAAGGTACAAGAATTTCACCCTTTGTGTCTTGCTTTTTTCCCATGCCCTCTTTGCCACCTCCTGCACCAGAAATACCACCACCATCATTCCCCAAAGACTCTTACACCAAACCTCAGGGGCCCACTCCACCTGTGGGCAGTGTTATTATCCTGGCTGCCACTGCATCTATCACCTGGGGGCTCATTTAAGCAGCGCTGGTCGTCCTTGATCAGACGCCACAGGTGGTGTCTCGTAAAGACATTATAATCCCTTGTAAATACACCGCTCATCTGCTCAGCCAGGGCAACGACCGCCGGAACTGCCACCATGACATCCCCTGACTACGCCTGGGTGGTCGGGTACCCCAGCCCTTGAGGTCATTGTATTATTACTATAGTTATTAAGTATTTGTCCTTGAAAACACATACAGTTGTGGTCAAAAGTACTGACACCCCTGCAATTCTGTCAGATAATACTCAGTTTCTTCCTGAAAATGATTGCAATCACAAATTCTTTGGTATTATTATCTTCATTTAATTTGTCTTCAATGAAAAAACACAAAAGAGAATGGAGCAAAAAGCAAAACATTGATCATTTCACGCAAAACTCCAAAAATGGGCCAGACAAAAGTATTGGCACCCTCAGTCTGATACTTGGTTGCACAATCTTTAGCCAAAATAACTGCGATCAACTGCTTCCGGTAACCATCAATGAGTTTCTTACAAAGCTCTGCTGGAATTTTAGACCATTCTTCTTTGGCAAACTGCATTTTCTAGTGCTTTTTGAAGTGTGTTTTGGGTCATTGTAGCTGGAAGACCCATGACCTCTGAGGGAGACCCAGCTTTCTCACACTGGGCCCTATATTATACTGTAAAATTTGTTGGTAGTCTTCAGACTTCATAATGCCATGCACACGGTCAGGCAGTCCAGTGCCAGAGGCAGCAAAGCAACCCCAAAATATCAGGGAACCTCCACCATGTTTGACTGTAGGGACCGTGTTCTTTCTTTGAATGCTTTTTTTTTTTCTCCTGTAAACTCTATATTGATGCCTTTGCCCAAAAAGCTCTACTTTTGTCTCTTCTGACCAGAGAACATTCTTCCAAAACATTTTAGACTTTTTCAGGTACGTTTTGGCAAACTCCAGCCTGGCTTTTTTATGTCTCGGGGTAAGAAGTGGGGTCTTCCTGGGTATCCTACCATACAGTCCCTTTTCATTCAGACGCTGACGGATAGTATGGGTTGACACTGTTGTACCCTTGGACTTCAGGGCAGCTTGAACTTGTTTGGATGTTAGTCGAGGTCCTTTATCCACCATCCGCACAATCTTGCGTTGAAATCTCTCGTCAATTTTTCTTTTCTGTCCACATTTAGGGAGGTTAGCCACAGTGCCATGGGCTTTAAACTTCTTGATGACACTGCGCACGGTAGACACAGGAACATTCAGGTCTTTGGAGATGGACTGGTAGCCTTGAGATTGCTCATGCTTCCTCCCAATTTGGTTTCTCAAGTCCTCAGACAGTTCTTTGATCTTCTTTCTTTTCTCCATGCTCAATGTGGTACACACAAGAACACAGGACAGAGGTTGAGTCAACTTTAATCCATGTCAACTGGCTGCAAGTGTGATTTAGTTATTGCCAACACCTGTTAGGTGCCACAGGTAAGTTACAGGTGCTGTTAATTACACAAATTAGAGAAGAATCACATGATTTTTCTAACAGTGCCAATACTTTTGTCCACCCCCTTTTTTATGTTTGGTGTGGAATTGTATCCAATTTGGCTTTCGGACAATTCTTTTTGCGTTTTTCATTGAAGACAAATTAATTAAAGATAATAATACCAAAGAATTTGTGATTGCAATAATTTTCAGGAAGAAACTGAGTATTATCTGACAGAATTGCAGGGGTGTCAATACTTTTGGCCACAACTGTATGCCACACAAAATATATTGTTAAGTCAAGTCACTAGTGTGTAACAGGAGACTGAAATGAAACAATTATGTAGTCATTTGTGTTATAACTAAATAATAATTTTAACATGCTTTAAACTGTACAATATAAGATAATCTACGTGTCAGGTAAAAATCATACAATTTATAATATTACATTTCATGTGTTTTGTCGGCATTACTGAGTTAACAAGACTAATTATGTGCTTCTACAATGTAGACAGTACCACTACTCTTACTTGTTACTCTACAGTACAATAACATTATAACAGACTTATGATCACATTAATTAACATATTGTTTCAGTATAAGTTAATTACCTAAGGAACTTTTCAAGGTCTTCTCGGCTACATCTGGACCATGAAACATCACCAAGATTCTGCCCTTTGATCCATTCTCCTGACATAATATGAAGACCATCTGCACAGGATGGGTGGTCATTGTCATGGTTTATACCCATGCTGATTTCATAACATGTAAGAAAAAAACAAACTCAAATATTAAAAATAAATATCTCATGACAAAATTAAAATGTTTTTCTGCATTTTTATTAGACATGAAAAGAAAACTATTTAGACACATTGTAAAGTGTTTTATACAAGGCAAGCCATCAAAAAGTTTATTAACTACAGTTGGATATTGCAAACATATTCATATCATACCACTATTTTGTCTGTAAAGACATTTAAAAGTATAAGAATAAGTAATGATGAGCATTATACTCATTATTATTTATTACTTGCACGGATAGTACAGTATTTGCAATACTCGTTACTCGGCGAGTATCGCTGGTGCTCCTGAGTGATGTGTCAATTGTGAACAATCTGACACAAATTACCAGCACCCTTCAAAGTACACAAAGGGAGTCGGCACCCCCGTGGGAGCAGATTAAATGTTAGGGTCTCTCTGGGGGGCACAGCAAGGTGTTGCATACAGTGAAAACCCAAAAAAGCCCATCCTCCCACCCTGTCCCAGAAATGCTCATTTTATGGCGTGATGTGTGTGAGCGGAGCCAATCACTAACTGACTAACATTGGACTAGCTATTCAGACAAATATGCGAGTATTACAAAGTACTCGTTACAAGTACAGAGATTACGAATATTTTGGTACTTGCTCATCCATAACAATAAGCCATTCTCTGTCTGCGCATCACATGACATATATCCAACTGATACAGCTCTCATGGGCCACAGGCTCAAAAAGGCTACCTCAGACAGATTTGACACAAGCCAATGTGTCTGGTAGATTCATCCTTTAGGCCTGTAACTGTGATCTTATAAAAGAATCCACCGAACTGCTTCCATGGATGGACTGTTGACCAGAGGAGAGAACCAGAGGCAAGAGGGATTGTCATGCAAGGTTAATACTGAAAAGTCGTCAGGGACAAAATCAGGAGGCAAGCAAGTGGTTAAAATTCAAGCCAAGGTCAGACAATGGGAAATACAAAATAGCACACTGGAGCAAAGTAACAAAGAGACAAGGTATGGCTGAGGTAACTAAACAAATGGCAGCAAGAGCTTATCTGCTCTTATATAGAAGAGAGCGCCACCCATGGCTCCCAGCATAGAGCTGATTAGATTACCAGCTCAATGCAGCAAAACACTGATGAACAGTAAAGGAACAACTTGTCTTAGTAATCTATAAAATAAATGTCCACATGCTACCGGAATCCAGCAGTCACCATGGTATCAGAGTGGTACCGCCTAGCAATTAAGGCAGGGGTTGTGCAATATGCTCAGATACGGATGTGACACCTGCATTTTCCCCAGTTGTTCACTTCGGTGGACTCTGAACTAGTGCTATGAGGGAGACTAATGGTACCTTTACAAGCCGCGACGGCAGGCTGGATACATCCCGCTACAGGCTACAAATGTAGCTTGTAGCGCCAATGTAGCCCGTCGTAGCGGCGTCTGAAGACGTGACGCTACAGCCGGCAACAGATACATCTGTTTCCTAGCTCTGCTCGAAAACTGATGGCTGCAACGCCGATGGTAGCGAGCTGTATCGGCGTGTAAAGAGGCAACGGAAGGGAACTCGGGACAGCCTGCGATGTAGCTGCAATGTAGCTAAGGCGTGACCCTGGCTCCGTGTTACCGCGCCCCATGTGCGATCATTGGTGGAAGCTGCTGCATGACGAATGGTAGTCGCTGCATAGGGAGGCATATTTAAAGGAGCTGACGAGTCACACTACACAATTGCTCGAGCGTGCTGCGTTGCCTGCCCAATCAGGATGTTATTGCTTCATCCTATCAGCGTACGGACGGCTCGTAATCCACAATTGTAGCACGCCTATGTGCTGGCCCTGCTGCACCAGGTACGCCCATAGTAGCTGGTTATAGCGGTGTGTAAATGAGCTACAGCTGGCTACTTGAGACACCCGGCGATGTAGCTAGCTATAGATGTAGCGTGGCGTAGCGCATCTTGTCGCGGCGTGTAAAGGTGATGCGTTGACCGTTTGTAACCGTTTGAGCGTGCTCGTGCACGTGAAGTAGCGGGATGTATCCAGCCTGCCGTCGCGGCGTGTAAAGGTACCATAACTGCTATGACCTATGAACGGGATGCCTACCACACACAACCACATAAAATAAAGGAGATCCTGTCTCTCTGTAATATACTTTTAGAAGCATCAACAGCATGGAGGACATTACATAATTTTGATCAAGGAAGCTATGAATCAAGTACTGGCAGGAGATCCACCAGGTACTAGACTGCAGCAGGAGATCTCTTTGCGTTTTTTTGCCTATGACTATCTTCAAGGCATTTTATCATTATTGCTTTACTCTCCCCATACCCTTCTACAGACTTCTGTAGGAAACACAATTTATAATAACTCAGTAGGTTAAAAGTATATATCCTGTTTCAAGATGGCGTTAAGCAGTTTTTGAGAGTAAGTAATGAGCTCAGAAAGACAGGAGGAGGTTTTAGAGTTTTTTGTGGAAGCGATCAAGTAGCGGAAGAAACATGTTTATTTAATAAGTCACCACGTATTGCAAAGTTTTCTGCTTTCTTGTGTACTATCGATTTATGAAACGTTTAATGAAATCAAATGATTGTAACCATTTAAAGGGTAATATTTTAACTTTATATTTGCATAATGATGATAAGTACTACTGCTTTCTAATATCTTCAGTTCTACAACATTTTCCAAATTTGTACATGGTCTCTTTACTTAATCAATAAGAATATTTCATGATTTATGTCATAAATTTTCAACTTCTGTGAGCCATACATCTACACATGATGAGAATGCTGCTCGCTACGACTACCGAGTTGACAAAGAATGGAAAGGTCTTTATATATGTACAGTATGTGTTTACTTCTTTAAGAGTTATTGAAACAGTCCAATAAGGCACACTTGGCTGTTCAGAGGAAGGACTCACACCAATTAAAGTTTGGGGGGACATAATGTAGATTGCTAGCAATGTCTGACATGTGTTACCTAATGGCACTGCTCTGACATTTTTACTAGAAAACCAACAATTTAAAACTGATCATTATTTATCAAAATTGCCTATTAGAAAAAATGCCTTTCCTGCAGCAGTCAACCACAAAACATCTTTCATTTTTCCAGATTAGATTAACCCCTTATGACCAATGATGGACATAGCACATCGTGCGAGTATTGCAAGACAGGAGCCATCCCCAGTGGTTGTATGCAAGTAGATGTCAGTGGTGCAGGCTTCAAACTAATGGTGTCAGATATGGCACTTGCGAAGATTGAGTTCAGGCATAATGGTAAGCCAAGACCTCATTCTGCACATGCATTGCCTCTGGGCTCCATTTCCCTCAAGTCCGCTACTGGGAGATCATGTACACCAGAGGTGGCACATGAGCAGGTTGAAATTTTGACTTGTAATAGAGCCGAGAGCTCAATCTGCGCAAGCAATCTATTTCAGACAATTATGTACTCCAAAAAATAAATAGTGTTTCTTCTCTTCCAACCCCGCCATATGCCCACAGAATAGTTTCTGACCAAATATGGGGTATTCCTGCACTCAGAAGACATTGTGCAAAAAAATATGTGGTCCATTTTCTTTTGTTACCCTTGTGAAAATGAAAAATGTGGGGCAAAAACATTTTTTGGGGAATAATTTAATTTTTAATTTTCACGGTCCACTGTTTTAACATTCTGTTAAGCACTTGCAGGTTGAAGATGCTAATGACACCTCTGTATACATTCCTCAAGGGGGCAGTTTCCATAAACTAGGAACTTGTTGGGTAATTATTTAGGCACATCATGGGCTCTGCAAATGCTACCTGACATCTGCTATCTACTCCAGACAATATTTCCCACCAAAAGTCAAATGGTGCTCCTTTCCTTCTGAGTCCTGCCATGCGCCCAAACCGTAGTTTTCCAACACATATAGGGTATTAATGTACTGGAGAAATTGCACAAGAAACTACATGATAAATATAAAAAGTAAGGTTGTCATCTCACGTCCTCCTTTGGTTACCATGTCCTCCAGACTGCATGGGCCACACAAGGAGAAGATTCATACATGCAAACAATAGACATCCAGTGCCTTTCCAGATGAATGATTCCAAGATCACTTAAAGATCTTCAAGATTTCTTAAAATATCTGTTTATTTTTTCATATCAAAAACATGTAGCAAAAAAGGTCAGGCAGTTTGGATACACTCATGATTATGAAAAAGGCATAGAAACCCTATTTTTCTATGCCTTTTTCATAATCATGAGTGTATCCAAACTGCCTGACCTTTTTGCTACATGTTTTCAATATGAAGAAATAAACAGATGTTTTCAGAAATCTTGGATTTCCCTGGATCATTCGTCTGGAAAGGCATTGGATGTCTATTGTTTGCATGTAACAAATTACATGGTCCATTTTCTCTTGTTACTCTTGTGAAAATTAAAAATTTCGTCTAAAGCAACATTTTTCTGAGAAAAATGTACTGTATGTATAAATGGTTTTCTGTGGAAAAACGTTCTAACATTATTCTAGATAAATTGCTTGAAGGTTTCAATTTAAAAAAGGGGGTAACTTGTGAGAGGTTTGCAATATTTAGGCACATCAGGGGTTCTGAATATTCAACAAGATGTCTACTATCTATTCCAGCCAATTTTGCACTCCAAAAGTCAAGTGGTGCTCCTTCCCTTCCGAGCACTGCCATGCACCCAAACAGTGGTTTTCCACCTCATATGGGTTATTGGTATACTCAAGAGAAATTGTTCAAGAAATATCGGGGTCAATTTTCTCCTGTTACCCTTGTGACAATGCAACATTTGGGGCTAAAGGAACATTTTTGTGGAAATACGTGATTTTTTTTAAAATATTTTCACAACTCAACATCCTAAATTTTAGTGATGCACCTGGGGGTTCAAAGTACTCACCACACCTCAAGATAAATTCCTAGGTGGGTGTTAGTTTCCAAAATTTGATTGATTGTGGGGAGGTTTCCACTGTTTAGGCACATCAGTGGCTCTGCAAACACAACATGGCATCCGCTATCTAGTCCAGCCAACTTTACGTTCCAAAAGCCAAATTGTGCTCCTTCTATTCCAGGCCCAGCCAAGCGTCCAAACAGTAATTCTCAACCAAATATGATCTAATAACATACTCAGAACAAATTGAACAATAAATCGTATGGTCCATTTTGTGCAGTTACCCTTGTGAAAATGAAAAATTAATGCAATATTTTTATGGGGTAAAATTAAAAAGTTAATTTGCTCCTTCTACATTGCTTTAATTTTTGTGAAGCACCTGAAGGATTAATAAACTTCTTAAATGTGGTTTTGAGTACTTTGTGGGGTGCAGTTTTAAAATGGTGACACTTTTGGGTATTAACTGTCACATGGGCCCTCGCAGTCACTTGAAGTGTGATGTGGTCCTTAAATGAAAACTGGTTTTGTACATTTTGTTGGGAAAAGGAGAAATTGCTGTTACATTTTTAACCCTTCCATCATCTTAACAAAAAAATGATGTTTCAAAAAAGATGCTGATGTAAAGCAGACATGTGGCAAATGTTATTTTTAAACTTTTTAAACTATTGTGTTGGTATAACTACCTGGTTTAAGGGCATAAAAATAAAAAAAAGAATTGTGAAATATTCAAAATTTTTGCAAATTTTTTGGGATATTTTCATAATTAAACACAATATTGAGCAAACCTGAGACATTTAATAGGCCTTGAAAATACCGCTTCAGGTCACTAATATGTCGGCAGCAGAAAATAAACACAGCTCTCTGTGTACTGCCTAGTTACTTAAAGCTTTAGGCTGGAGTCACACAGCCTGTGAGGTGCATGAGGATTGCATAAAAATGCGCAGGCTGGCCATTGGCTCTCCTGACCTAAGCCTCAGTTGCATATAACTTTTTAAGCTGTCATGCTCACGTCAGTAAAGCTGCCGGGCCAGTCCAGGCAGTATGATGTGATCCTTGCACGAGTCTAAGGCTAGGGTCAGACTTGCGTCTGGCCCTAGACTGGCGCATCCAGAAAATTTCTGCCTTAGCGCATAGCATTACCGGACGCTTACAGCATGCGAGTATACCAGTTATACATACTAGATTCTTTGATAGGGCGTTGATCCAGGGAATTAGTCTGATTGCCGTATCTGGAGTCAGGAAGGAATTTTTTCCCCCAATGTGGAGCTTAGTGTTGCCACATGGGTTTTTTTTGCCTTCCTCTGGATCAACATGTTAGGCTATGGGTTGAACTAGATGGACTTAAAGTCTTCCTTCAACCTTAAAAACTATGTTATTATGTTACTATGTTACTTGCATAAGTCATGTATGACTCTCCTGGAATGGCCCCTGGTTCTCTGAATGCGTGTGCATCAGCAGCATGTGTTTCCACGAAGCTGACATACTCCCGTTCAGAGAGGCGCGGCTGTTTCGGGTGAGTCATGTGAGACTCAAGTGAGTATCTCACATGCATCTTGCATAGTGTGTTTCCACCCTCAGACAACAAAATGTAAAATAGTTTTTATACTTTTTCAAGCTTAAAACTGTGATTATTGATGATGGATAAGTGAATAGATATTCCACAATTTGGCCGCTTAAAGGAGTAATAGCGGCAGCACTCACCGATCTCCAGAGGAATCCTTTATTAAAGCAACAGCATATTTACAGCAGGCACAGCAGATGCATTGTTAGGGGATGCAGGGGGGAGGATGAGAAACGACGGACCATTTCACGCCTCTCACGGGCGCTTCACCAGGTTTATGGCACCGCTTAAAGAGGACCTGTCACCAAAGCAGGCTTGGTGATCTAATTACAGCACTGGATACAGCATGTCTGCAGCATGCAGACAAGGGGTCCTCCAGCACTTGAGTAGCCCTGTACCCCGAGATAATACACTTAGAAAACTTACATGCTACAGCCACTAAGGAGGTGGCTAGGGGCTGGAGCCGAAGGGCAGATTCACACCCCCTGCATGTGTAATCTGCCCACCGCTGCTGAGGGGCAGAGCTACACGGGAGAGAAAAAAAAACTCAGTTTAAATGCTGCAGACAGGGAGAGAATGATTGGCAGCGGTGGGCAGATTACACAGGCAGGGGGTGTGAATCTGCCCTTGGCTGCAGCCCCCAGCCACCTCCTTAGTGGTGGGAGCATGTAAGTTTTCTAAGTGTATTATCTCGGGGTACAGGGCTGCTCAAGTGCTGGGGGACCCCTTGTCTGCATGCTGGAGACATGCTGTATCCAGTGCTGTAATTAGATCACCATGCCTGCTTTGGTGACAGGTCCTCTTTAAATACTGCTGTCACCAGTTGACAGTGACATATTAGGGGTAAAACAAAAAAATAGCACTCTAAATTTTCTACAAAGACCTTGTAAGGAAGGTGAACTATATGTTTTCTATGAAAAACTCATGCCTGCTCCTTTCAAGACTTTGTTCTCTGAAAGGTGACTAGTACTTATTCCATTCAGCCTTCATGATAATATCTCGATTCATCATTTGCAGGTATTTTATGTCACTTTCCTTTTTTGCCTTGTGGTATCAGTTGACATTTTGGCACCAAATTTTTCAAAATGGCACACATTATTCATAAATTTTGTGCAAAGTCAAAAACAGTCTTTTTATGTCTTCTCCGGAAATTTAAGCCTAACTTTGTCTAGGAAGTTTAGCCGTTTTGGGGGACAAAAGAGAATGTTCTATGCACTTTTGTCAATTACTTTTATTTAGAAAATTACCTTTCTGGGCTGTCCACCCTTAATAAACAGAAAGGGCTGCCCCAGACTGGTGATAGATACTTTTTAGTTTTGTGTAATTTGAGACTTGTGTCTTAAAAGTACAGACATCATTTTATTGCTCTTTTTACTTTTCCTGTAAAATGCAATGGGCAAATAAACTCATTAAAAGTTATACACATGGTTGTCAAGTCAACAAAAATATTTTTATCTTATAAAACCTTTGTAAGAAAGCTGCTGCCAGAAAATGTTGTGATCATCTTGCAAAAAAAGTTGATGCCAATTGTAATGGAGTTTAAAGATGAACTCTTCACAGTGTGTCTAGCCGAACTCTGCCAAAAGGGCTTTCAGCTTTGCGTCTTACAATACTAGACACTACATTGAGTTATTTATCACCTCATAACAATTAACACATATGAATGAACCAGGTGCAATCAAAACACTTTTTGGCTTTTGAAGTGAAAATAAACACTAGTGTAAAGCTATGCAGGCGGGCTAAGACAAAATGACTCGGTCTTAAATGATGTATATAATGGAAACTGTATGCATCGTAATTTTGTATAGGAAAACTGACATTTTTCCACTACTTTCAGTACAAATGTTTCCTGTAAAGACTTTTGCTAAAATTTAAAAAAATAACTTCAATGTCACTAGCTTTCTGTTTAATGGTTTTTCAGGAATTTAGGTTATGTCACCTAATAGTGCACATTTTTAGTGTTACCAGGTAACATTATGCTATATTAACCCATGCAACCTGCTGGCTTCATTATAAAAAGTGCTTCAAGTTATATCATAGATAGAGATGGGCAAACCTACCGATGTTTGGGTTTGGTAAACCCACCCCCGACTTTTTCTAAAGACCATGTTTGGGGCTGAACATGACTCAAACTTATAGTAATATAATAAAAATAATAATAATAAAACTTTATTTGTATAGCGCCAACATATTCCGCAGAGCTTTAACTCGTACGTTAAAGTTACGAGATTGGGTCTGGGGGGCTGTAAAAAGAAAGCAATTAAAGAATAAATAGCATCATTATACTTACCAGCATCCCACCGCTTGTACTCCCAGGCTGCTCGTTAAGTTCCTAAATATTCACTGTAGAGGGGTCCAACATCTGATCACAAATGCTGTCACATATAGTGGACATCTGTGTTTCTCTATTAGAGTAACCTGGAAACTGCCCATATATTCTAAATGTTAGAATGCATTGGCAGTTTTCAGGCTACTCCAACAGCCAATCACAGATGTCCATTCTCTGTGACAGCATCTGTGATTGGCTGTTGGGCCCCTCACTCTATGACTAACATCATAATACTGTGAAAATAATTAAATTATTTGTAAAAATGACATAGCACTTTGCTGTATTTTTGATTCTCAGTGAAGATAAAGCAGACAGCTACGGCTGCCACTCCCAACTGCTGGCTTTACCTTGGCTGGCAAGCAAAATACAGGGAAGCCCATTATTTTTTTTATTATTTAATTAACATACTTTAAAAAATGTGTGGGCCTTGCCCTATTTTTGATTGGCAACTTAGTTAAAAGCCAGGCTGGGAGTTTCAGCATGGTAAGGTCCAAGCGTTCTGGGCCCTCCACGCTGAAAATCGTAGCCCGCAGCCATTCCTGAAAATGAGGTATTCTTTCAAAGTGCCAATGGCCCTGGTTGTGGTGGCATGTTGAGTAATAAAGGGGTTAATGCAAGTTTTGTATTGGCAGCTTTTTTTACAATTGATGATGACTTGTGACACTTCTGTGTTAGAGGCTGGCTAGAAAAAATATATCAAGTAAAAATAGAAAATTCTGCTGCACACTGACACAATTTTTTTTGAGAAATAGCATACTGCCTAATGAATGCTAATTGCAAAGTGTGAACAGGGCATAAGGCACAGTAAAAACTACCGTATATACTCGTGTATAAGCCGACCCGTGTATAAGCCGACCCCCCTACTTTTGCCCCCAAAATCTGGGAAAACCTATTGACTCGTGTATAAGCCAAGGGTGGACCCCAGCACAGGTATACAGCCCCCAGCAGTGTGGTATACAGGCCCCCCCAGTGGTATACAGGCCTCCCCAGTGGTAATATACAGCCCCCAGCAGTGTGGTATACAGCAGCCTCCCCAGTGGTATATACAGGCCCCAGCAGTGTTACAGCAGCCTTCCCAGTGGTATATATAGCAGCATCCCCAGTGGTAGTATACAGCAGCCCCAGAGGTATATACAGCAGCCCCAGTGGTAGTATACAGCAGTCCCAGAGGTATATACAGCAGCCCCAGTGGTAGTATACAGCAGCCCCAGAGGTATATACAGCAGCCCCAGTGGTAGTATACAGCAGCCCAAGAGGTATATACAGCAGCCGCAGTGGTAGTATACAGCAGCCCCAGAGGTATATACAGCAGCCCCAGAGGTATATACAGCAGCCCCAGTAGTAGTATACAGCAGCCCAGAGGTATATACAGCAGCCCAGTGGTAGTATACAGCAGCCTCAGAGGTATATACAGCAGCCCCAGTGGTAGTATACACAGCAGCCCCCCGCCACCCCCATCAGTATACAGGCGCCCCCCCATCAGTATCCAGGGACCCCCCCCTTGCTCCGCAAACCTGTAAAGTAAAATCATTATACTTATCACTGTCCTGTCGCCGCCGTCCCCGCCGCTGCTGACATCGCGCTCCTCCGTCTTCATCCAGCGTCTTCCGGCTTCCTCTTCTGGCGCAGACAATGACGTCATTGCCTGCGCCGACCAGAGGAAGCCGGAAGAAGACGGATGAAGCCGGAGGAGCGCGATGTCGGCAGCGGCGGGGACGGCGGCGACAGGACAGTGATAAGTATAATGATTTTACTTTACAGGTTTGCGGAGCAAGGGGGGGGCCCTGGATACTGATGGGTGGGGACCTGAATACTGATGGGGGTGGCGGGCGGGCGGCACTGCTGTTGGTATGACTCGCGTATAAGCCGAGGGGGGACTTTTCAGCCCAATTTTTGGGCTGAAAAACTCGGCTTATACGCGAGTATATACGGTACTTAAGAGTACATGGAGAAAAAAAAAATGAGATTTTTAGGACCCAGTAGGATGAGACACCTTGACACTGGTTACCAGGCTCACATACTATGGCTATCGCATCAGTTAAGTTCTAATTTTTTCCATGTACTCTTAAGTAGTTTTTTACTGTGCCTTAAAGTAGTTTTCACACTTTGCCATTAGCATTCATTATCCAGTATGCTATTTCTCAAAAAAAAAAATTTTGTGTCAGTGTGCAGCAGAATTTTCTCTTTTTTCTTGTATTGGCAACTGGCACTAAGACCAAGATTTATAATGTCTGGCCAATGTTAGACCCGCCCACTATGAATCTCTAGTAAATGTTAAACAAAATGCAAAACAGAGAAAAAAATACTTTAATTGCAATAAAATACAAAAGACATCCCTGGTTTACCTCTTTAATAACTTAAAACAAACCCTTCGATGATAATACACAGATCTGTTCCTTGGCTAACATGTGCCACTCTGCTACATCGCTATGAGCAGACACACATCTGTTCACAGCAATTAGAAGGCTCACACTGATACCCGGGTGCTGTAATAAAGGTCATCACAGTTCACAGTAGAAATGCATCAGCTGTGAACTTAGGTAACCCCGATGAACAGCATTATGCACACGGATCCAAGCCGTAAAGTAAACGCTTGCTTACAAAGATACCCTGTTTCCCCCAAAATAGGGCACCCCGAGAGTAAGGCATGCTTGGGGGGACGCCCTACCTCCTAATATAAGGCACCCCCCGATTATAAGGCGTACCTCCTCAGCATGCCACCGATCACAAGACCGGGGCATGCATCTGTGTCTTCCGCTCCCCGCTGTCCCCGCTGTCCAGTGCCCGCCACTCTGTACCGCTCTTCTGCCACGCTTCAGTGCTCACAACCCAGGAGCGCAGCTGTGAATCACAGCTCCGGAGCTCTGTGCCGGTCTCTGCCCATGAGCCCTGCGCCAATCACAGCGCAGGAATCATGGGCCAGCTGACGTCAGTAGCCTCTGATTGTTCCTGGGCTGTGATTGGCCCAGGGTTCCTGCGCTGTGATTGGCCCAGGTCTCCTGCACTCTGATTTGCCCAGGGCTCCTGCTCTCTGATCGGCCCAGGGCTCCTGCACTGTGCACCACCAAATCAGCACAGCAGAGGAAAGAAAGTGAAAGAAAGAAGTACGGTAAGAAAGTGAAAGTGTGTGTGTGTGTGGTGTGTGCCTTTGTGTGTGTGGTGTGTGTGTGTACACACATGGGAGGCTGCAGTGGGATACGGTACTGGGATGGCAGGCTGCTGCAGTGGGATACAGTAGGGTACTGGGATAATGGGAGGCTGCTGCAGTGGGATACCGTACTGTACTGGGATAATGGGAGGCTGCTGCAGTGGGATACGGTACTGGGATGGGAGGCTGCTGCAGTGGGATCAGTGTGGTACTGGATAATGGGAGGCTGCTGCAGTAAGATACTGTACAGTACTGGGATAATGGGAGGCTGCTGCAGTGGGATACGGTATTGGGATGGGAGGCTGCTGCAGTGGGATACGGTACTGGGATAATGGGAGGCTGCTGCAGTGGGATACGGTACTGGGATAATGGGAGGCTGCTGCAGTGGGATACAGTACTGGGATAATGGGAGGCTGCTGCAGTGGGATACGGTACTGGGATGGGAGGCTGCTTTTCTGTCCATTTTTTTTGGCTAATATAAGACACCCCCCGAAAATAAGACATGGTGCACCTTTCGGAGCAAAAATTAATATAAGACAGTGTCTTATTTTCGGGGAAACACAGTACCAGAGGTGGTGAACAGATGGAAACTTACTTGTATTTCTGCACATAAAGAGGGAATATCACTATAAGGAATATTCTCAGCAAATATTTGTAGTTACTCAAAAGAGACCACTTTCTAAAAAAAGATTCTACTATAGACTACCAATATTATTTTCTTAGAGGGTAACTGGTAAAACATCTGGTAGCACCAACTAGGTTAAATGAAACAGGTATGGACAGCAAGATAGAATTCAGGAGAATGGAGCTAAAAAATAAAGGAGGTAATACAATACACTCCACTGGAGGAGTAATTAAATGTGGACACCGCTGGTGTTGCAGGATAATTGAGCATAATTCCAAAAGTATCACATCTAGTAGCACTAATGAAACATTCAAAATTGGTCAGCAACTATCATGTAGTTCAGATTATGTAGTATACTAGTAAAAAGGCCCGATGCAATTGCATCGGGAGCGTGGTGAAATGAATTGTGTGCATCCTTAGATGTGCTAACAGGAACAGTAAACATGCATGACACGCTTTGCGCTTGTGAAAAAAGCATAGTTTTTATTTACATTTGTAAAATAAGGGCAAAACATCATACTGTAAGGTAATAGTGACAGAAAAATAATCTACATAAGTTAATTGAGTATATACAGGTAGCTCTGTGGGTATCAGAGTATACAGTGAGCTGCGTGGGTAGCAGAGTACACAGGCGGCTGCGTGGTTAACAAAGTATATACAGGTATGTGTGTGGGTCGCAGAGTATACAGGCAGCTGCGTGGGTAGCAGAGTATACAGGCGGTTGCGTGGGTAGCGGAGTATATACAGACGGCTCTGTGGGTAGCAGAGTATACAGGTGGCGGCCTGTGTAGGAGAGTATATAGAGGCAGCTCTGTGTGTAGCTGAGTATACAGGCTGCTGCGTGGGTAGCAGAGTATATACAGGCAGCTCTGTGGGTAGCACAGTATACAGCCGGCTGTGTGGGTAGCAGAGTATATACAGGTGTCTCTGTGGGTGGCAGAGTATACAGGCAGCTGCGTGGGTAGCAGAGTATACAGGCGGTTGCGTGGGTAGCGGAGTATATACGGGCGGCTCTGTGGGTAGCAGAGTATATACAGGCAGCTCTGTGGGTAGCACAGTATACAGCCGGCTGCATGGGTAGCAGAGTATATACAGGTGTCTCTGTGGGTGGCAGAGTATAGAGGCAGCTGCGTTGGTAGCAGAGTATATATAGGTAGCTCTGTGAGTAGCAGAGTATACAGGCGGGTGCGTGGGTAGCAGAGTATATACAGGTGTCTCTGTGGGTCACAGAGTATACAGGTAGCTGCGTGGGTACCAGAGTATATACAGGTAGCTCTGTGGGTAGCAGAGTATACAGTCAGCTGCGTGGGTAGCAGAGTATATACAGGCAGCTCTGTCAGTAGCAGAGTATACAGCCGGCTGCGTGGGTAGCAGAGTATATACAGGTAGTTCTGTGGGTAACAGGTTTGTGGGTGTGATGGTGACCTTAATGGGCGTCCTGGTGGGTGGAGAGGTGATGTGACGTAATGGCTGTCACCACTGACTTCTTGTATGAGAGCTGCATACTTCCAGAGTGGAGGAAATCGTGGCGTGTCCTTGGTGTGAGGTAAATTTCGTGAAGGCGCATGCACGGTGAGGGATGGTTACTGCGCTCGTGCGGCTGTGAATGGCGTCGTAACTGTGGCTGGCGTGACTGCGGCTTACGGTGGGTCTCGAGCGCGCCATCGCTCTTGGGGCTGTGAATGGTGACGTAAGCGTTGGGGACGTGACTGTGGCTGGGGGTGGCGCAGAAGTGTGCCAGCGCTCGCGGGTCTTAGTCTGTGAATAGCGGCTCGCGAAGGCGCTGAGCGCGATCGCTGGGGACGGTGCCGCGGTGCATGGCGGAATAGCAGCACAACATTGGTGATTAAATATATAGATACCTACAGCGGTGTGAGTGTGCAGCGATGCAGAAATCCAGGATGGGGGCCGGGGGACAGCGGGAAGGTGCGGGCAGGAGGGGGCCGGGGAAGAGCGGTCGGGTGCGGCCAGGAGGCGGCCGGGGAAGAGCGGTCAGGTGCGGGCAGGAGAAGGCTAGGGAACAGCGGGCGGGTGCGGGCAGGAGGGGGCTGGTGAAGAGCGGGCAGGAGATGGCTAGGGAACAGCGGGCGGGTGCAGGCAAGAGGGGGGCCCGTCCTGGCCGCACTTAAACACTGTTCCCGGACGTCATCCTGCGTGCAGCAGAGTGCTTAGCAGAGTATACGGGGCTCATTGGTTAGCAGAGTATATGGGGGTTGAGTGCTTAGCAGACTTGACGGCGGCTCATTGGTTAGCAGAGTATACAGGGGCTCATTGGTTAGCAGAGTATACGGGGGCTGACTGGTTAGCACAGTATACGCTGGCTCAGTAGTTAGCACTGTATACAGAGCCTCAGTGGTTAGCACTCTACAGTGGCTCAGTGGTTGGCACTGTATATTGTTTGTCAACAATTAGAACAGTAATGTGGCTCAATGGTTAGCACTGTATATGGTGGCTCAGTGGTTAGCACTGTATACGGTGGCTCAGTGGTTAGCACTGAATATGGTGGCTCAGTGGGTAGCACTGTATATGGTGGCTGAGTGGTTAGCACTGTATACGGTGGCTCAGTGGTTAGCACTGTATACGGTGGCTCAGTGGTTAGCACTGTATATGGAGGCCGAGTGGTCAGCGCAGGATGGAGGCAGAGTGGTCAGTGCAGGATGGAGGCAGAGTGGTCAGTGCAGGATGGAGGCAGAGTGGTCAGTGCAGGATGGAGGCAGAGTGGTCAGCGCAGGATGGAGCCAGTGGTCAGCGCAGGATGGAGCCAGAGTGGTCAGCGCAGGATGGAGGCTCAGTGGTGAGCGCAGGATGGAGGCTCAGTTGTGAGCGCAGGATGGAGGCTCAGTGATGAGCGCAGGATGGAGGCTCAGTGGTCAGCGCAGGATGGAGGCTCAGTGGTCAGCGCAGGATGGAGGCTCAGTGGTCAGCGCAGGATGGAGGATGAGTGGTCAGCGCAGGATGGAGGCTGAGTGGGGAGTGCAGGATTGAGTGGTCAGCGCAGGATGGAGTGGTCAGCAGACGAAGGAGGGTGAGTGGTGAGCGCAGGATGGAGGGCTCAGTGGTCAGCGCAGGATTGAGGCTCAGTGGTGAGCACAGGATGGAGTGGTCAGCAGAGGATGGAGGGCTCAGTGGTCAGCGCAGGATTGAGGCTCAGTGGTGAGCACAGGATGGAGTGGTCAGCAGAGGATGGAGGCTCAGTGTTGAGCGCAGGATGGAGGCTGAGTGGTCAGCGAAGGATGGAGGGCCAGTGGTGAGCGCAGGAAGGAGGCTGAGTGGTCAGCACAGGATGGAGGGCAGTGGTCAGCGCAGGATGGAGGCTGAGTGGTGAGCAGAGGATGGACGCTCAGTGGTCAGCGCAGGAAGGAGGCTCATTGGTCAGCTCAGGATGGAGGGGCAGTAGTCAGCGCAGGATGGAGGGGCAGTGGGTGGTCAGCGCAGGGCGGAGGGCCTGTGGGTGGTCAGCGCAGGACGGAGGGCCTGTGGGTGGTCAGCGCAGGACGGAGGGCCTGTGGGTGGTCAGCGCAGGACGGAGGGCCTGTGGGTGGTCAGCGCAGGACAGAGGGACAGTGGGTGGTCAGCGCAGGACAGAGGGACAGTGGGTGGTCAGCGCAGGACAGAGGGACAGTGGGTGGTCAGCGCAGGACAGAGGGACAGTGGGTGGTCAGCGCAGGACAGAGGGACAGTGGGTGGTCAGCGCAGGATGGAGGCTCAGTGGTGAGCAGAGGATGGACGCTCAGTGGTCAGCGCAGGAAGGAGGCTCATTGGTCAGCGCAGGATGGAGGGGCAGTAGTCAGCGCAGGATGGAGGGGCAGTGGGTGGTCAGCGCAGGGCGGAGGGCCTGTGGGTGGTCAGCGCAGGACGGAGGGCCTGTGGGTGGTCAGCGCAGGACAGAGGGACAGTGGGTGGTCAGCGCAGGACAGAGGGACAGTGGGTGGTCAACGCAGGACAGAGGGACAGTGGGTGGTCAGCGCAGGACAGAGGGACAGTGGGTGGTCAGCGCAGGATGGAGGCTCAGTGGTGAGCAGAGGATGGACGCTCAGTGGTCAGCGCAGGAAGGAGGCTCATTGGTCAGCTCAGGATGGAGGGGCAGTGGTCAGCACAGGATGGAGGGGCAGTGGTCAGCGCAGGATGGAGGGCCTGTGGGTGGTCGGCGCAGGCCAGAGGGACAGTGGGTGGTCAGCGCAGGATGGAGGGAGAGTGGGTGGTCAGCGCAGGATGGAGGGAGAGTGGGTGGTCAGCGCAGGATGGAGGGAGAGTGGGTGGTCAGCGCAGGATGGAGGGAGAGTGGGTGGTCAGCACAGGATGGAGGGAGAGTGGGTGGTCAGCGCAGGATGGAGGGAGAGTGGGTGGTCAGCGCAGGATGGAGGGACAGTGGGTGGTCAGCGCAGGATGAAGGGACAGTGGGTGGTCAGCGCAGGATGGAGGGACAGTGGGTGGTGAGGTCAGGATGGAGGGAGAGTGGGTGGTCAGCGCAGGATGGAGGGACAGTGGGTGGTGAGGTCAGGATGGAGGGAGAGTGGGTGGTCAGCGCAGGATGGAGGGACAGTGGGTGGTGAGGTCAGGATGGAGGGAGAGTGGGTGGTCAGGTGAGGATGGAGGGACAGTGGGTGGTGAGGTCAGGATGGAGGGAGAGTGGGTGGTCAGCGCAGGATGGAGGGACAGTGGGTGGTGAGGTCAGGATGGAGGGAGAGTGGGTGGTCAGGTGAGGATGGAGGGACAGTGGGTGGTGAGGTCAGGATGGAGGGAGAGTGGGTGGTCAGCGCAGGATGGAGGGACAGTGGGTGGTGAGGTCAGGATGGAGGGAGAGTGGGTGGTCAGGTGAAGATGGAGGGACAGTGGGTGGTCAGGTCACCTGGAGGGAGAGTGGGTGGTCAGGTGAGGATGGAGGGACAGTGGGTGGTCAGGTCACCTGGAGGGAGAGTGGGTGGTCAGGTGAGGATGGAGGGACAGTGGGTGGTCAGGTCACCTGGAGGGAGAGTGGTTAGGATGTGTCCCCCGCTTGCATCGGGTGTCAGGCGCAGTCTGTGTGGAAAGCGCAGCAAGGAAAGAGCGGTCATGTGATATCTGTCACATGACCGCTCATTACCGGGTGAGACCGAGCGGCCGGTGAGAGGGGGACGGGTAGGGGTAATAGAGCGGTGGGAAGGGGCTGGAATGGAGGGTGTGTGTGCAATGGAGCGGTGGGGGGGCCGCAATATAGGGGGGGTGCGCATTGGAGAGGTGGGGGGGCCGCAATGGAGGGGGATAAAGCGCAATGGAGCGGTGCTGGTGGAATGGAGCGGTGGGGTGGGCGATGGAGCGAGGAGGGGAGGGAGGGAATGAAGCAGCGGGTGGCGGTGGGAAAGTGGAGCGAGATGTAATATCCAAGATGGCGGCGAAATCTCGCGAGATTTTGCACGCCATGTTGGAAATTACATGTCGCCGCAAGGACAGTGCTCCTCCAGCTGCATGGCGTCACCGAGGCCCCAGCGTTGCTAGAGCAGCGAGGGGCAGCGGTGACCTCGCGGCGGCGGGGCGGAGGCGGCGGCAGGGCGGAGGCGGCGGCAGGGCGGACGGGTGCGCGGCGGAGACGGCGGGTGGCGGAGACGGCAGTGCGGGTCTGCGGCTCGTGATGACGCTGCGCGTCATCACTCGCAGTCCCGCAAAGCATGTTGGGATTCGGCTACAACGCCCGAATTCCCAACTGCGGATTATATAAGTAGATGTTGTCACTTGCATTTGTTGGTTGCAGTATGTGGGTTGGACAGTGCAGGCACAAGCGAACCTGTGTGAATGGGCGTAGACTAGTGATAAGCAAGTGGCATAATATTCGTAATCGCTATACACGTAATGAGTACTTTTTACTACTCGTATATTCATACGAATAGCGAGTCCTATGTTAGTCAATTAGTGATAGGCTCCACCCACACATATCCAACTATAAAATGGGTATTTCCGGGACAGGGCATGAGGGTGGGCTTTTTTGCATTTCTACTGCATAAAACACTTAGCAGTGCCCCCCCGAGAGACACCCTAACAGTCAATCTGCTCTCACTGAGGTGCCAGCTCACTTTCTTTACTGAATGGAGCTGTGAATTTGTGTCAGATCGATAATGATGGACATATCTTTCATGAGCACCAGCAATACTCGCCGAGTAACGAGTATCGCAAATCCCATTTGTGCAAGTAGTGAACAGTAACGATTACACTCGCTTATCACTAGCACAGACACAATGTTAAAAATGTTGTTTAAAACAAAATATTTCAAGACATACGGTATAACTAAATATGATTAAAGTATTACCAATGAAACAGATTCCTAGTGATTCAATAAACAGGAGGAAATTGTTGAACACAAAGGAACTCTCCTGGGTATTTATGCAGTTTTTTTTATCTCAAAGGTCTGAATCAGACCATCGAGCAAGTCAAATGAATACTAATCTATTAAAAGAGCAATGAGAGGTTAAAAACGAAAAGAAGGAAGGAATGGAAGGGAAATAAAGTGAAAAAAGAAAGATTTTTCTTATTTTTTATATTTTTTCCCAGTTCTCATTATTCCACTACTTGGTACACCAACTAGAGAGAGAAAAGTCTCATAAACTTACCAAGCATTATCAGGTTAAACACTCCGTGAATAGGAAGGTATTCCCATCTGATTGCGATCAGGTGGTGGGAGGTGTGGAGATTCACTGACATAAGTTAGTGGTCCTTGGACTATATACCACTTTGTTTTTCTTTCCGTTGGCAGTATGGTTTACGTCCACTTTTATATCCAGTATCCTACTATATAATCATCTTATTGTGTCTTTCTCTCTGTAACGGAAAACCCGCGTCACTGATTGGTCGCGGTCAGCTGGGTGCAATCAATCAGTGACAAGCGCAGTCCGGCCGTGAATTGGCGCAGGATTTGAATCACGCACGCCACCGCTACCGTCGGGAGATCAGCAGCGCTCGCAGCGGAAGTACCCCGACTGGCGCCATTGATCTTGCTCACTGTGACACGCAGCAGCGACCAGGCCCTGCTATGAGATTGCTGATCGTGTCAGAATGGGGGTATCGTCACACTTGGAGATGCTCCAGTGATCACTACCACAATACGATCTGGTAAGGACTCCCGACGGTAGCTGCGGGTCATCTCCTGCCGCACAGAGGTCAGCGGCGACGCAGCGGAAGTACCCCGACCGCTATATTGGAACACCCAAGTTATGGGTATGCTGATATGGTGGCCGGGACTCAAATCCCCCGCTACGCCGTGCGGGACAACAACCAACGACCTCAATACTAAGCCCTAGAGTGATAGGGTCCAAACGACCGCCGTATTGTTGCTGAATTGCTGGTGAGATCTGACTGTTTGACATCTCACTAGCGACCACGTTGTGATGCTCCACCGATCTGTACAGGTCGTATTGTTGTCGGGATCGCTGGAGCATCACCAAGTGTGGCAATACCTTACTGATCGTTCACTGAATTATTCTTAACTCTTCATAAATAAACTACATATATTCTAGAATACCCGATGCGTTAGAATTGGACCACCATCTAGTTTTATAACTATTGAAGGCTATTACAGCTGAAATGCTTTGTACTTTTACATTTTATTAACTTTTCATCTATTTTTCATGTACACCAATATACATCAAAAAAATATTGGTTTTATATAGTGATGAGCGAGTGTTGAAAGATTTGTAATCACTATATTTGTTATGAGTATTTTGCAATACTCGCATACTCAATCGAATAGCGAATCCAATGTTGGTCAATTAGTGATAGGCTCCATCCACACACATTCGGCCATAAAACAAGTATTTCCAAGACAGGGCAGGAGGGTGGGCTTTTTTGAGTAATCAATGCATAAAACACCTTGCTATGCCTCTCAGAGAGAGACCCTACCATTCAATCTGCTCTCACTGGGGTGCGGGAACTGTCAATTTGGGTCAGATGCTTCACAATTGACACATCACTCTCGAGCACCAGCGATACTTGCAAAGTAATGAGTATTGCGAATACTGTATTATTCGTGCGAATAGCGAATAGTAACGATTATACTTGCTCATCACTAGTTTTATATCAAACCCGCCCAGAAAAAAGTTTTTTTATTGCATACTACGCTCATGAGTATGGACTGGCGCTAACACTGGTAAAAACACTTTTTGTTGCCACTATTTGTTGATTAAATTTAAAAGACAAGATAGACTGCTTGTTTACTGAAGTATCAGATTACAGTTGCCTATTAAAGTGTATACACAATGGAGTAGAACGATTCTCCTGGTAGATATATTCTTCTACTGATTGTGGTTCTGAGGACATATTGATGTATTAATGATGGTTTTTGCTCTGTATTCCTGTACTGATAGAGAATCTGGTGCTCAGTTAATGTACTGATGTTGGTTCTGCAGCTGTATATATACACTCATGGCGATTTTAGCAATGAATTCATGTACTTATGTTGATTTAGGTACCGTATTTACGTTCTGATGGTGGTTTTTGTGCTGGTTTCTGGTGATGTATCTGTGGCACCCCTGTGGGGGATTGCCACAGGACCCACCATTACAGGGAGGGATGTACACCTTGGCACACACAGCACACAACACCTTCCACCCCAGACCTGCAGGGGGAGCCTCACTGGCTGTCCTTAAGCCAGATACCCTATGAAGATCCAGGCCTAAGGGGAGGAGTCAGTTAGTGATATATAAATGAATAAATATATATACAGTATATGGGCAGTAGGATTGCAGTGCATATTAAATGAGCATAATGAGCAGGGGCACATGACCGCCTACTGCCTCAGCAGCCCCCTGCAGCCTGCTCCAGATCCCCCCTCCCATAACAGTGCATTATAACCACATATTTTGCTTAATTTTTTTTCCTCTATTTTCCTCCTCTAAAATCAGGGTGCATCTTATAGTCCGTTACATCTTATAGTCCAAAAAATATGGTACATAATTTTTTATATGCATGGCACACTGTTAAAATAATTTACAAATCACTTGTGGGTTCTAGATGCTCACAAGATTAATTTCTTGTAGTTTCCAAAATAGGGTCACATGTGGGTATTTCTGTTGTTTGGCTCCTCAAAGGCTTCAAAAAAGCGACATTATGTCAACAATATATTCTAGAATATCTTGTACTAAAAAAGTAAAATAGCGCTCCTTCCATCACGAGCCCTAGCATATACACAAACTGTAGCTTCTGACCATATGTGTTTTTCAATTTTTCCTAAGTATACTCAGGTTAAGTTACACCAGAAATTGTGGGGTCTATTTTATCGTTTTACTCTCATACAAATGTAAAAATGTGGGCCTAAAGCAACAATTTTGTATATAAAATTATAATATATCACTTTCACAGCCTAATATAAAATGTGAAACATCTGTCGGTTAAAGACAGTCTTAGGGTATGTGCACATCAGTCGTTTCTGCATCTTTGCAGAACGACCGGGAACCGGTGGAGATTAGCAGAAACTGAGTTTTCTGCACTCGCTAGTGTCCCTGGTTTTGTTAGCGTTTTGCTAACGATTTGCGATCGGGTTACTAGCGGTCTGACAGCGTGTTCTTGGCGATTTCCCCGGCGTGTTCCTTAGCGATTTCCAGACTGGTCTTTGCTGCACTTGTTCAGCTGGACCCGCTGGAAAAACGCTGAAAAGAAGTCGCTTGCTCTATCTTTGAGAACCGGTCGGAAACCGGTGAATAAACTGAAATCGTCAAGACGAAAATCGTTGTAATGTACACAGCGTTTTCTAAACTCCATTGACTAGCATGTTAATCCTACCGGTGGGTAGGATTAACATAAATTAACATAAAACTCAGCGGGAACCGCCGACGGAAACCGGTCAAAACCAGCCCACAAAACGACTGATGTGCACATACCCTTACACCCTTTGGTGAATTCCATGAGTGTTGCAAATTTCAAAATGTGGTCAAAAGTTGCCAATTTTTCTACTTTTTTGTTAAATGTTATACTTTCATATATTAACAAAATTCTATTAACCTAAATCTACCATCAACATAAAATAAAAGGTAAATAAAAAAGAAAAGAAATATCCTTGCCCTATAAACTATGATAAGTAGAAAGTAAACACTCAGCACCCCTATCTGGTGCAAAGAAAAAAAAAAAAAAAAAAATAAATAGAAGGATCCCCAAGGCGTATACAATACTATTCAAGGGAAAAGATCATTTACGTCTCAGGCTAAATAGCCACAATAGCATAATAAGTGAAGGCCAAAAACAAACAAGGACTAAAAGAACCTCCAAATGTGGAGCTGCCCAGCTTCTGCTTTGGCAGTCCCACATTTGGAGGCTATTTTTGGCCTTGTTTGTTTTTAGGCTTCCCCTATTGTGTTATCACGGCTATTTACCTAGAGACATACAAGAACTCTTCCCTTATATAGTATTGTTATACTCTTTGGGGATCCTTCTATTTTATCCTTTAAGGATTAGGGTGGCTTCACATTAGCGTTCCCCTCCGCAGCATTCTGCGGAGGGGAATCGCCATGTGTGTGCAGCGGCCGCCAGCTCCTATCTTTATAATGGGAGCGCACGGTGCTGCGCTTGACAGCACATGACCGTGCGCACCCATTCACTCCCAAATGTAATCTGTGCGCAGGCGGATGCCTGCGCACAAATCACACAGTCTCGTCCGCACCAGGGACGCGACATGTTGCATTCCTGGTGCGGACGAGAGTGTGGGATCTGTGCTCAGGCGTCCGCCTGCGCACAGATCACATATGGGAGTGAATGGGTGCGCACTGTCATGCGCTGTCAAGCGCAGCACCGTGCACTCCCATTATAAAGATAGGAGCTGGGGGCCGCTGCGGTCACATTGCGGATCCCCTCCGCAGAACGCTGCGGAGGGGTCCGCAAATGTGAACCCAGCCTTAGATGTAATTAGCACAGTAACAATTATTTCTTCTACTATAAAATGTAATGTGTCAGGGAAAGAACAATCTCAGAATCACTGTAACTTATAGCAGAATTCCTGAGTTGGCACCATGTGCAGTAGAGTGACACCTGTTAGATTTGAAAAAAATGGGCTTGGTCAAGAAAGTGAAACTAGCTTAGTTTGAATGGTGTTAAGAATAAGATCCAAATAACTGTACCCAATAAAATTAATAAATTAGCATCAATTGATTTTATATTATGTGTATGCCCCAAAGCATTTCTAGTGATGAAAATTAAGATAGTGATCTCTGAATAGAGTAAAAAAAACCTGAAGTCTTCCTAATGCCTCAATATGCTTAAAGGGGTTGTCTGCTCTAGATCCACTCTATGGGTCCTTTTACATGCTGCAACCTTCCAGCTATCACGACCACGATCCGACCTGGCCGGGATCGCTGGTGCGTCACTATGTGGTCGCTGGTGAGATGTAAAACAGTCAGATCTCACCAGCAATACAGCAACGATACGGCAGTCTTTGGGACCCTGTCACTCTCGGGCGTAGTATTGAGATGGTTGGTTGCTGTCCCTGTCAAACACAGCAATGCACCCTGCCCAGCAGGAGCACAACATCAAAAAAATGGTCCAGAATGATTTGTAACGATCAGCGTTCGCTGCTACATGTCACAGGTCGCTGTTATGTCACAAACCTGTGACGTTGCAGCGATATCTCTAGCGATATCGTTGCGTGTGAAGTACCCTGAAGTGACTGCCGACTCGTGAATCCTCCCATCGGTACAAAGATAGTGGGGCCATTCTTCATCCATAAAAACCTCAATGCCACTGGATATCTGAAGTTGCTACATGATTCAGATATCCAGTGGCACTGAGGTTTCCATTGATGAAGAATGGACCCACTATCTTTGTGCTCCATATACCACACCATACCATCAATTTTTGTGTTCCAACAGTCTTGGAGGGATCTATCCACTGTAGTCTAATGTCAGACCAATAGCGGTGGTTTTTCTTGTTAACTTCACTATTCCCAAACAAGTTTGCCTCATCACTCATCTGAAGGCAATTGTCGCTGTGAAGATACGAGATGTGCAGCATCTGAAACAACGGATACTGGAAGCCTTTGCTAGCATTTCTTCTGTGGTGTTGCTATCAGTGTGTCAAGAATGAGAGAAGAGGGTTGCATTGACAATCCAACACAATGGGTAGCACTTTGAACATATTTTATAAGTGGTCATAAACTTGTAAATAATTCATGAAAGAATAAAGTTACGTTAAAACCAAGCACACCATTGGTTTTCTCCCTCTTCCCATTGAAAAAAAAAGTTGGATCCAAAATGGCCAACTTCAAAATAGCGCCATGGTCACCACCCATCTGGAAATGTTTTGCCCCTCCCATATACTAATATGCCACAAACAGGAAGTTGATATCACCAACCGTTTCCCATTTTTTGTTGGTGCATCCATATAAATTGACCCAGTGACTGTAGACTTGTAGACTTGTGGATTTAGATTGGACAACCCTTTTAACATCTAAACATACCCTGACTTTAAAATATACTTCATATCTGCGTTTTCCTGACAAATTTGATAATTATTAAAAAATACATAGATATGTAGAATAATTTTTAGAATGATTGAATCAAAATTATAATTTTAATAAACAGTAAGTAACTTACTTGTGACCCATTTCATGAGCAATAGTAAAGGCGAGGTTTAGACCATTATCTTCAGCAATGATGCATTTTCTTTTGTCACTGCACATTCCATTTAGATAGGCAATGCCTGAAATGACATAATCGCTCGATAAGAAATGTTGCCTTTTTAAGTAGTGCAAACTTATGATTCATATACAAAAGCAAAATAATAAAATGATTCAATAAGTTCCCTAGAGATATAGTGGTTTACTTGCAGCTTAAGGGCTGGCTCACACTGGCATAAACATCAGCCGAGTGCTTGCGATGTTTTATTAGGTAAGACTGGCTTCTGTGTTATACTATTGTGCAGTGCCCACCAGCATTTCTTTTCACATGCCGATTCAGTATGAGAAAAAATTTGCTGCATACTGTGCTTGGCAGCGTACATTGGCATTCACTTAATCAAGACAATAGGCGCATACAAAACATCGGCCTGCACTCAGAAGACATCCGAGTACAGTCTGATATATTTGTAACACCTCTGCCACTTTTCAGCATTTCATTAATTATTTGTTTCTTTGACCAATTTACTGTTCCATACCCCAACATTTTTATATTTTCTGACAGCCTGGAGGAACATTGCACGCATGTCCAGCTAGTCTTGGAATGTCTAAAATAAAATCATCTTTATATCAAACTTGAAAAAATGTGTATTTGATCAAACCAGAATTAAATGTCTTGAATTTATCATCTCCTCAAATGATTTAAGTATGGATCTTAGCAAAATCAGACGTGTGGTTGACTAACCTACTCTAAAAAATGTAAAAGATGTTCAGTAGCTATAGGCCTTCCAAATTTCTACAGAAGACTCCTAAGAAACTTCTCAAACATCATAAAACCTAATCCCTTCACTCACAAAGAAAAGCAAAGTATTTTTTTTAGTCTTCAGATGCACAAGTGGTTTTGACAAACTAAAGGCTACTTTTCACTTCTTCACCGTTACTGGTCCATTCAAATCTTGATGGACATTTTGTTGTAGAAGTAGATACCTCAGACTTTGGGTGAGAGCTGTCTTGTCTCAATGAGCTTGAAACCAGATGCAGCTTTATCCATGTACCCATTAAAGTGAAGAATACAAATATGCCATTAAAAATAAAAAACTTTAAAGGGCCCATCACACGGGGCGACATCGGTGATGTAGGGGCGTGGCCTATCAGCGGCGACATCACCCCTACATCGCCTCACGTAAAGGGGCGATGTTGGCGCCACCGGGAGGTCGCCTGGTTTCAGAGCAGTGCTCTGAAACCAGGCGACCGATCTGGGGCGAAGTGCACACATCGCCCCATGTAATCAGCCGCCGGCGACCTGTCAGGCGATTGGAGCCATAGGCTCCCATTGTCCTGCATCGCCGCTGGGGTTCTCAGACACCTCGGCGGTGATGCCGCCTGACAGCTCGCCGGCGCGGGGCTGGAGATGTCGCCCCGTGCAAATGGTGGACGGCGATGCTGGCGGGGCGCCAAGAACGTGCGCACACCCGCCAGTCGCTGCCGACATCCCCAGCCCCGTCGCCAGGTGTAACGGGGCCCTAAGTCATTAAAGTTGCCTTTTCCGGTGAGACATCTTTATGTAAACACCAATCTTTCTGTGACTGTTTTTACTGATCGTAATAATTTAGAATATATCCATGCAGCTAATAGAACATTGGCAAGACAAGCACAATCTGCCTTTTTTGCCCAGATTTAATTTCATAATTTATTAGCTTGGTTCAAGAAACAGCTAGGATTATGCTTTGTCCAAGATTCTTCTTAAATTCTTAAACTTTCGGAAAGATTGAAGACCGATTGTACCTTTTTATTTTTAACTTATCCCAGTGGTTGCAATATAAATATTTTAGTCCAGACCGGGATCACACAAGAGCCTTAAGCTAGGGTCACATTAACATTTTCAGCGCTGTTTGGGGGGTAGCGCTGAAAACATAGGTTGTGGCAGCAAAAAAGCGGTGCTATCGCCATGGTAGAGCCGTGATAATGCTGCCCATACTAACCTGTGGAGGCCCCGCCCCTAATGCAACATCAACGTTGACATCAGATGGTAATTTGGCGATATTTCAAAATGCGAGCAAAGCAAAAAATTTGACCCTGGCCTTAGACTGATGAGAGAAGTGCACAGCCAAACATAAAGGCAGCCACTATCTCCAAAATATAGCACAAAGAAGCCCTGCCCGGCACCTCCCCACAGAATGTAATATATGTAAATAGTAGAGTTAGGCTGTGGTCACAGTTCCCATGCGTTTTTTCATGTCAGCATGAGTTTTGTAAGGTGTGTGATGGCTCCCTGCGTTTTTGGCTGCGTTTTTGAATCTGCACCTAAAAATAGTGCTTGTAGTATTTTTTTGAGCGTTTTGAAAAACGCATGCGTTTTTGTAGAAAACGCATGCGTTTTTATAACATGGGTTCCTATGGGAAACGCATGCAAAAACGCATGTACAATTAGTACCTTTTAGTGCCATTCAAAAACGCATGCGTTTCCCATAGGAGCCCATGTTAAAAAAACGCATGCGTTTTTGGATATGCTCCAAAAATGCATGGGACAGTCACACATGCTTTTTGGCTATTAGGGCATGCATTTTTTAACATGGGGGCCTATGGGTGCGTTTTTTACATGCGTTTTTGAAAACGCAGGTCTCCAAAAACGCTTGTGAAAAATGCTACTGTGACCCCAGCCTTAGTGTGAATCGATTTGTGCGACTCAGTTCATTGGGAATGGCAGTAATCGGTGGCTGCTGAGCAGAAATCTCTGTTCTGATGACAACCACAGCTCTGCATTTGATTATGCAGCCCGCTGCAATGTCATTATTGCACCATGAGGCGCATGTGTCATCGTACGAGGCCGGCTAATCAAAAGAAGAGTGTTGTGGACAATGCACCAAGGTAGGTTAATCATTTTGCACAAACTCGAGTAAAGAGGTTCAAGCTGCTATGACTGCATTATTTATAAACCAAAGTGTAGAGCAGTATAGTATGTGTGCCAAGACACATGCAAACTTTGAAAGCATGAATGCCATTTAGGATTCCTATATTCAATGTCTGCATATATCTTGGCACACACAGTTTGTAAATAATGCAATCATAGCAGCTTGAACCTGATTACATTTTGCTTCACTCTGTTAGAAGGTTCCAGTTACTCATGGTTTTTTGGACAATTCTTTTTCTTTTCATGTGGGCATGCATAAGTATGCTGTCTATGTATAGTGTTAAAAAAAACTCAAACAATGAAAAATATATTCAATATCTGTTTGACTTAAATGTTTCAAATATTTAAGTATTAAATATGACAACCCCCTAAAGGACCTACAGTGTTGGCCAAAAGTATTGACACCCCTGCAATTCTGTCAGATAATACTCAGTTTCTTCCTGAAAATGATTGCAATCACAAATTCTTTGGTATTATTATCTTCATTTAATTTGTCTTCAATGAAAAAAACACAAAAAGAATTGTCCTAAAGCCAAATTGGATATAGTTCCACACCAAACATAAAAAAGGGGGTGGACAAAAGTATTGGCACTGTTAGAAAAATCATGTGCTGCTTCTGTAATTTGTGTAATTAACAGCACCTGTAACTTACCTGTGGCACCTAACAGTGTTGGCAATAACTAAATCACACTTGCAGCCAGTTGACATGGATTAAAGTTGACTCAACCTCTGTCCTGTGTCCTTGTGTGTACCACATTGAGCATGGAGAAAAGAAAGAAGACCGAAGAACTGTCTGAGGACTTGAGAAACCAAATTGTGAGGAAGCATGAGCAATCTCAAGGCTACAAGTCCATCTCCAAAGACCTGAATGTTCCTGTGTCTACCATGCGCAGTGTCATCAAGAAGTTTAAAAGCCCATGGCACTGTGGCTAATCTCCCTAGATGTGGACGGAAAAGAAAAATTGACAAGAGATTTCAACGCAAGATTGTGCGAATGGTGGATAAAGATCCTTGACTAACATCCAAACAAGTTCAAGCTGCCCTGCAGTCCGAGGGTACAATAGTGTCAACCCATACTATCCGTCGGCGTCTGAATGAAAAGGGACTGTATGGTAGGAGACCCAGGAAGACCCCACTTCTTACCCCGAGACATAAAAAAGCCAGGCTGGAGTTTGCCAAAACTTACCTGAGAAAGCCTAAAACGTTTTGGAAGAATGTTCTCTCTTTTTGGGCAAAGGCAAAAGCAAAAGGCATCAACATAGAGTTTACAGGAGAAAAAAAGAGGCATTCAAAGAAAAGAACACGGTCCCTACAGTCAAACATGGCGGAGGTTCCCTGATGTTTTGGGGTTGCTTTGCTACCTCTGGCACTGGACTGCTTGACCGTGTGCATGGCATTATGAAGTCTGAAGACTACCAACAAATTTTGCAGCATAATGTAGGGCCCAGTGTGAGAAAGCTGGGTCTCCCTCAGAGGTCATGGGTCTTCCAGCAGGACAATGACCCAAAACACACTTCAAAAAGCACTAGAAAATGGTTTGAGAGAAAGCACTGGAGACTTCTAAGGTGGCCAGCAATGAGTCCAGACCTGAATCCCTTAGAACACCTGTGGAGAGATCTAAAAATGGCAGTTTGGAGAAGGCACCCTTCACATATCAGGGACCTGGAGCAGTTTGCCAAAGAAGAATAGTCTAAAATTCGAGCAGAGCATTGTAAGAAACTCATTGATGGTTACCGGAATCGGTTGATCGCAGTTATTTTGGCTAAAGTTTGTGCAACCAAGTATTAGGCTGAGGGTGCCAATACTTTTGTCTGGCCCATTTTTGGAATTTTGTGTGAAATGATCAATGTTTTGCTTTTCGCTTCATTCTCTTTTGTGTTTTTTCATTGAAGACAAATTAAATGAAGATAATAATACCAAAGAATTTGTGATTGCAATCATTTTCAGGAAGAAACTGAGTATTATCTGACAGAATTGCAGGGGTGTCAATACTTTTGGCCAACACTGTACAAAATAATACAAAAAACCTACTGTGAAAGTATTTATTCCCGTGAAAATTTCCTAAATATTTTCAAAATATAAAACTATGACCTGTATTTGTATTCAGCTCCCCTGAGTCAATACTTTGCAGGACTACCTTTTTCTGCTATTCCTGCTGCAAGTCTTTTGGGGTATGTCTCATCTAGCTTTGCACATCTAAAGGCTCATCTGTTAAACTTTCTTTTTTGCAAAATAGCCATATCAGTGATGTTGGATGGAGAGTGCATGTGAACAGCAATTTTTAAGTCCCCAGTCAAAGTCTAGACCTAAATCCCATAGAGAATCTATGGCAAGAATTGAAAATTTCTGTTAACAGACGCCTCCATCCAATCTCACTGAGCTAGTGCTAGTTTGAAAAGAAAAAGAGTAAATATATCATCATCCATGTGTGTAAATCTGGTAGAGACATACACCAAAAGACTTTTAGCAGGAATTCCAGTGAAAGGTGGTCCTACAAAGTATTGACTCAGGGTGCTGAATACATATGCACATCCCAAAAATATACATTTATATTTGTGGGTGTAACATGAACAAATGTGTAAACATTGTGTCAGGACTCTTGATCTTATGATGACCTTTTGTGCATTCTAGCTCTTTTCCAAGATGCTGTTGCCCGCTTCGTTCCTCTACAGGTGTTCTTTTGTCTCCCAACCTTTATAAGGCCCAGGTTAGGGATGGGCGAGTCTACTCGCTAGGACTCGTTACTCGGCGAGTAGTAAGGGACTCGCAGTACTCGGTACTCTGCGAGTTTCCCAGCGATTACTCGCACAGTAACGAGTCCAATGCAAGTCAAAGGCAATCCTAGTTTTGTCAGAGTTTACTTTTTCTCACTCGCTAGACTCGCTATATCACATTGTTATGTAGCTTGAATCTTCCCAAATCGTTTAAACAATCGCACCGCTTCACGGATACCCGCTGTCAGCAGCGAGTCTGAGCGAGTCTACGAATCCGAGTCTGCGCGAGTCTACGAATCCGAGTCCTGTACACTGTATTTGGGACTCGCGAATACAGAATCTGTTATGTTCCGACAAAGCTTCCGAGACAGCCTAGCGTGTTAGGTCAGAAAACTTGTGAAGATGGACAAGCCAATCATATTCAGTAATGCCACAGCCATGTTGGTTGTGGCAGGACTATGATTGGCTTCTGTCCATCGTGATGCCTATGTCATGTATGAGAGGCGAGGCTGTATATAAGCCTTGCCACCGCCATTTTCTCCACATTCCTGTGAGATCTGACCTAGAGCAGGGTGAGGTAGATGCTGGAGCAGATCATAGGGAGTGTCAGTCAGTGTAGGGAAACTTAAAAATTCCTTATATTTAACCCAAACAGCTCTTGTGAGAGCTACCAGGAGGACAGAGGAGTACTGTGTAGAGGACTGTAGGCAGGCAGGCAGGCAGGGAGGAGCAGCCTTACAGTGCACACAGGACCGACCTCATAGCTTAGCTTACTCATGCTGGGTTCACATTTGCGTTCCCCAGCCTTCTGCAGAGGGGATCCGCAATGTGACCGCAGCGGCCGCGAGCTCCTATCGTTATAATGGGAGCGCACGGTGCTGCGCTTGACCGCGCATGATCGTGCGCACCCATTCACTCCTATATGTGATCTGTGCGGAGGCCGATGCCTGCGTACAGATCACACAGTCTCGTCCGCACTAGGAATGCAACATGTCGTGTCCCTGGTGCGGACGAGACTGTGTGATTTGTGCGCAGGCGTCCGCCTACGCACAGATCACATACAGGAGTGAATGGGTGCGCACGGTCAAGCGCAGCACCGTGCGCTCCCATTATAAAGATAGGAGCTCGCGGCCGCTGCGGTCAAATTGCGGATCCCCTCTGCAGAACGCTGCGGAGGGGAACGCAAATGTGAACCCAGCATCACTCAGCTGTCCTAATAGCTGAAGTCAGTGGCTTAGCTGAGGTACTATTTCCTATTTTTTTGCACCTGATAGATTTTGGGTCATAATAACCCCTTCAGCTTTATTTTCTCTGTGGCAGACCAGTGCGTTGCTGCTCTCCTACCTGCAAATAGCACGTACGCCACCTGCTTGTGCGACTAGTGCGCACTTAATAAATTTTGCAGGGACTAGTGTGCTGCTACACAGACATTTCTTACTTAAGGTGCACTTTTAAAATATAACCTTTAATAAATATTTGTTAAAATAACAAAAAAGTGTTCTCCCACACCTAGTGTCTATAAAACACACATTACAGACAGGGATGGGACAATATCCCTATTAAACCCTGTCTCTTGTTCTCTTGTTATCATATAATTTGGATAAAAACTACAGACACGGACACAGCAGCAAAAAACTGGTGCGAGTGGGCAATGCGAGCGTTTTCCGGGACATCTGCGATTTGTAAATCGCACATTACTCGCTATTACTCGCTTCCCCATTCATTAACATTGGACTCGCTAGACTCGCAACGAGTAGCGAGTCCCGGGCTCGGACTCACTAGAGTCAAGTGATTCCGAGTAATTTAGGACTCGCCCATCACTAGCCCAGGTCCTTTTCCTGTCCTTTTCTTGAATATTCTGCCAGGCTTTCATTTCTTTTTGCTTCTCAAGTTGCTCCTCTTTCTCCTACAAGGCCAGTTTGTTTCTTCAGTGATTGCTCATCAGAGGACCAGCTTCCTTCACCTGCTGCCAGCTCCTCTTCTGGATTCAAGCTGTTTAGTGCTGTACCCTTCGCTTCAGTTCCTGTTTGCCTGCCAAGAGTCTCGTAAGCTTGTAGGTACACAAGCTCTCTATAACCTCTACGATTTATATTTATGCAGTAGCAGTAATCAGGACTTTGCTTTAAGATTTTTGAGTAACAGTATTCGGGACTTTGTAAGACTTTAGGATTAACTGCACTGCATAAGGTTTTGGATTGCTTTTCAGAGACTTCTGTTTCCAGGCCTTCTGGGATTAATATATGTAATAGACTGCTGCTACTGCATACCTTTAAGTGTACTTGCCTAAAGACTCTTCTACTTACTGCTTTATCCAGTGTGTACAGAGTGCATGACTGTTCCTCAGCATCCACCTGAGGTTAGTCCAGAGAAGGTTTGTTTTCTAGAAACAATTACAGAGTGTTTTATTGAACTTTGTTTTCCTGCTGCACCTTGTTTGCTAAAAATACAAACATGACAATAAAAGTCTTTTTCATACTAAAGCTTTGTTTCAGTTGTATCATTGTCGCAAGCTAAAAGATTTCTGAGATCCCCGTAAAAGTTATTACACATTGAGGTATATGAATACTTTTTGAGGTACTGTCTATGATATATCATGTTGACCATTAAAATATCCTGAAGTAACCTCAAACTAAAAAATGTTTTAAAGATCTTGTCAAATATTTATTGTTTTTTCACAAGTACCGTACTTTGTAGATGCTCATTTTGGAACTGATGCCACCCCTTATAATATGTTATGTGTATGGAAAAATGTTTCAGTCCCGGAGGACTGTATTTAACTAGGGGGGAATGTGGCACCCCTGCGGGGGATTGCCACAGGGTCCACCGGTGCAAGGAGGGAATTACACCCTGGTTCGCATAGCACATACCACCTTCCACCCCAGACCTGAAGGGGGATCTCTACTGGCTGCCTTAAGCCAGTTCCCCTTTAAAACATCGGCATGAAGGGAGGAGTTAGTTAGTCTCAGTTAGTTCCAGTCATTGTTGAGGAGAGCTGGAGTGAGGAGCTGGTCGCTGGGAGAGATCCAGGCCCAGGACCAGGGACCACTGACCGCTGTGTTGCACCCAAGGGAAAGGGTCGGAGGCAAGCAGAAGAAACAGGGAATCAAGAAAAGGGAACCAGCTGCTATAGTCCTTTAGTACACCCGGACACCGGAGTCCGATGCTGATACCATTTACTGTCACAGCAAAAGACCGGAAGACTCAGTAGGAGTTCATCCCTGAAAGAGACAAAGTAAGAGATGCTAAAACTGACCAGGTATAGGACCAGGGGCCATAGGAGAAACACCCCGCAGAAGGACCTCATTGTCAGTTTAGAGCAAAGCCCAGAGAAGGAGAAGAAGCGGTTGGATCCGGCGCAGGCAGGACTCATCCCAAACCCCAGAGCACAAAGACAGAGGAGGCCTCATAACTTTCTATGGTGGAAGTCCCAAGTTGCACCAGGGACCAGGTTTTTACTCTGGACTGTACCTGTTAGCCTGTCACCAGTAAAAGGTACTGAAACAACCATCACTGTGTATCTGTGTGCCTGCTTAACCGCCGCAATTCACTACCTTGTCTGCAGAGACGCGACTACTACTCCCCTCATCCATCCCTGCTGCCCTGATGTAAAGCTCCACCTGTGAGGAGCTGTACTACACTCTGCTGCACCCACCATCACCTCAGCGGCCAGCTGCAGCGCTGGTATACCCGTTACCAGGTACCATAGGTGGCGTCACGTTAACAATTCCTTTATTCCTCTTCGTTCCCCGCCATTGAGGGTCCAGGGCACGGGACGGGGATCAACCAGCCGTGATTCCCCATCGAAGCCACCAACGGCCCAGTACCCGAATACCCCATACCCTGTCGACCGCCTCAAAAGGACACTTCAAGAACACTTCATAAAAATAGTTAGGCATTGTGCCAGATGAACCTTACAACAATTCGCCATGAAAGGGTTCATCGGCATTTTAAGCACATGTCCTCAATGGTAGTTTGTATTAGCAATGAGAAGTTTCCCAGACAGTAATTCCTTAAAATAATTCCTGAAAATATTCACAAACTGATTAAATCATCAAAAGTTACCCAAGATTTTTATAGACTGAACACAGTTATAATGGAAAAAGTGATTTTTACATACAGTATGTTACTATTAACCTTTGGCTTATAAAATTGCACTAGATTCTAATCTACAATCTGCTTTCATTTTAATATACCCTAATGTGTAGTTAGCAACTTAATAAAAGTTTCAGATTCTTTCTGTGCAAATCTTTTGGTGTATATCTACCAGCTTTGCCCATCTAGAGGCTGATTTTTTTTCCATTATTTTTGCAAAATAGCTATAGATCATAAAGATTGGATGGAGAGTATCTGTGAATATCTATTGTCAAGTCTTGAAACAAATTTTCAATAGGATATACTGGGGCATCTCAATGAATTAGTATATCATCAAAAATCAATGTAATATTGCCATATATTTCAGGCCAGTTCTGGAAGCCCTGAAATGTTTTGACTAATAAATCAATATTATGTTCACCCTTTGATGTGTCGTGGAATATGGCAACATAGTTTTTAACCCTTCATCCTCCCTACTCTATATGCACCACGCTGGGGAATGCAGCAGCTGTGATATGCTTTTATAGTGGTTGTGACTCTCACAACCACACAAGGTGAAGCCTCTGATAACTATTTAGGCAATATTTTTTTTCTCAGACCCTTCATCCTCCCTACTTTCATTTTCAAAAAGCTTTGGGTTTTCATTGGCTGTAAGCCATAATCATCAACATTAACATAAATAAACACTTGAAATAGATAACTCTGTTTCTAATGACTCTATATATTATATGTGTTTCACTTTTTGTATTGAATTACCGTATATACTCGCGTATAAGCCGAGTTTTTCAGCCCAAAAATTGGGCTGAAAAGTCCCCCCCTCGGCTTATACGCGAGTCACTGTATACTGTATACACTGTATACAGTGTATACAGTATACAGGCCCACCCCCATCAGTATACAGACCCCCCTGCCTTGTGAACAAACCTGTAAAGGAAGAGATTAGTATACTTATCACTGTCCCGCTGCCGTTGTCCCGCCGCCGTCATCGCGGTCCTCCGTCTTCTTCCGTCTGCTTCTGGCTTCCTCCGGTCGGCGCAGGCAATGACGTCATTGTCTGCGCGACCGAGGAGGAAACCGGAAGAAGATGGAGGTGGCGGCGGCGGGACAGCGGCAGCGGGACAGTGATAAGTATACTAATGTCTTCCTTTACAGGTTTGTGCACAAGGCGGGGGGGCCTGTATACTACCACTGGGGCTGTATATACCACTGGGCTGCGTGTATACTACCACTGGGGCTGTATATACCACTGGGGCTGCTGTATACTGATGGGGGGGCTGTATACTACCACTGGGGCTGTATATACCACTGGGGCTGCGTGTATACTACCACTGGGGCTGTATATACCTCTGGGGCTGCTGTATACTGATGGGGGGGCTGTATACTACCACTGGGGCTGTATATACCACTGGGGCTGCGTGTATACTACCACTGGGGCTGTATATACCACTGGGGCTGCATGTATACTACCACTGGGGCTGTATATACCTCTGGGGCTGCTGTATACTGATGGGGGGGGCTGTATACTACCACTGGGGCTGTATATACCACTGGGGCTGCTGTATACTACCACTGGGGCTGTATATACCACTGGGGCTGCTGTATACTACCACTGGGCTCTATATACCACTGGGGCTGCTGTATACTACCACTGGGTCTGCTGTATATACCTCTGGGGCTGCTGTATACTGATGGGGGGCTGTATACTACCACTGGGGCTGTATATACCACTGGGGCTGCGTGTATACTACCACTGGGGCTGTATATACCACTGGGGCTACGTGTATACTACCACTGGGGCTGTATATACCTCTGGGGCTGCTGTATACTGATGGGGGGCAGCGGCTGTATACTACCACTGGGGCTGTATATACCACTGGGGCTGCTGTATACTACCACTGGGGCTGTATATACCACTGGGGCTGTATATACCACTGGGGCTGATGTATACTACCACTGGGTCTGCTGTATATACCTCTGGGGCTGTGTACACTGATGGGGGGGCTGTATACTACCACTGGGGCTGTATATACCACTGGGGCTGCGTGTATACTACCACTGGGGCTGTATATACCACTGGGGCTGCGTGTATACTACCACTGGGGCTGTATATACCTCTGGGGCTGCTGTATACTGATGGGGGGCTGTAGACTACCACTGGGGCTGTATATACCACTGGGGCTGCTGTATACTACCACTGGGGCTGTATATACCACTGGGGCTGCTGTATACTACCACTGGGGCTGTATATACCACTGGGGCTGCTGTATACTACCACTGGGTCTGCTGTATATACCTCTGGGGCTGCTGTATACTAACTACTGGGGCTGCTGCTGTATATACCACTGGGGCTGCTGCTGTATATACCACTGGGGCTGCTGCTGTATACTACCACTGGGGCTGCTGTATATACCTCTGGGGCTGCTGTATACTAACTACTGGGGCTGCTGCTGTATATACCACTGGGGCTGCTGCTGTATATACCACTGGGGCTGCTGCTGTATACTACGACTGGGGCTGCTGTATATACCTCTGGGGCTGCTGTATACTAAAATACTGGGGCTGCTGCTGTATATACCACTGGGGCTGCTGCTGTATATACCAGTGGGGCTGCTGCTGTATACTACGACTGAGGCTGCTGTATATACCTCTTGGGCTGCTGTATACCACACTGCTGGGGGCTGTATACCTGTGCTGGGGTCCACCCTCGGCTTATACATGAGTGAATAGGTTTTCCCAGGTTTTGGGGGCAAAAGTAGGGGGGTCGGCTTACACACGGGTCGGCTTATACACGAGTATATACGGTACTGAAAAAAAAACTAACTTTTTGATAATATTCTTATTCATTGAGATGCAATAGTAGATCTATATAGCTGTGACTGGGCCATTCAAACAGTACAGCTGCTCAAACCTTAATGGAGCAAAATATCACAAGACAAAAAAGTCTGCACTACATAGATGCAAATAGGAAAAGAAACTGGACATTTACAAACATGATGTTTATTAATGCAATATAAAATGAAAATGGCTGCTTTTCCCCACCCACTGATCTGGAATGACAGGTCTCTTCCTATACACCAATGCAAGGAGAGACCTGTAACTCCAGGCCAGCTGGCAAGGAAAAGTTACAAGGGACCGGCCTGACGAATTAGCATCCCACATGACTTGGTCTCTGGTGACTATTAAAGTACAATGTGTGCAGAATTATTAGACAAATGAGTATTTTGATTACATGATACTTTTTATATATGTTGTCCTACTCCAAGCGGTATAAGCTTGAGAGCCAACTACCAATTAAGTAAATCAAGTGATGTGGATCTCTGTAATGAGGAGGAGTGTTGTCTAATGTTTGATAACACTTCTTGGGCTTTCTTGCATGAACTAAGTGCTTGAGTTGTCTTTAAAAAGACAATGCACAGTAGTTTGACAATAATTGGCTTCATCCAACCACTAATGGCGGGTTTACACGCCGCGATATCGGAGTCCAACTCCGACCCAACTCCGACAAAAAGTCACGTGGGTCGCGAGTTGGACCCGATATCATTTGCACGTTGTACGGTTTGAGCGTACAACGCGATGCTGGAACGATGCCAAAATGATATCGGGGTTGAATAGCCGAGCTATCCAACTCCCCGATATCGCATGGCCGTTGTAGCAGCATCGTAGCGTGTAACAGCCCAACAGCCCAACTACGATGTGTACACTGACGTCACCCATTCACTCCCATGTTAAATGGTTGTTCCTGAGTTGGTGGGCGTACACATCGTTGGGACGTTGCATCCCGATATCGCGGCGTGTAAACTGGCGATGCGATGCAGGGAGAAACGTGCACTAAATGCGCGCTCCCGCGTCGTTGCCTCCGATATCGCCGCGATATCGGGACGTGTAACCCCACCATAACATTGAGTAGAAAAAAAGTTTTTGTGTTCTCATTCAAATTCTCAGAAAAAAGACCAGGAAAGCAAAAAATCTGCCGGTCTTGTAAACGTTTGAGCACATCTGTATGTTTTAATGACACAGTGACCTGGTGAAGAATGAAGGCAAGGACAGCTTGTTATGACATGCCCCACCAGGGCCATTGGATACTCAAAACTGAGCTAAAATACTGCTGGGAGTCACTGGGGTTGAGACCCGGATCTGTGACCCTGTCTGTCAATAAAAGTATAGGGAATAAGGTTTTGGAGATTAATGTCATGACGCCATCTACGGCGCTTGGCTAGGGATGGTTGATGCTGCAGTCCAGACCTCCAGGGCAGATGTTGGTGCAGCCAGATGTTGTCGCTCCCTGGGGCAGGTGTAAAAGTCTATGTGTAGAAGGTGGTAAAGTTGCAGTGCAGGGCAGAGGACGCCGGAATAATTCACAGACACAGCTAGTGCAGTTCCACACTTTTAGTCACGGTTCTTAGGTGCTAGCGTCCAGCCGGGTGCTGTGTCCTATGAGGCAGGGGTCCAACCACTCCCAGGTAGATTAGAAACACTTAGCCAGCACCCGATTCTCTGTACCTTCTCCAGGTCATCTTTCTCTTGTGCTGGCTCTCTCCCTCCTGCCCTGCACCTCACAATCAATATCCCGCGCCAGTGTCTTTGGACCCTATCAGGCGTCCCCTTTGGTCCTATCTGTCCCCCTTTGCAGCAAATTACATGGATTTGGCCGCTGCTGCTGGAGATGCAGCAGCCTCTGGCTGGCTAGCTGAGGCCTCAAGTCTCCTCTACTAGTCTGGGCCCGGTGACCCTTTGCGGCCCTGGTCCCTCCACTTGCTTGCGACCAGCAATGGATGCAAGCCCCACAGGTGGACTTATCACTTTCCATGCCTCTGGGACCCCTTCCTTCCCTGGAGCTCCTGCCTGACTCCCTCTGTCTCTCCCTGTCATTCAGGGACGAGCTCCTCCGGCTCCAGTCTCCTGGTACTAGTCCTTCTCAGCCTCTTCTCAGCTCCCTCACTGGAGCTGCTCAACCTTTAACTCTCAACTTCTCCTCTGGACTGTCTAACTCACTCCCTGTTGTTTTCCTTTCTATTTCATCTCCTACTATACTTCCTATGCTCTTCCTTCCTACTGTTCCACCCACATCCCTGTCTAAGCCCCATCTCCAGCAAGGGATGAGGGTGTTACTACTTCCTCCATCCTCCTGGCCTGGAGTGGCTAGTGTTAGATGCAGGTGTGTGGGTACCGGGTAGTGTCCCCTCCTTACCTGGGGTGGGGTACCACACCTCTGGCTAAGGTGCAGTACCTCTGTGGCGACTGGACTCGCAGGGTGCCACATATCCCCCTCGTAAAACACAGCATGTCCTTGGGATGGACCTGGTAAAAGATGTGACAACATGCAAACAATTTTGGAATGTATTCAACAGGTTTAAACAGTCTACAAGTTACTTTTTCTTCCCTTGACAGGAGGTGCGTTTTCTTTAACATTGCATATAAAACTATAAGAATAACATTAGTCTAATAAAACTATCTGCAAAAAATTACAGTTCACTTTACATGGTACAGTGAGGTCCCTGACCGGGATGTTCTTCTCACTGTCCTTTAGTGTTGTATGGGGGACCCGTTTAACAAAATCCCCAACATAGGACCTGAGCAGGCTATAGGACATTGCTGGTCCCTCGCTGGACCATGGTTCGGCCCCACCAAATGGGTTTTTCTGTGGTCTCGGTAGAAGGCTAACCAACTAGCAGGTTCTGGTATGCCAACTGGGAAAACCGATAAGGAGCACACCGCAAGGTGCGAACTATTTACTAGAGAGTTCTGCCATTCATTGTCCATAGCCCAATTGTCCATAATAATGTCCATAATATGCGTATTTCTCCTAACTACCGGTTTAGCTCGGTATGACTACTAAACATTCACACCTATAACACGTTATAACTACTCACATGCAACTTAACTGGGTTAACTTCTGTCTATGTACATTAAAGCATTCTACAGTCCTGCTTACTGCTGGTGCTTCCACAGTTGAGCTTCTGGGTTCAGGCTTCCACTCAGCCTTGGAAACACAATGTTTAGCTGGTGAGTAGGTAGGGCAGCCTGAAGGGAACTTGCAGCTCTGTCTCTGGCTGCCGGGTTCTGGTGCAACCAGGTCTGAAGCTGCTGCTGCTGGCTGTCCATCCGGGCTTGATGCTGCAGCCAACTCTAGCTCAAGAGTCACTGACCTTACTGGTTCTGGAATCCACTCCAGGCCACTGGGGGAGTCCGTTTCCTCAACCCCACATGCTGGAGTTTTCTGGGCGCTCTGCTCTTAAGAACTCTTGATCCACTTGGGGGCACCTTGTCTAGGTCCTCCTCTGGACCGCTGGAGAAGTCCATCACTTCCACCACACACCGAAGCTCTCTGACCGCCGCTTGCCATGGCACCCACCGGGCCACTCGCTGCCTCTCCTGCAGCATGCACTGTCGCACATACTTCTTTTGGTGCTCCTTTTATCTTGCTCCCTTCCGTTGGCACTAGATCTCCGTCTCGCCGTCGCCCACACCAGATGCCGGAGCAATCCAGTCTTTTGGGCAGCTCTCCCGCTCTCGGAAGACAAAGGGGGTTTAGGCCATTTTTCCAACTCTGTGCTGGTCCGGCCCATGCCCCCCAGCCAGCACATGGTCTCACTTTATTGCAGCCGCCAGTTTCAAAAACACAGTCTTTTCAATACAGTCCTGCAGGAGACGGGACCCAGTTGGTACATTCTGTTCGTGATGCCAGAAATGACACACCACCCCAGGGCCATGGGATACTTGGAACCGGGCTACAATACTGCTGGGGAGTAATGGGGGTCAAGACCCAGCTCCGTGACCCTGGCGGTGTCAATAAAAGTTTGGGGAATAGGGTTCTGGGGATTAATGTTGTGATGTGACCTACGGTGCTCAAACAGAGATGCCCGACGCTGCAGTCCAGACTTTTGGGGCAGATGAGGGTGCAGCCAGATGTTGTCACTCCCAGTAGGTGGAGCGGTACCCCGAGGCAGGTGGGAAAGTCTATTTGTAGATGGTGATAAAGTTGCAGTGCAGGACAGAGGACGCCAGAATAATTCACTAATTTGCGGACACAGCTGGTGCAGTTCCACACTTTTAGTCACGGTTCTTTAGGTGCTAGCATCCAGCCGGGTGCTGTGTCCTTCAAGCCAGGGGTCCAGCCACTCCCAGGTAGATTGTAAACACTTAGCCAGCACCTCATTCTCTGTACCTTCTCTGGGTCATCTTCCTCTTGTGCTGGCTCTCTCCCTCCTTCCCTGCACCTCACGTTCAATGTCCCACACCAGAGGCCTCGGACCCTATTGGGTGTCCCCTTTAGCCCTATCTGGTCACTTTTGCAGTGAATGATGTGGATTCAGCTCCTGCTCCTGGAGATGCAGCAGCCTCCAGCTGGCTAGCTGAGGCCTCAAGTCTCCTCTACTAGTCTGGGCCGGTGACCTTCTGCGGCCCTGGTCCCTCCACTTGCCGGTGACCAGCAATGGATGCGAGCCCCACAGGTGGATTTCTCACTTCCCATGACTCTGGGACCACTTCCTTCCCTGGAGCTCCTGCCTGGCTCCCTCTGTCTCTCCCTTTTACTCAGGGACGAGCTCCTCTGGCTCCAGTCCCCTGGTACTAGTCCTTCTCAGCCTCTTCCCAGCTCCCTCACTGGAGCTGCTCAACCTTTCACTCTCAACTCCTCATCTGGACTGTCGAACTCATGTCCTGTTAATTTCCTTTCTATCTTGTCTCCTACTTCCTATGCTCCTCTTTCCTACTGTTCTGTGGAGCCCACTGGGACGGGGTACTCGGTACCGGACCGGGGTACTGCTGGGGATGTCACGGCAGTCTTGGTCCGGACCATGTCACAGGTTCCGCAATAAATTGGGGAATATTTACAGGGGAGTTTGTCGTGACGCCACCCACGGGTTGTGGTCAGTAAGGGGACCACCGCTGCAGTGTACTTCTGTCAGGAGGATGGATGGATGCTGCAGCAAGGTGGATGAGCCCGCCGCGGGTCGGGACAGCTCCTGACAGGGTAAAATGGTGGATTGACAGTTCTGTATACTTGGAATCAGACAAGGACACTGAAGCAGGGTTCACCGGGTTTACGCTCCAATTCTTCCAAGTCACACAGTGCACAGTACAGTTCAGTTCTTAACAGCTTTACACAGTTAACTCCGGTAACACTTGAACCCTCTGCAGCCAGGTTGTCACTCTGAGACCCCTCACTCTTTCTATAAGTCCTCTCAGGCTGATTCTCTCTCTCTTCTTCTTCTGGGTGGATTGCGGAGCGGCAGCTCGGTCCCTCAATGTAGCTTCCCCCTAAGTGAATGGCCGGTAACCCGGGTCCTCCTAATTGCTGCTGTGCCCCCAACCCTGTAGTGAGAACATGGATCTGGAATCTGTGTTCCCCGTCAGTTTGTCTGGGAAGCTGGTATGAAACTTCAGTCCCCCTCAGAGCCAACACTCTGGTTCCAACCTAGCCTTGGGTATCCCTGTCTTGCAAGGGATCACCGGGCTCTTTTCTACCCGTGTAACTTCCGGGTACGTCAGGAGAGTTTGTCCTGTCAGTAATTTGTCAGCGCTACCGTCTTCCTGGGACTCGGTGGTACTGGTCCGGTCTCTGTTGTTCCTATCTTTTCTGGTCACTCTGTCTTTGCTTCTCAGCCTAATCTTAGTCTTCTCTGCTCAGCTCTCACTGGCCCACTTGTCTTGGCTGCTCGGCACTTGCCTACTCGCTAACTGCTTCCTGTTTTCCCATTTTATACTGGTCCATTACCTTGACTACGCCTCACCCATTTATAACTGGCCCTACTACCCTTGCCTGCCTAAAGTCCCAGGCTACGGGTTGGGTCTTATGTCAGTGGATGTGTGTTTTGGAGGTGTTTGATATACAAACTGTCACTATCTCCTGGCTGCAGTTCCTACCTGTGGCCATCCTGGTCATAGGGGTGCCACAGTTCCACCCACCTCCCTGTCTAAGCCCCATCTCCAGCAAGGGATGAAGGTGTTACCACTCCCTCCATCCTCCTGGCCTGGAGTTGCTAGTGTTGGATGCAGGTGTGTGGGTACCGGGTAGTGTCCCCTCTTACCTGAGGTGGGGGTACCACATCTCTGGCTAAGGTTTAGTACCTCTATGGCGACTGAACCCACAGGGGAGCCACAGTTACTTTTTGTGAAATGTTAAAGTGGCCATAATAATGAGACACCCAAGAACCTGAAGTAATATTTTTCCCCACATCATGTTTACATTTAATATTTTACATCACATAATTAATAGTAAGTCTACAAAGTAGTTTTATTTTTTTTGCAAAATGACGGTATATCTGTTGTGATCTCATCTACAGAGTCCAGAAATCTACAATTATTGGATAAAATGAATCAGACTACATTCTCACCTAATTCAACCAAGGACACATCTGGGAGAGGAGCAACTGTAATTGAAGTCATAATTGTTCTGTGATGTAACAGTGCAATGTTTTATCATTTTCTTTGACATCTCTCTGTTCTGTTTAATTGCAATATTTTCTTTTGATGTTGCATATTTATCCCTTGTCTATACCATGGTGCACATATGCAGTACACATGGAAACACATTTCAGTCAATGCATTTGTCGAGCCCAGGGTATGGGGTACTCAGGTGTCAGGCGGCAAAGGGTTAACTGCTGTGTCACGGGGAATTGCGGCCGCGCCTGATCCGTGTCCTGGGCCTATCTTAAAAAGGGGGATTTATATACAGGGGATTATGTACAAGTTTATAGTTTGTCGTGACGCCACCTGCAGTACCTGGTGAGATGTCACCAGCGCCGCAACAGTCCTCCGGAGGTCGGTGGTATTGCGGCTGAGATGGTGTAGTCCTCCGCAGGCAGGACTGGGACCTCCGGGGCAGCGTAGTGAGGGGAAGCAGGTTGTAGTGGAGCTGAGACTGTATAGGGAGAGTTGGAATAGTCTATAGAGGATGCTGGGAGTAGAAAGGATACACGCACACAGTCAAGTCTCTTTTACCTTTTACTGATGTCTTGCAGGTAAATATGTCCAGGGCACCGACGGGTGACAGGGTTGCACAGTGGGTTCCCACAGCAAGTGGGTTTAAGGCCTCCTCTGCTTTGTGTAGTTCCTGAAGCACAGCCTGCTGTAGCCTGACTTCCTCCACTCTCTTCCTTTGCCTGTCTCTTTCTCTCTCCTCCTGTGCGGTCTCCGGGATGACCCTCTCTCAGGACACTGCGGCTGGCCTGCTGTGCCTGGCTCCCTCTCTTGACCCACCTGGGAGACCGGGTAGCTGAAGCTTCCATGGTGTGATGGGGTTTTCTGTGGGCCTATAGTCCCCCACAGGTGCAAATCCCCAATATCCGGCATTTCTCCTGGGACGAACTCTCTCAAGCTCCTCGCTCCCTTCTCTGCTCTGAGCTTCCTGCCTTCAGTCCCACTAGGCTTGTGGGACACAGAAGGGCCACTCCGGGTCACTGGCTCGGGCCTGACGCAGCACCGACCACCAGGACTTCCTTGCAGCTCTTCTAGCGTCTGCACACACTCTGACTAGCTCCTCCCCAGCAGCAGTAAATATAGGGGATATTGCCAAAGTCAGCAAGTGGTGCTCCCCCTACTGTGCCGAGGTGGAAGATGTTGTTTGTAGTAGGTACCTGCTGTGGAAACCCAGCTGTGCATTAGAGAAGTCTGTGGCTACCTGCGTGAGCAGGGCGCCACAGATTTGCTTAGCTGGAACCATGAATCAAAGTTTACAATTTCAAATTTTGCAAATATATAACTATCATAGGCTGGTTTCACACTTGCGTTGCGTCCTGATCAGGATGATAATACACGAATCTGCATCTGCTGATGTATGTAATAACGCATGCCACCGAATCATTTTTTTTTTTGCTTGATCAGGCACAGGATCAGGCAAAATAAAGCTTCAGTTGCATCAGTTTTGCATGCGTTTTTGTCCTGATCCGTCCTGTGTTTTCTTTTACAAATGACATTTTGAATAGGGAATTCTATTATCATGGGTCCAGAGAGAGAGAAAGAGAGAGAGAGAAAAGAGAGAGAGAGATGAAATTTTTTTTCACCAGAAACTGTGCAATGCATGATTCCACTACACTTGTTCGTGTTACAGTCCGTGTTACAGTTCAGGTTCAAGTTCCGGGACTGGGGGCTATAAAATCAAAAAAGAAGACAATATTGATTGAACAGCATCATACTTACCGTGTCCCGTTTTCCCGCCATCCCACTGCTTCTACTTCCGGCGTCACTCATTAACTTCTGGGATAGTCAATGCACTATAGATGATAGAGTGTATGGGTTGGTTTCTGGTTACACCAGTAGCCAATCACAGATGCCCATTCAATGTGACAGCATCTTTGATTGGCTGTTGGGCCCCTCAGCCATTGACTGACTTCATAGTACTGTAAAAATCTATAAATAATTTTAAAAAATGATGTAGCACTCTGCAGTATTTTTGACAGCTATGGGCTGCCACCCCCAGCTGCCTGGCTTTACCTTGGTCGTCAATTAAAATACAGGGAAGATCATCATTATTTAAATAAATAATAAAAAAAATGCGTGGGTTTTGCCATATTTTCTATTGTCAGCCAAGGTAAAACCCAGGCAGCTGGGGGCTGGGATTCTCAGCATGGTAGGGCCCAAATGTTCTGGGCCCCCTACACTGAAAATTGCAGCCCACAGCCACCTCTGAAAATGGCGTACTCTTTTGTAGTGCCATTTTCAGTCGCTTTACCTGGCTCTTCCAGCAGCCCTGGTGAAACACTGGGTAATGAGGAGGTTAATGCCAGCTTTGTATTTTCAGCAGGCACTAGCTCGAAATTCATAGGGTCAGCTCAATACTAGACCCAGCCACCATGTTCTAGAGAACATAAAGAAAAGAACAACACAGGGGAAAAACATTTTTAATACAAATAATAAACAAGACAACCGAGTTTCCCATCTTTAATGAACAAAAAACCCACCCTCATTCCAGCATCTAGAATATATGGGCAGTTTACAGGTTACTCTAACAGCCAATCACAGACACCCATTCTTTGTGACACCATCTATGATTGTCTGTTGGAGCAAGTGCAGTGAATATCCCGGAAGTTGATGAGCGGCCCTGGAAGTAGACGCGACGTGACGGCTGGATGCAGGACGGCAAGACCTGATAAAAGAATAACGCTTATGTTTAATAACTTTTTGCTTTATTTTACAGCCCCCTGCTCCTATCCCATAACTTTAAAGTTCAAGTTCGGGGTTCAGACTCAAGTTCAAGTCATGTTTTGGCCCAAACCAGGACTTTAAAAACGTCCGGGCGAGTCTGCCAAACCCGAACATCGACCGGTTCACCCATCACTAGTGGTGGGCACCTTGAACCTGCATGTGCTTCACAGAACTTTATAGTGTTGAGTTGTGAAAATAAGAAATTGCATTGTTCCCACAAAAACGCTGTCCTAGCCCCAGATTGTTCATTCTCACAAGGGTAATAGGAGGAAATGCACCATACCATTTGTTGTGCAATTTCTCGTCAGTGCACCAATACCCTACTTTATGTAATCATAAACTACTTTTCAGGCTCAATACCATGCTTAGAAAGTAAAGAGCATCATATTAATGTGCAGATTTTGATGATATCCATTGCAGGTGCCTTGTCATATTGACAGAGCCCCTGAGATGCCAGAATAGCAGAACCCCTCATAAGTAACCCCATTTCATAAACTAAAGCAAATTCATCGAGGTTTGCAGTGATCATATTGAGGCCACAGATGTGTCGCAGAACTTTATATCATAGGATGGTGAAGAAAAAATTATTACATTTTTACTACAATAATTTTGCTTTAGCTCCAGATTTTACAGTCTCCCATGGGGATATGTGTAAAAATGGCAATAGAATGTGTCACACAATTTCTTCTGAATGTAGCAACTGTAGTACTGTTTAGCCACATGGCATGGCTCGGGTGGAACTAGTACAATTTGACTCTTGGTTCACAAATTTTCATAGGCTAATTTCACATCAGCATTTTTTTTAAATCGCGGCAGATGCGGTGAAAAAACAGCATCTGCCATGATTACCGCATAACGGCTGCACTTGCGGCACAGTTGCGGCAACTGTGCCGCAAGTGCAGCCGTTATGCGATAATCGCGGCAGATGCGTTTTTTTCACCGCATCTGTCGCGATTTAAAAAAACGCTGATGTGAAAGTACCCTTACAATAGTTTTCAAACTCTATATACTTCTAAGTGTAAGAACAGCAGAATAACCCCTTAAGGTAAGCACATTTTGGAAATTACACTACTCTGGGAATTTGCCTACAGGTGTATTGATGATTTTGACTCCATGAGTGCTCTCCAGAATCAAGTAGCAATGGATATTGTTGAGTGAAAATTGCAAATCTGTGCTTGCAGTTTCCAGTACAATGTAGTGCCAAGTATGTTATATTGCTTATTGTGTTCAAGTGCTCATACATTGCCTATCAATAGACCATTACATAATATTAAACCGAAAACAAAACCAGGAGTATGAGCCAAAAATAATAAGCACTAATAATTTTATTAATAGACACAATGTATACAGTACAATAATAAAAGAAATATATAAAAGGAGAATGCCAATACACCATCACAGGTTGAACCTTTCCCTATACAAAGATTCTCTGCACATGCACAATTCCAACAAATTATAAAGTGCTATACAACTGCATACATTAGCATGCATGATAGAAAAAAATTCCTATCAACTCTCACAAGCATGGGTAAAATTATGAAGAGAGATCACCCTCTAATATATAATATATGGAGCAAGAGTACCGTATATACTCGTGTATAAGCCAAGTTTTTGAGCACAAAAAATGTGCTGAAAAGTCCCCCCCTCAGCTTATACACGAGTCATATACAGTACTCGGTATACAGCCCCCCCACCATCAGTGGTATACAGGGCCCCCCCTTGCTGCTGCACACCTGTAAATGAATAGATCATTATACTTATCCCTGTCCTGTCGCCGCCGCCGCTCTCTGACACCGCGCGCTACTCCGGCTCCATCCGGCTTCTTCCTGCTGTGACCGGCAGGCGCAGGCAATGACATCATTGTCTGTGCGCCGGAGGAGGAAACAGGGAGAAGCCAGATGAAGCCGAAGGAGCGCGCGGCGTCAGAGAGCGGCGGCAGCGGTGACAGGACAGGGATAAGTATAATGATCTATTCCTTTACAGAAAGGGGGGGCCCTGTATACACCACTGGGGCCTGTATACACCAAAGGGGCCTGTATACACCACTGGGGCCTGTATACCACTGGGGCCTGTATACCACTGGGGCCTGTATACACCACTGGGGAGGCTGCTGTACACTGCGTTCCAAATTATTATGCAAATGTTCTTTTTCTCTGATTTTTCTAAATGGTTGGTGCAAATGACAGTCAGTGTAATAAAAGTCATCACCCGTTAGAGTATACATTAAATTTTATTGAAGAAATTTCCCTATGATAACAGTATAATCTTCAAAATTAAAAAAACTCTAAAAGCACTGTCCCAAATTATTAGGCACAGTAGAGTTTGTAAACATTTGATATGTTTGAAAGAACAGAAAATGCTCATTTGTTGAATTTGCAGCATTAACAGGTCACATTCACTGAAATAAAAATCTATTTAACTCCAAAACATCCTAACAGGCCAAGTTACAGATTAACATAGGAACCCTTCTTTGATTTCACCTTCACAATTCTAGCATCCATTGATATTGTGAGTTTCTGGAGAGTTTCTGCTTGTATTTCTTTGCATGATGTCAGAATAGCCTCCCAGAGCTGCTGTTTTGATGTGAACTGCCTCCCACCCTCATACATCTTTTGCTTGATCTTTTGCCACACCATGAGTTTATCTCCTTTTATGCCCATAGCAGCCAATGACACAGAGGTATTCTTTGTAGCATGAGATGGTGCATTGACATGCATGAGGATGATTTTGCTCCTAAAGGCATGTTTTGGCTTTTTGTACCATGGAAGAAAGTTCTCAGTTGGAAACTCTATATACATTGCAGAGGTCATTTTCAGACCTTCAGGAACCTTAAAGGGGCCTACCAGCTGTTTCCCAATGATTCCAGCCCAAAACATGACTCCTCCATCTCCTTGCTGACGTTGCAGCCTTGTTGGGACATGGTTGCCATCCACCAACCATCCACTACTCTATTCATCTGGACCATCCAGGGTTGCTCGGCACTCATCAGTAAACAAGACTGTTTGAAAATTAGTCTTCATGTATATCTGGACCCACTGCAACTGTTTCTGCTTGTGAGCACTGTTTAGGGGTGGCCGAATAGTAGGTTTATGCACCACAACAAGCCTTTGAAGGATCCTACACCTTGAGGTTTGAGGGACTCCAGAGGCACCAGCAGCTTCAAATATCTGTTTGTTGGTCTGTAAGGCCTTTTTAGCAGCTGCTCTCTTAATCTGATGAACTTGCCTGGCAGAAACCTTCCTCATTCTGCCTTTATCTGCACGAACACATCTGTGCTCAGAATCAGCCACAAATCTCTTCACAATACAATGATCACACTTAAGTTTCATCCCTTGTCCAAGGCATTGCACTATTTGTTGCTTTTCGGCAGCAGAGAGATCCTTTTTCTTTCCCATGTTACTTGAAAACTGTGGCCTGCGTAATATTGTGGAACACCCAGTTTTCCTTTTATTGGGCTCACCTGCCAAACTAATTATCACAGATATCTGAGATTGATTTCAATGATCTAAAGAACCCTGAGACACAATACCATCAATGGGTTTCATTGAAAAAAACTAAAAATAAAACCTTATGACACTTAAAACCAATTTGCATAATAATTTGGAACATAATGTATACTACTGGGGCTGCTGTATATACTGCTGGGGCCTGTATACACCACTGGGGCCTGTATACACCACTGGGCCTGTATATATCACAGGGCCTGTATACCACTGGGGCTGCTGTATATACTGCTGGGGCCTGTATATACCACTGGGAGGCTGCTGTATATACTGCTGGGGCCTGTATATACCACTGGGGAGGCTGCTGTATACTACTGGGGCTGCTGTATATACTGCTGGGGCCTGTATAATACCACTGGGGAGGCTGCTGTATACTACCACTGTGAAGGCTGCTGTATACTACCACTGGGGAGGCTGCTGTATACTACCACTGGGGAGGCTGCTGTATACTACCACTGGGGAGGCCTGTATACCACTGGGGGGCCTGTATACCACACTGCTGGGGGCTGTATACCTGTGCTGGGGTCCACCCTCGACTTATACACGAGTCAATAAGTTTTCCAAGGTTTTGGGGGCAAAAGTAGGGGGGTCGGCTTATACACGGGTCGGCTTATACACGAGTATATACGGTAATTCAATACGGCATGCTTACAGCAATAATGTCAGCAAGTTATCCCCTTAGCAATATACGAGAGAGGAATCAATCTGCTGGAACCAGCAAAAAGAAAGGAAAGATTCAGAATATACCGCTTGGTCTGTGGAATCACCTACAGAGCCAGCTCTGAAAAACTGCAAAGATAGGGAGAGGGATTACCCAGTGATGGTCCAATGTAAGGAAGAGCCCCATATGTATACTGACCTTCTCCTTTTATATAAATTTGTATTATTGCATACAGTCTGTCTATTAATACAACTATTGGTACTTGTTATTTTTGGCTTATATTTCTGCCCATACATTGTACCCAGCTCGTGCTTAAGCAGACATGCACCCCATAAATTAAATGTACTCTCCTCACTACAAAAAGACCAAACATGTGGATGCTTAATGTGGTATATGCATACTGTGGGGCTCAAAAAGGGCATTTGCATTTGGAAGCACAGAATTGGCTGTAATTTTTTGGGGAGAGACATTTTCCTTTTCCAAAGCCTATGTGTTACCAGTGTTGTGGATAATTCCATTTACAAATGATTATTTTTACTTTTTTTTTTTTACTTTTTTACATATTCCTAAGCAGGGATAACATTTTTCCTTGTCTTATTGCCGATTAAGATTCTGTATTATTTTTGCATTGCAGGACATAAAATCACGAAATCAGACACAGACAGGAGGCATGTCCGGTCCTGTTCAAGGCAGAACCTCACAGGCTTCTGTACTTGCCTGACCCTGCAGCCATTATACAGCCCAGGATGAATGTGGATAACATCAGCTTAACGTGATTTAATTGCGTTGCGGCAATGGAAGGAAAGAGGGAGCGCTGTCCCTCTGGAGAGTAGATCGATGACGCTATCGCTAATTAGAGTGTCATCAAAGGATTAAAAATCTGTGAGTGTTTCTAGCACTAATCGCGGGCATTACAGCAGAGTATCAGTTATGATGCATATATAATACCTGCTGAAGATTTTGTCTGCTCTGCTTGTGAGGCGGTGTGATCGTACATGTACCGCGAATGTTGTGAAGGGGATAAGGACAAGGAAATTCTAATTCCATGTGTGATTATTCTAAAGTTTAAGAGGTGACCCAGATGAGAAGGGGACACTGCAGGTCTAGTCAGAGCCGTCTGGAGTGCTCAGGTCACACTGGTAAGCTGGAACCGAGGCGGTTTTGATCAGGTTTATCCCAAACCACAGACCAGCAAATTGTGGGCCTTCATTGGGGAGCCACAACACCCACCAAGAATCCTGACCTGTAGCTTGGTCCAACATGCCAAGAGGTAACAGTGACTTTAGGCAACAGACCTGGGGACTGGTAACCAGACTTCAGAGTGGGAGGGCAGAGAGCCATTGTGGATAGAGACCGAGAAAGATAATTGAGAGACACCTCTTACGGATTTTGTGGTGAATCCTAAAATCTGTGGCTATAATCCCCGTGAGCCAGACTGTACCGTGTATCTTATCCATCTGGTACCAGTAAAAGAACTGTTTGAGCTGATCTGATCTCTGGCTTCATTTAATCCATCACCCGAAAGGCCTCTGCAGCACTACAGAGACTTGGACTACAAGTCCCCTCATCCACGCTGCCGTGCTGAGAAAAAGCTCTGCCTGTGGGGAGCTGTACTACCTCTGCTGCGCCTCACCATCACCTCAGCGCCCGGCTGCAGCGCCTCACCATCACCTCAGCGCCCGGCTGCAGCGCTGGTAACCGCTTACTAGACACAACAGGTGGCGTCACATATAATTCCCCAATCATCATCCTCATCAGCCATTGAGTGCCCAGGGCATGGCACCAGGACCCAACCAGCCATGATCTTCCCCCCAGCAGCCACCATCCCGGTTCCGAATAAACCCTTCCCTGCCCGTCCGACTCATTTACATGTAAATATCTTCAATACCATGAAAACCTTGCACAAAACGTGCCTAAAATAAGGGAGATGGCTCTTTAAATGTTTAAAACATTGTTTTTCACCAGTTTGTGTACTCCCTACGTCATTTGGAAATACATGTAACTACAGCAGGTAATCAATGGCCGTAGTGATACATAATAGTGATTGGCTATTCCAGTAACATGTCTGTCCACATGGAGCAGAAAGTACAAAAATGTCTTGGGGTTTTGAAAAGTGGTGGAATGGGAGCAGCACTTTTTTCTAATTAATCTATTTAATGTGGCAAATAATTAAAAAGAAATGTAGAGCATGAAGTATGGTCCTTGTGCCCATCTACTTGTCCAGGCACTTGGTGCATTTGGGCAAAACACCATATTTTTAAAATGTATTAAAAGTGGAAAACAAGCTTAAATCTACCTAAATTTCTCTTAAAGGCCATGTTCACACATATGCGTTTTTTTGCCCATCTCTGCGATTTTGCACTGTTAAAAAAAGCGTCAAAGCCTGGCACATACAGACACATGCATTAACGCTAGCGTTTTCTGGAAACGGCACAGCAGTTAGTGGAAATATTTTTTTTTACAACAGCACAAACCCCCCCTTTATAAGCAGGAAAATGAAATAAAAATTTTTATGATAGCACCCATTCCCCCCCCCCCTTGGTTGGCATGAAAAGGAAAAAAAAAAATTCCTTCAGCAAAAAAGCCCCATTTTTATGCCATGCGTTTTTTTTTATTTGGGTGTTTGGTTAAAAAATGACTATTTGCAAAAACGTTTTCAATGCTTTCACACACACAAGGCACATTTTTTGGCACTCTTAAAAAAACGCAAGTGGTTTTAGGAGTGCTAAAAAAAACGCAAATTGTGTGTGAACATGGCCAATATTTCTTACTTGTTTAATGATCTTACATTCTTTACTCTGTTTCATTGTATCATATACATTGAACTGGAAAAATCATGAAACAGTAAAGGGTTGTAGGTTAGGATACTATAGAGGTGAAGCTCAGGTCTGAAATACAGACAGAAATTCTAGTTTAGGATGCTATGACTAAAAAGTAACATTACTTAGGCTGGTTTCACATTACGATATTTGCAAATCCGATGCTGTCCGATAAAAATCGAATTTGGATCCGAATTTGGCCCCATGCAGCTCTATGGGCATCGGACCGAATCGGATGTGCACTAAATGCCATCCGATTTGGTCCGATCCGATTCTGTCCGATGTTTTTATCGGTGCAAAAATCGGATCGGAACAAATCGGATGGCATTTAGTGCACATCCGATCCGACCCGATCCCTTTAACATGGAGCCCTATGGAGCAGGGTCCGAGGAAACATCTGATGTTTCCTCGGACCCGATTTTAGTGTACTGAGCATGCTCAGTACATGCTCAATACACTAAACCTATTGTGTGCCACCTAATTTAACTTCTGCAATGTATATACATACATTGCAGAAATTAAATATAAGTTAAAACAAGTGTTTAAAATAAAAAATCTTTATTCTCACCTGCCAGCGCTCCCTCGGCGTCTCCAGCTGCAGCTGTTCGGTAACAGGACCAGCTGATCGGGTCACATGACCGGTTACCGCGGTAACCGCTGACGCTTTTGACATCATCACAGGTCCTGTACACCCGATCGGCTGCAGCTGGAGACGCCGAGGGAGCGCTGGAAGGTGAGAATAAACATTTGTTATGTTGAAATGACAGCAGAGGGGACATGAGGGGGGCCATGAGAGGGGAGAGGGGACATGACAGGGGACATGAGAGGGGACAGGAGGGGGGACAGCAGGGGACATGAGGGGGGACATGAGAGGGGACAGGAGGGGGGCAGCAGGGGGACAGCAGGGAGACAGCAAGATGACAGGAGGGAGAGAGGAGGGGGAGCTACGTGACACAGCCCAAACTGATCCTGCAAAAAGTAGGATTCGGATGCCTATTTGGCATCCGATTGCAGGATTCAGTTTGGATCCGATGCTGTCCGATTTTCATCGGACAGCATCGGATTTAGAAAAATCGTTATGTGAAAGTAGCCTTTCAGGGAATTTTAGGGTCAAGAAGACATTTTGTCCGGAACGATATCTTAGGGTCTCATGTTGAATCCGGACAGTATGTAATATATACTACACATAAATATTTTCTTCCTGCTTTTCTCAATTAATCATTTGAACATGAATAGGAAGAGAGGCTAGTTGGCACATGAGCTCAAGTATGCAAATTCCCTATAAATGTAGCATGATGATGCTCAAAGTAGCAAATGGAGATAGATCTTAAAAGTGAGGGAGTTAGCATGAGAGAGACAGATAAAGTATCAATCAAAATGCATCACTGGCTTGAAATATCGATAAAAATGTTTTTGTAACTTTTCATACAGATTTAATTTTTCTCTTTTAAAAAGGTTATTCCCATAATGCATTATTTTTTACAAAGCATACTAACTGTATACTTATGGTTACTATACGGACTAAGCCCAACATAATGTTTCTTTATTCCACTTTTTTGGCTTCTTTCATCTCTATATGACCTTCTGTGTATCTAGCTAAAATCTTCCTCACATTTCTGTGTGCTCCTGTCTAGCGATTTTTGGCCTGGCAGGCCCAATAAACATGGGACTCCCCAGGGTGAGAATATCAACCCCCAGCTGTCTACTTTATCTTAATTGGGTATCAACATTGGGAGGGAACCTCACACCATATTTTTTTTTTATTTTTTATTTAAATAATTAAAAAAACAGTATGGGGTTACCTGTATTTTGATACCCGACCAATGTATAGGGCACAGCTGGGGCTGCAGGCTGCAGCTGTCTGCTTTTTCTGCACACTGAGAATCAAAATTACAGGGGACCCCACACCATTTTTACCAATTATTTGTTTTTACACTAGTGTGTGTATGGCAACCAATCACAGATGTCAGCACAGAGGGCATCTGACTGCAACCAATCACAGATGCTGTCACAAAGGGTGGGCGGGGGGAAGTAGTAATTATGTATGATGCCTAATGAGCAAGTGTGAGAGCAGCACGGAAGCGTGGTAAGTATGATCTAATAGGTTAATCACCATCTTGCTTCCTTTTGTAGCCTTCGTAGCCAGAATTGTATAGACTTATATGGGGTTTGTGATTCGGGCTCAAATTCAGGTCAACTCCAGTCTCGAATTGGACATAAAGGGGCAACAGCTCTCTGTGTCACTTTTTACTGTACATCTGCATCTGATATAAGCAGGAATGAAGTACAGGGCTGTTGTCTTTCAAGCTTTCTCCTACTTTGCCCCATGATGAAATGAATGGAGCATCCAGCTGACAAGCAAATGAATCTACCAGACAGCATAAGTTTCCATAATATACATATCATACGTAAATGTTTAAAGTTCCTTTACGTAATATAATAGCTCAATAATCAGATAAAGCTGTCTGTCATATACGATATAAAAAAAAATACATAGATTTAAATCTACTAAAATCAATATACAAGATATAGCATAAAAATAAACAATCTGAGATACTGGATATTTATAGATTGCATAAAGTATACATCAATTTAGATAATAAATATGAAAAATAAATCGTAATAGTTCAATTGTAACTTTTGTTCCATTTTTGTAATGTGAAACAATCTGTATAAGCACAGCTGGCCATCAATCTCACTGAACCATTACGGGTTCTATTTTGTACAGAAGCACATGTGTTCTACACCTGTGCCCTCTCGATGACAGATAAAAGATATAACCTAAAACAATCCTGACTACAAAGAAAAGTAACAAGTTTCAGGTGTGCTCATTGATAAAGGCATGAATTATTGCCCCTATGCGGCAAACTGCGTTCATGTCCCAAGAGAGAAGATTATTTCTTTTAATACGAGAGTATTTATTCTTTTTTTTTTCCTTTGTGAAAATAATTGCTTCAATTTTTTTAGCAGCTTATTTATTTTTAACTCTAAACCCCATAAACTGCAGAATTTTATTTTTTTTAAGGGAAATCACCAATCAAGATTTATTATTTGTTGTATTGAAGAATGTAAAATTGTAAGCGATTAATAAAACTGAGTAAAAGAGAAAAAGAGAAAAGAAATAGACAAATATGTTTTGTTTATGGTGTGATATCACATCAGGATGTGATTCGAAGCTGAAACTTTCCATCACACATAAAAAATAATACACTGTGTGCAGAATTATTAGGCAAGTTGTATTGTAGAGGATTATTTTTATTATTGATCAACAACTATGTTCTCAATCAACCCAAAAGACTCAAATATCAAAGCTTAATATTTTTGGAAGTTGGAGTGGGGTTTTTATAGATTTGGCTCTTAGGAGGATATCTGATTGTGCAGGTAACTATTACTGTGCAGAATTATTAGGCAACTTAATAAAAACCTAACATATTCCCATCTCACTTGTTTATTTTCACCAGGTAAACTAATATAACTGCACAAAATTTAGAAATAAACATTTCTGACATGCAAAAACAAAACCCCAAAAAATTAGTGCCCAATATAGCCATCTTTCTTTATGATGACACTCAACAGCCTCCATCCATAGATTCTGTCAGTTGCTTGATCTGTTTACGATCAACATTGTGTGCAGCAGCCACCACAACCTCCCAGACACTGTTCCGAGAGGTGTACTGTTTTCCCTCCCTGTAGATCTCACATTTTAGGAGGGACCACAGGTTTTCTATGGGATTCAGATCAGGTGAACAAGGGGGCCATGTCATGATTTTTTCTTCTTTTAGACCTTTAATTGCCAGCCACGCTGTGTAGTAGTTGGGTGCATGTGATGGATCATTGTCCTGCATGAAAATCATGTTTTTCTTGAACGATACCGACTTCTTCCTGTACCATTGCTTGAAGAAGTTGTCTTCCAGAAACTGGCAGTAGGTCCAGGAGTTAAGCTTCACTCCATCCTCAACCCGAAAAGGTCCACAAGTTCATCTTTGATGATACCAGCCCATACCAGTACCCCACCTCCACCTTGCTGGCGTCTGACTCGGAGTGGAGCTCTCTGCCCTTTACTGATCCAACCTCTGGCCCATCAAGAGTCACTCTCATTTCATCAGTCCATAACACCTTTGAAAAATCAGTCTTAAGATATTTCTTGGCCCAGTCTAGACGTTTTATCTTATGTTTATTGTTCAAAGGTAGTCGTTTTTCAGCCTTTCTTACCTTGGCCATGTCCCTGAGTATGGCACACCTTGTGCTTTTTGATACTCCAGTAACGTTGCAGCTCTGAAATATTGCAAAACTGGTGGCAAATGGCATCTTGGCAGCATCACGCTTGATTTTCCTCAATTCATGGGCAGTTATTTTGCATCTTTTTTGCCCAACACGCTTCTTGCGACCCTTTTGGCTATTTGCCATGACACGCTCGATTGCTCGGTGAACACGCTTCAAAAATTTTGCAATTTCAAGACTGCTGCATCCCTCTGCAAGACATCTCACAATTTTGTACTTTTCAGAGCCCGTCAAATCTCTCTTCTGACCAATTTTGCCAAAGGAAAGTAAGTGGCCTAATAATTAAGCACACCTTATATAGGGTGTTGAAGTAATTACGCCACACCCCTCCTCATTACAGAGATGCACATGACCTGATTTACTTAATTTGTAGTTGGCTCTCAAGCCTATACAGCTGGGAGTAGGACAACATGTATAAAAAGTATCATGTGATCAAAATACTCATTTGCCTTATAATTCTGCCCACAGTGTATAGCCAAGGCTACAATAACCATTATTGCTTGTGGCATGCGTAGTGGTTGTTCCTCTGGCACAAATGTGTTAGAGTCTGCACAAAAGTGAACCATCTCTGTGGGATCCATGATAAGGTATTAAAGCACCACCCCAGCTTTTTTATCACTGCATCACTGCAGTGGCGCTTTAAATCTACGGGTAAACCCCCTGTTTTATACTCACCTTCCTGCAGCTTCACCCTTTTCCAGCGGCCTTCCATTTGGTCTGCAGGGATTTTTCACCTGCCTGTAGCTCCAGTGTTTCATGGAGATCACAATTCAATATATCTCTATGAGTGCCTTGTTCTAGGCTCATTCTGGTGCGTATAGACTTGCATTGAGCGCTTGTGATGTAACATCTGACTTCCAGACAGTCAGAAGTTATAAGCAAAGATGGCGCTGTGGGACTGGAGTGGTGTTGGTAAAAGGTGAAGGCGCCGTAAGGGGACACAGGCAGCATGGGACTTACATTTAAAGTGCCACTCAAGGGCTAAAATTGACCCCCCCCCCCCCACTGGATTGATGCTTTAAATAAACATGCCATATGTGAAAGGTCTGGATAATTGTAATACGGCCACTAAGATTGGTAACTGGGTATCACTTTAGGGTTACTCTTATTATTTATTATTAAAGCATCATTAATTCCATGGTGCTGAATAATAATAAAATAATAATAATAATTTTTATTTATATAGTAATAATAATAATAATTTTTATTTATATAGCGCCAACATATTCCGCAGCACTTCACAATACAAAGTTCACATTTAAACAATCATAAGAAACAATTAGAAAATACCATGCAATGCCAAAAACAATACAATACAAAGCATAATATAATACAATAATTAGAACAAAAAATGGCAACCCTGCTCATAAGAGCTTACAATCTAACAATGAGGTGGGGGTGACAAGGTACAGGTGCTTATTTACAATGATGGTATAGTCAACTTGAGGAGATTGGGAACAGATAGGAGCAGCATAAGTGGCCACCAACCATTTTTTGTGATCCACTTGAGACGGAGCGGATAGGCTATATCTAGATGACTGACTAGGGATCATGATAGGCCGCCCTAAAAAGATGTGTTCTTAGGGATCGCCTAAAACTATCTAAGTTGTGGATGCACCTAATTTCTTGAGGTAGAGCATTCCAAAGGATTGGTGCGGCTCGGGAGAAGTCTTGGAGCCGGGAGTGGGAGGTTCGGATTAATGTAGAAGTGAGTCTAAAGTCACTTCCAGAGCAAAGAGAACGGGTGGGGTGATAGACAGAGATGAGGGTAGAGAGGTAGGGAGGTGCTGCACTATGAAGAGCTTTGTGGGTGAGAACAAGCAGTTTGAAATGGATCCTATAGTGTATAGGCAGCCAGTGCAATGACTGGCATAGAGCAGAAGCGTTTCAGTAATGGATAGCTAAATAAGTGATCCTGGCTGCTGCATTAAGGATGGACTGGAGAATAAGAAGAATAAACAAGAACAGTTACAAACAGAAAGATGGGTACAAAAATGGAGAGGACCCTGCTCTAACAGCTTACAGTCTATTGGTTACAACCCTCTCAACCATCCAATGCACTATGAGTTGGCCACAGGTCTTTCTCTATCTCTTCATTGGGGGTCTCCTAATGAAGGCTCCAATACAGAAATTTTAAATGTTTTTTTACTTAAGAAATGGCTGACTAAGCCCTGCAAAGCTGTTTCCATTATGAACTACCAAAGAACTGGTTACAGAATCAGCGTAGCACAACAAGTTATGTTGTTTTCGTAATTGGGGATATATGTTAACAGTGTAACTTTCTGTACTGAAATGTACTCATAACTCACATCCATGTCTATGGGAGCTACAGAAACAGTGTAGAGGAGTCTGCTCATCTGTATCCGAGTCCTGACTTTTTATCATAGATAGGAATATATATATATTTGAATATATATATATAGTTTTGAATTTTTTCCTCAAACACATATGGCTTGTTAGCACTGTGCATCATTGGTGTAACTGTGTGCTGCATGGACTTTTACTTAGTTTGTTTAATCTCTGCGTCCTATGCTTGCACAGTTCACACTGTCTGCTGTGTGCTGTGCAGCTTTTCCAAATATATATATTATATGGAGTTGCAGACTCATTGCTGCAATGTAATTGCACCTCATTAAACCTACAGGTGATGGAGGTATAGATGGTGCTGCCCACCGCGAGGTGGGGTGGACAAGGAGGCTTGGATGTCAGATAGGGCTCATCAGACCTGGAGTCACTTTGTCGTAGTTGATGAGCAAGCAGACATTGGCCAATGTATGTACTAAGAACTCCAGATTAAAAGAAAGATTATTGAGTTTTTGAAAACGTAAGTTTTGAATTTTTTCCTCAACACATATGGCTTGTTAGCACTGTGCATCATTGGTGTAACTGTGTGCTGCATGGACTTTTACTTAGTTTATATATATAGTTATATATATATATATATTCCTATCTCAGGCAATCATAAGAATATTCTTTAAATGGAATGGCTCAAATGATTTCACTTGCACATTTTTTTTTACTATATTTGGCATTGTCAGCACACTCCGATACTATAGATTGTTGTCTTTACAGGCATGGTCATATTCTTTCTATCAGGCTTTCCTCATTCACTTTTGTTTATAGTTTGTTACACTTATTATTTGTCTGGTGTTGTGTATTCAAAGGGGTTGTGTCAACTTATTAAATGTTTCCTTCCTGATATTAAATTGGAAAGTGCTTGTAAAAATAAGCAACTCTGATATGCCACCATTTATTGGAAATCCTCACTGTTCTTAAGAGTGAAGGTTTTGTATTTCTGTAGTGTACAACTTGGTGCCAAGGTTATTGGTCATCTAAGAGGTGAGCACTCTCAAAGGCAAGAAAATCTGAAACTCTGGCCTAAAAATTAGACTTGGCCAGCCTCAGTGTCTCGTCTGCTGCCAGCAATGGCATAGGATGCTCAGTTTGGTCTAGTGGCTTACTAAATCATGACGTCAAACTAGACGGTCAATCTTCATGACTTCTCCCTAGGTGGTAGGAAGCCAGGGAGCATGCAATCTTTGCACTCCTGAAGATTGGGACATGTGATAATACCTTAAAGCCCTTTTCATATGTACAACTTAATAAATAAAACTTGCTTTAAAAATAAAAAACAAATAAAATACATATGGTAGCAATACTGAATACTGTGTGCAGCTTTCATTTGAAATCATTTCAGTTCTAAGAATGTTGTACACTGACAAGCACAAACAATACAACATAAGTTGTAATAGGATAGGACAAAATTCCGATTGAACCACGTCTGTGATCTTCGTTACTTGACAGACCAAGAACATCTGATTTTGTAGGTCAAATATGAAGCAAATTGCAGTTTTCTTTCATTCTTAATGTCCATCAATGAACATAAGTCAAGAATTATTATTATTGTTCTGTTCCCCACAAATGTGTTTAAACTTTGAAGTTGTCGACATATGTGAATGATTGCCTTGAGAAAGCTGTTTTTCCTTTAGACTACATTAATCCACAAATGTCCCCAAGAAGCATATTACTATGGAACATAGCTGCATCTGTTATAAACAAATAGAGGATGATCCCTTTATCTTTTGACCACTATGTACCCTAGTAATGCATCTGGTCAAACGCTAAAATTAGACAAATCATTTACACTGCTGGTCCTTACTTGCTTCTATCCAACACAATACGATTCACGTACTATGTTATCAAAACAACGCTTGATTTTCACTACACCAACCGCTAATCTGTCTCCTCCCAAGGCAATTTGAGCAGTGGCCGGCTGTTGGGTGGTGTGAGAATTTCCTACCTCTGGATCCAAACTAGGAGCAGACATGACCTGTGCAGACTCAGTTTCTGTAGACTCAAAATGTGAAACAAATCACAAATCAAGACTAGGTTTATTTTGACCTGGACACAGTACAATACTTGATGGTAAAATACTGTAACTGTCTAAAGTCCCTGACATCGGTTGCTGCTGGTCAGTAATTGATGCCTTCATAAGCCTAGTACATGAGGTCATTGTCTCACATCAATAAGGGATAAAATGGCTGCTTGGTCTTGTGAACCACCAATGCCAAGTGATGACACATCAAGTTTGAATCAAGTTAATTCAAATGGACAAATGTGAGTGGAATTCAAATATTGACTGGCAGCTGGCAGCGTAGCAAGACCCTGTACTACACTTAATAGATAAATAAATGCAAAAGGTATTTCCTATTATATACAAATTGAACAACTAAAAATAATTATGTCTCGGGGAACAGCACAGCCGCACCTTATACAAACTGTGAATCTGAAAATTTGTACACATAACTGAAATAAGAGTGTCCATCACTATCACATAGTCTGCTTACATTACCCATACAATGGCAATAAATGACCCTGATCAACTACTTAGTTGCTGATTGGAAGTCACTTTACAGCTGATGTGCACTTAGAATGCAAATATATCATTTTGACAAATTAATACTTTGCTCATTTATTTGGCTGTCCAATTAGACTGCACTTAGGTCCCTTTCACATATGCGTTTCTGCAGATCCGAACAGAAAACCGCATCTGCCGCCTAACGGCTGCACTTGCGGCACACTTGCAGCAAGCCCATGCATTCTCTATTTAGCTTGCGTCAAGTGCAGTATTGCCATGATCCGGTTCTTGCATCAGTTGCGGCTGCGAAAAAAAACACTGTCAGCTGCGGTTTTTTTGCAGCCTCAACTGCCACAAGTGCCGGATCGCGTTAATACCACACTTGCCGCACTTGCAACAAGCCCGATAGAGAATGCATGGGGCTTGCGCAAGTGTACCGCAAGTGCGGCTGTTAGGCGGCAGATGCGGTTTTCTTTCCGGATCTGCCGGATCCAGACAGAAACACAAATGTGAAAGGGGCCTTATTCAAAATTGCCTGTTTACGTATTTTTTCCGAGGAAATTAGATTCACGGAGAAGTACCGTAATCTCTGTAAGGCTAGGGTCACACATAGAAGTCCTTTTTGGAAGTGATTTTCATCACCAATCCGTTTTTTATAGGGTGCTTTTTGAGCCTCCTGCACCCCTGAACATTTTTGGACTTAAATTTTTTCATTAAAAACGCATGTGCGTTAACGACGTAAGTGCATATATGTACCATGCGTTAACGCATGCTTTCCCATAGGGCCCATGTTAAAAAAACGCATGCGTTTTTTAACTGATGCCAAAAACGTTGCTAGCAACGTTTTTGGCTCAAAAACGGACAGAGCAATGTTTTGAGGTCCAGTAAAAAACGGACAGGGTGTTTATTACATGCAATCCGTTTTTCTGTCAGTTTTTGGACTTAGAAAAAAAAAAATGACAAAAATGAAGCCAAAAACGGACTAGGGGTTATGTGTGACCCTAACCTAAATTGAATATCCCTCGAACTTATTCACTCATCTCTAACTGTTCGATTATTGTGATACCAGCATTCGTAAGAATGGTCATGATAATCTTGAACTGTAAATGGACTTTTAAAAAAAGAATCTTCAACCTGGTGACAAATGTTTTAAATCTGAAAGATTTTGTAACTTCCTTGCATATACCAAAATAAATTGCAGTAAAAGGAGATCTTACAAAGTAGGGGCTGAATACTAATGCATGTCACAATTTTTAGATGTATATTTAAAAAAAATGTAGAAAACCATGTATCATTTACTTTACACTTCCCAAATACTTGCTAATTAATGTTGCAAATTGCATAAAATCCAAATAAAATACATTTTAGTTTAAGTTTGTGTGTAACGTGAAAAAATATGATAAACTTCATAGGTTATGAATACTTGTTCAAAGTATTATATTGACCTTCCCCTTTCTACAGCTTTACATTATTGTCCTGGTAACAATCTTTATTCTCTCTCTCTGACATTACATATTAAATTACCAATTTATTATTTTGTTATGTGCTGCGTGGTTTAGGATTGCGGCTGATTTGCCGTGCCCCGGTGTTATAGTGGAGTAATAGAATTCACTTGTGGTTTATTTCTGTCAATAACAATTAAGAAAACATTAAACAGTCTAGATGGCTGCCATGCTTTTATTTGCAGACAATTTTGATAAAACTGTTAGGAAATTGCTTAAAACAAGTAAAATTGGTATATGGACATGGGAAATAGTGATTAGAGGAAAAAGTTTCCGGTTGGTCTAAGTGCTTCTTTTTTGTTATTTTTAATGAAACATATATCTGAATCACAGAAAGAATCTGTAGGTGTGCCGAGGAGAAACAAGGTCTATAGTTATGATATAACTGCATAACTGCGACATTAAAAGAGGAGAAAAACAGATATAGGGAGGGAGAGTGAGTGAGTGAGTGAGTGAGTCAGTGAGTGAGTGAGTGAGAGTAATTTAACCATACACATTAAAGTCACTTATGAAAGGACAGATCTACCATTTGTCAACTTCAAGATTTACACTATGTATTAACCAAAGTATAATTTGTCATTTAAAGCTCAATTCTATTTGTGGTGTAAAAAGATAGATTTAAAGACTTTAGACACCTTTGCATGTTTTATTTTCATTATTCGTGTCCTACATGTACAATTAAGAAAAATTGTTTATTTTCAACCATTTCACTATTTTGCTGTTGTAGCCTCTGTAACTCCCTCATATAGCTGGCTGTCCTTGTGCTTCTGATAGAGATTTGACAGCACAAGGCTTTAGGTGATGCTTACTCTCTCTGTACTCATCATGTTCAGTATTAGGCTACGTTCAGACAATGTGTAATACCCACGTAATTTTGCAGTGGCGCTTTTTTGCGAGCAATTAGCACAAAAAAGCGTAACTGCATTCAGACGCCGCACTTTTCCCAAGGCCATTTTTTTTATGTAGCCTATGGGAAAAGCACGCCGAAAAAGGCACAAAGAATTGCCATGTCCATTTTTTTTTGCAGACGCGTTTTGTAGTGAAAGCACGTTTGCAAAAAGACGCCAGAATACGCAGTGCCTGAATGCCTTTCAGCAAAGCATGGATAGGCTTATCCAGCTTTGTTTTGAGCTGCATGTACGTGAGCGCTCATAAGCACTGCATAAATGAGGGAATACACGGGAATTACGCTGCGTCTTAACGTAGCTGTAGTGAAATATGTATCTCAGGGACTGGACACTAGACCAGTAAGGGGTTAAATCCCATGTCCATCCACAAGAGGTCACAACCTGCTTTATATAAGCACACACTACAGTCACACTGACTCTAGTCTCCCCAGGGAGCCATGATGGGAAAAGATGAGTGACAAAATTCACACATATTGGGAGCCTCAAAGAGGAAGATAATTGATAAGAGAGAGAAGCCATCTCAAATAGTGAGCTTCAAACAGACCCACAGATGGAAAGCAAAATCAGGAGACCTAGTCAAAAGACAAAGAACATTTTAAAACATAATATATGCATGGCTAAATGAGTGAGTGTCCAATCATAGACCCAGAAGTAGAATGTTAAAATAGAAGGCCGGTCTAGAATCTGACCCCCCAAGTCTGAGTCTATATCTGGGCTCACGCAGCTACACCTCCGTGTCACAGAGATGGGTCGCCCGAAGCTGCTGTGAACCTCTTTCCATATACCTCTGCTCTTCCCATCGGGCAACAGAAGGAAAGTTTAGGTTTCTGTAAGTTTCTCCTTTTTATTTCATTGTTTGCATATGTGTATGTCATTTTATTATTTCTATTTTTATATCTTTTTTTGTAAGCTCTGTACTTTTTATATTAAAGCATAAAACTTTAATAAGTTGAAACCTTGTATGTTTTAAAAGGATTCATAGCCCTAAGAAGTGTGTGATCCTGTTGATTGGCTGACGGTATTATTTCAGGGACTTATCACCCTGCATGTTGATGAGTGGTGGCAGCGTGTGTGAAGCGGGGTGCGCGGTCTGAGTCAGGGTGTGATTAAGGCTCCCTTTCAGCATAGGACAGAGGTCGAGTGCTGGATTGAGTGAGAGGAGATAGATTAACCCTTGCAGGCGCAACCCCAAGTCACGTGCTGAGAAGTGGGTACGTGACAGTAGCCTTAGCCTTGGAGATAGCAACTGGATTGTGGGGGTGGAGGTAAGAGGTTGCAAGTGCAGAACAGTGGCTAAGTGATTAGCATTGCAGTCTTGCAGCACTGGGGTCCTGAGTTCAAATGCCACCAAGGACAACATCTACAAGAAGTTTGTATGTTCTCCCCGTGTTTGTGTAGGTTTCCTCTGGCTACTCTGGTTTCCTCCCACATTTCAAAGACATACTGATTGGATGTTTAGATTGTGAGCACCAGTGGCAACGGTATTACTGATGTATGTAAAGCACTGTGGAATAAATAGCACTATATAAGTGAGTAAACATTATTATTAAATGCCAATTAAGAGAAAATCATAAAGCAAACTCCATTAAGGGAGGTGGAAAATAGAGAGTGAGATCCCCATTGAGACTTTGTAGCCGAAACCGCTCATGGGATGTAGAATTAGAGATTAGTACAAGGACAAAGCTATAGATTTTTATGAGAGCGTGTCAGGGCAGAAGCATCTTGGAAATAAAGTCCTCACATTTAGCTCATAATGATAGGAGACACCTCCACTAGAAAAAGGTCTGGAAGTATAAACTAGTGATGTGCATATCAGAGGAGCCTGAAAGAAGGAAGAAATTAATATTGTCGCCTGAATTTTTTAAGCGTGATGTAACCAAAATATTTTGTCCATGTCAAAGGTATCCATAGCCAGAAAACCATGACCCTAAGGGGATGTGCACATAATATATTTACCTGATGTGGTGCACCTTTCCCATCATTTTTCAACCATAAAGAGGAGCTGCTTCCAAACGCAGTCAAAGTAAGAATTTATTACTTATTTTAGCTGCTTCATGGTTTCTGAACCTTGAAGCAGTTAAAAGAAGTATCAATACACTGAACATGTGCACAGCAATGTCGATTTTACATTAGTTTGCATTAAGTGACATTTTTACTTTGTTACAATACTTTTTGAGGCATATTCCGGGTTGCTTCCTTGAAAGATACTTGGCTACTCTTCAGCTCATCTGCTTGATAGTTAAAGGCTATATCCAGGACATTACAAAAAAAATGTGACTAAGCACTAACAGTCTGTTACCTACTTGTGTATTGTGTTCATTGCTAGTTCTCACTGAGACACAGCAGTCATGGACTGTTCCTGCCGGTGATTCTGTCTGATGTTATGACAACAGGGCAGAGACTTCTCATCCTCTCTGCTCTGTGGACGGGCGTCACTGCCAATGTCATGCTGGTTGATAGCCAGCTCCCCTACTAAGGCAGAAGCCATCTCTCAAATAGCAAGTTGTTGGCTGTCCCACCACATCAATAGAGCAGAGCATTAAAAAAGCTTCTTATCTGTTAATGAAGCAGGAGCATATATGACCCTGGTGAACCGCACAACAACCAGGTAGGTAGCAACTACCTGCCTGTTAGTACTTAGGCATATTTATTTTTTCTATAAAATGTTGGTTATACACTTTAAATACCTTCCGTTTTATCAGTGCCTCAGGCTACTCCTATATAGCCCCCTATGCCTTTATACTGCAGCTTAGTATGCACAGATTAGCTTCTATATGAACATAAGCTCCTTGGGAAGTCAGCAAGCAAACTAAGATTACATAAAAAATAGACTCATTCTGAAGCAACATAAACTACACCATTGGAAAAAAAATATATAAAAATGAGAAAATAAAATAATAATGATGGCAAACAACAAAAAGCCAGTATTCAATGTTCGTGTATTACCTTGCTTAGTTATAAGTGTAAAATCTTAACTATGGTAATTAGAGAAAATCTTATTACCCCACTACATTGAATATACAGTATGTATATATATGTAACAAAGCTCAATGCCATTGGACTGCTTGTGTGTTGCTGCATCTGTGCAATAAATTTAAAAGCATGATAAAGTTATGAGAAGTATATTGAGTCCAACATATATTAGAAATACATGCTACAAATCCATTTTACTTACCCACTGTATCACATGGTTCATCTTTATGGACACAAAAATCCGTCCTAGGAGAAGGAGGGGAAACAACTACGCATTAATCACAATCAACTCTGTCAGACTAGTAATAATTATGTGACCAATTTGCACAGATTTAATATGCCTCAGTTGGTAGAAACAAGAATCTATTATTGTAACCAAGACTACAGAAAAGTAAAGATTTGGATTAGCTAATAGGTATTGCAAACTTTATCTAATTCTGCCAGGAGGCTTTGTATTCAGAGGGAGAAATAGGCATCTGATAGCTAATTTCATTAAGTGTTTCAATGCACAATTGATTTACATATACAATGGTTTATTGGAATTCATTGTATGTATTTCTATTTAGATTTAAAATCAATTAACAGCAAAATTTCAAATGAAGTGTAAGGGCCACGTTACACATAGTGATGTCCCACCAACGATCCGACCTGGCCGGGATCGCTGGAACTTCGCTGTGTGGTCGCTAGTGAGATGTCAAACAGGCAGTTCTCCTCAGCGACCAGCGACCCGTGTAAACGACCTTGACATCGTGGAAAAGAATATAAACTATTCTGGGGTAAGCGGGAGAACTCTGGTAACCAGGGTACACATCGGGTTACTAAGCAAAGCGCACTGTGCTTAGAAACTCGATTTGCGCCCTGGTTACCAGTGCGCTGTGCTTAGTAACCCAATGTGTTCCCTGGTTATCATGGGACACATCGGGCTAGAGGGGCGTCACACACGCCGATGTATGCTGCCCAGCGGGAGACTGACAACCAAAAAATGGAACTGGTTAATCTGTACCAATCATCGATCAGCGAGCTCATCCCTGGTCGTTGCGGCATGTCACAAGCAGCGAGGTCGCTGCTACGTCACAAAACCTATGACGTTGCAGCGATATTGCAAGCGATAACGCTGTGTGAAGTACCCCTAACATGTAAATTTCATCAAATCTAAATCTATGCAATTACACTGTGTGTAGAATTATTAGGCAAAAGAGTATTTTGATCACATGATACTTTTTATACATGTTGTCCTACTCAAAGCTGTACAGGCTTGAGAGCCAACTACCAATTAATTAAATCAGGTGTGGATCTCTGTAATGAGGAGGGGTGTGGCCTAATGACATCAACACCCTATATAAGGTGTGATTAATTATTAGACAACTTTCCTTTGGCAAAATGGGTCAGAAGAGAGATTTGACGGGCTCTGAAAAGTCCAAAATTGTGAGATGTCTTGCAGAGGGATGTAGTAGTCTTGAAAATGACACATTTTTGAAGCGTGATCACTGAACATTCAAGTGTTTCATGGCAAATAGTTAACAGGGTCACAAGAAGCGTGTTGGGCAAAAAAGACACAAAATACCTGCCATGAATTTAGGAAAATCAAGCGTGAAGATGCCATTTGTCACCAGTTTTGCAATATTTAAGAGCTGCAACGTTACTGGAGTACCAAAACTCACAAGGTGTGCCATACTCAGGGACATGGTCAAGGTAAGAAAGGCTGAAAAACGACCACCTTTGAACAAGAAACATAAGATAAAACGTCAAGACTGGGCCAAGAAATATCTTAAGACTGATATTTCAAAGGTTTTATGGACTAATGAAATGAGAGTGTCTCTTGATGGGCCAGATGGATGGGCCAGAGGCTGGATCAGTAAAGGGTAGAGAGCTCCACTCCGATTCAGACGCCAGCAAGGTGGATTTGGGGTACTGGTATGGGCTGGTATCATCAAAGATGAACTTGTGGGACCTTTTCGGGTTGAGAATGGAGTGAAGCTCAACTCCCAGACCTACTGCCAGTACCTGTAAAACAACTTCTTCAAGCAGTGGTACAGGAAGAAGTCAGTATCGTTCAAGAAAAACATGATTTTCATGCAGGACAATGCACCATGACATGCATCCAACTACTCCACAGCGTCTAAAAGAAGAAAAAATATTAACATGGCCCCCTTGTTCACCTGATCTGAACCCCATAGAGAACCTGTGGTCCTCCTAAAATGTGAGATCTACAGGTAGGGAAAACAGTACACCTCTCAGAACAGTGTCTGGGAGGCTTAGTGCAGTTATATTGGCTTACCTGGGAAAATAAACAAGTGAGATGGGAATATATTAGGTTTTTATTAGGTTTCCTAATATTTCTGCACAGTAATAGTTACCTGCACAAACAGATATCCTCCTAAGATAGCCAAATCTATAAAAAAGTACCCTCTCCAACTTCCAAAAATATTAAGCTTTGATATTTGAGTCTTTTGGGTTGATTGAGAACATAGTTGTTGATCAATAATAAAAATAATCCTCTGCAATAGGGATGGGTGAATCTACTCGCTAGGACTCGGTACTCTGCGAGTTTCCCAGTGATTACCGCCGAGTCCAATGCAAACTCGGATCTGTATTCAGACTGTGCTGACAAAATGGATGCCAATGTTTGCATTGCTCAGGAGCAGTAACCACGTGCAACGTGATAGAGGGAAACGCAATAATACTTTCTGGGTTAAGCGGGAGAGTCCTGTGTACTCCGGTGCACATCAGTTCCTAAGCAAGCGCGCTGGCTAGAACTGATGTGCCTGTACAGTGCGTGTGTTTACAGCTGTATCCCTGGTTTCAGGACACATCGCTAAGGCTCAACACCCGATGTTGTGCAGTGGAGACGCGTTTGGCAAAAATGGACTGGTAACTGTACCAATTTTTTTAATTACGAAGATGGGTCCTTGGGCTTTTTTTTTTTCAAATAAAAATGTCTGTTCTCTCTTTTAAAACCTTTATTGGATGATTCTATGGCGGGTCGAAACGTCCCCATAAGAGAATTTCTCTAATACATCTTGCAATTAACAAAGCTGGGTAATTACCCTTATACCAGGTTTGATACCTGCACCAGGTCCGCTGGAAGTAGCGGTTCAAGTCGCACAGGTGCGAGCCAATAATAAATTTCGGTGGGAGCCTGGTAATGGTGGATTTGCATGGGTCCAGAAAGTATAGGGTTGCTTGCTTGGCAGGATGCCCCCTCAGGCTAATGGTACGGTAGAGCATTTGATGGCTGAGCCAAAGGCCAGTCATTTTTAGAATTGATTCATGATTTAAAATGAGCAATGTTGCAGGTCGAGATCGAAATCATGAATTTCATGAAATAATTAAAAAAAAACTGGGGTCCAAAGCGCAATTTGCTAGTTAAGCCAAAAACCTGCCTAATAGGAAAATGCAGCTGGAATCCGCAAGTGCCATTGCCCAAGTTTTGCGAAACCCAGCTGCAAGCAGCCGTACGCAGTCTACAGCACAAGGGCTGTTCATTGAAGCCAGTCATGCCAGAAATGGCTCTTCAGTGACCACCGTGGTGGAACGCTGGATAAAAAAAGGGGTTAGGGCCAGCTTAGAATATTTAAGACTGCCTAATCCCGAAATTTTATGGACAATGAATGAAGGCATTTGATGGCAATGGAGATGCAGATGCTATTAAGTTAAGAAAACCCAACACAAAGAACAATTTTGATGAGAGTATAAAAAAGGCTTGAGTACTCATCAATCTTTAATGGAAAAAACTTTTCCGTGGGCAGGAGCAATCCAACACGCCGGTCCTACTGCCAGTCCCTTGTAGATAAACTTCTTCAAGCAGGGAAGAGAGATAGACGCAAAAAACATTGATTTATCATCCTGGCACAGCACTTCATGTACTGACCACTATGCCAGCGCTAAGAAAAAATATCAACATGGCCCCTTGTCACGGATCTAGACCCGAGCCTGGGGTCCCAGAAAAGGAAGTCTAGGGAAATCGTCAGCTTCAGAACATAAGTAAGGACGAGCTTAGCATTAAATTGACATAACTGGAAATTCAGGTGAAGTTCGAAAATTGGATTTTAATTTGCACATATCGTTACCTGACACACGCTATCCCCAATTCATAAAAGTACCTCCAACTCGCAAAATGATAAGTCTTTGGTCTTGATCTTTTGGTTGATTAAGCACATACGATATTACAATAATCCAAAACTAATCCTTGCAATACAACTTGCCATAATTTCTGCACACAGTGTAGAATTCTAGCTTTACTATATTATAGGTATAACTGCACATGGGATATAGCAGCATATGGGATATAGCTGCACAGGGGATATAGCTGCACAAGGGATACAGCTGTACAGGGGATATAGCTGCACAGGTGATACAGCTGAACAGGTGATATAGCTGCACAAGGGATATAGCTGCACAGGGGATATAGCTGTACAGGGTATATAGCTGCACAGGTGATATAGCTGTGCAGGGGATATAGCCGTACAGGGTATATAGCTGCACAGGTGATATAGCTGCGCAGGGGATATAGCTGCACAGGGGTTATAGCTGCACAAAGTAATATAACTGCACAGGTAATATAGCTGCAGAGGAGATATAGCTGTACAGGGGATATAGCTGCACAGGAGATGTAGCTGCACAGGGGATATAGCTGCACAGGGATTTGGGGTAGTCTAAAATGCATTTTAATATCAATAGCTCAAGCTGCTGCTGCTTCCTTCCACACTTTATAGTGCATGGTGAGATTTTGTTTTGTATCTCAAAACCATTATGAAAAAGGATATTTGGCTTAAATTGGCACACATATGGGGCCAAATAGACCCCACTAAATGGGCTGTTTCACATTGTTTGTCTATTTTAGATAGGCAGTATTTTTTCTCATCTGGGAAAGTTGGATCAATTATGCTATTCACAGAAAATACCTCACCATATATGTGGTAATCTTCAAGATCACGGTCCATGTATGCACTGGGCTCTAACCCAAAGCATTGTCTGTGCACTGGCTGACATCAGCAAAAGGCAAAAGAGCATGTGATCCGGAAGCTATATTATCGTCTACATTTACGTATTGCCTTAAGGGCGTTTAGCACCAGAAACTCGTTGTGTGCTTTTCTCTTCCCTCATGGACTTTTTAATGTGATTGTATTTTTCTAGTAAATGTTGAAGATTTTATCACTTTCTGGATCCACCTGCTCTTTTTCCTTATGCTATTCACACTCTGATCAGACTAATCCTAGTGTCATCAAAGTGTGACCCGATTTTGTCAGATGTGGAGAAAATAGGAAAAAACATTCTCTGTCTTCTCCATTCTGTCAGTCTATGAAAATGTCATACCAGCTACGGTCCAATTTTTTTCAAAGACCCATTGACTTGCCTGACCGACTGAGGCAACTCAGGCATGCAGCAATTTTATTTCTTTGACTAGATTTGGATTTTGCATGGCCCCATAGAATACATTGGTCCGAGGGCGATCTTTTGTTTTATCAGACTGTAAACATGATATGTCTGCACTGCTTTTTGATAATTGATTAATTTCTGAAATGTAAGTACACCTAGTCTGTAGGAGTTCAAATGAAACAACAGACAAACATACCTAGATTTTCTATACTCAACAGTATGTAAAATTAGTTTTTGTTTTTCTTTTAACGCAAATTTTGCAATGCATTTGTACCTACTGCTATTGTTTCATTCATTATTATCCTGGCCTATTGCACATAAAGTACTTATAACAAACTTTTTCTTTTTTTTGCAAAAAATATGAAAATGCTCAAAGTTTTTTGCACAGGCAATATTAACTATTTGAAGTATATTTCCTGGTAACAATTTGCACTTGAAAGCGCTCCATAGGACTTTATGTGAGAAACAAATATACATGGAATGAAAGGTAGATACTTAATAAATTGCATAAGAAATCAGTTGTCTTACAGTCACAGAATAGTAAAGTTTAATAATGTTTGTGACAAGGTTGGATCATAATACTTTCATTTATAATAGATTTTTTTTTATTGCAGTGCAAATACACTGTGTAGAAATCAATAATCCAAGAATAATTATAATCACAAATGTTAAAGGGCCGCTTTATACACACCAACTTCTGTGACCAACTTCTGAACAGATCTCTGTTTGCAGTGAAATCATGGACACATTGCTCCATTTTATGGCTGTGTACAATGGAACATGTGTCCATGATTTCACTGCAACCAGAGATCTGTTCAGAAGTAGGTCACAGAAGTTGGTGTGTGTAAAGCGGCCCTCAGGTTAATTAGGTTTAAATCAACAAATTCAGCTTTATCATTTGCTATCTTGGATTCCAGATATATAAAATGTTCACCTAATTTAACCCCTTGGTGATGGAGCCAATTTTAAGGCCACGATACACACACAGATATCTGTTCAGGTATTGGTCACAGATCTCTGGTTGCAGTGAAATCATGGACACATTGTTCCATTTTGTGGCCATGTACAAATGGAGCAATGTGTCCATGATTTCATTGCAACCAGAGATCTGTGACCAATACCTGAATAGATATCTGTGTGTCTAACGTGGCCTTAAAGCTTAATTATTACCAAGCCCCATTTTTCAAATCTGACCAGTGTAGAGATGAGCGAGTATACTCGCTACTATTCGGTATTCGCTGAATAGTAGCGGTATTCAGGCTACTCGCTACTCTCCGAGTACTTATGTGTACTCGGGAGTAGCGAGTAGTCGTAATACTTTCGCAGTGTATCTATAGATACACTGCGAAAGTAGCCTAAAAGTAATTAAAAGTTGTTAAAAAAAATAATAAACTTACATACTCACCCTTCGACGCCTGCACCGGTGTAGATGTACTATCAGGACCTTGCAAACTGGCCAATAAGGTGGCCGCTAGCGATGACGTAGTTGTGACGTGGTGCCTTCTGATTGGCCAGATTGCTACCGGCCATCTGATTGGCTGGTAGTGAAAGGTCCTTGTCCAGTGATTGGATGTCTTATCTGCCGATCCCGATGCAGGCGTCGGACAGGTGAGTATGTAAGTTTATTATTTTTTAACAACTTTTACTCACTTTAGGCTACTTTCGCAGTGTATCTATAGATACATTGCGAAAGTATTTGTACTTCCTATACTCGCAACGAGTAGCGAGTATCGCTACCTACTCGTTGTGAGTATTAAGAGCACGAACAATAAGGTACTCGCTCATCCCTAGACCAGTGTCAATTAATCTCATAACAACTTTGGAACGCTTCTACATATCCCAGTGATTTTGAGATTGTTTTCTGTGGCACACTGTACTTTATGTTACTAATAAATTTAACTCAATACATTTTTTTGTTCTTTTTGTGAAAATATTTTAAATCTGATGAAAATGTACAAATGCGTGATTTTCAATGCATTTATCATAAAGACATCAACAGGAACAAACTACGTGTGCCAGAACAGATCCAATAAAGATGGAGAGAGTACACAGAGCAAACACAAGAATTAATCAGTGTAACTGGAAGAAATTGAAATTGGAAATGATAGACACCCTAGCAGATTGCTGCGATAAATCGTCTGTCAAGCAACAAAGCACCTGGAAGTGAAAATATTCTAACTGAGGTAATAAAGTCCTCTTAAGCAGCAGTTAAAGATGACCTGTCATCCCCCTGGTGCTTGGCAAACTAAATGCAGCCCCCCTGTAAGCTTTAAAAGACTTTAGAAACCTTACAGTTAAGAGGTTGTCTGGGTTGGATCTTATTAAGAAGTCCTGGCTGCTGGCACAGTTCTCCCTGCCTCCTCTTTGTGTGTTCCACCCCCTCTATGTGTCTGCCGCCTCCTCCTCTTCTTCTGGGTCTGCCCTCCTCTCCTGCACTGTGTGACATCAGGAGCAGAAGAGGAGAGTAGGCCCAGAAGAAGAGGAGGTGGAGGCAGACACGTAGAGGGGTTGGAATACACAAAGAGCAGCCAGGACCTCTTAATAAGATCCATCCCAGACAACCTCTTAACTGTAAGGTTTCTAAAGCCTTTTTTAAAGCTTACAGGGGGGCTAGAGACATCGAGAACCCCTTCCCTGAATGCAGCAGACATGCTGCATTCAGTGCTGAATTTAGTTTGCCAAGAACCAGGGGAGTGACACGTCTTCTTTAATGTCATCACATGCCTGTATCAACAGTTATGGAAAGTTGGTAACCAGCCCAAAGTCTGGGAAACAATGGTGTTTATTCAATCACCAAAATAGCGAGATGATACCAATTGTGTAAACTATTGGACTATTGCATTCATACCTCATGCCAGCAAAAAACTACTGAATATCTTGCAAATATGGTTACAGACTTACTTTGACAATGAGTTCCCAGAGGAACAAGCAAGATTCAGAAAAGGCAGAGGAACAAGAGATGTGATTCATAACATTAGGTGGATATTGGAAAAGGACAAAGAAAACAACAAGAAAATCTATTTTTCTTAATCAACTACAGCAAAGCCTTCAACTGTGTTGATCTTCAGAAACTTTGGAATGCCATGAAAGATATTGTTGTGCCAAACTGTCTGATCAGCCTCATTAGATAAGGTAAAAAATATGTTTGTACCGTCTTAGCCAGTAGATAGAAAAATATATTAGAATCTGAGAGTCTTCAGTGGTTGATACCTTTTAATGGCTAACTGTAAAGATGGTAAATAATAGCAAGCTTTCAAGACAACTCAGGTCTCTTCTTCAGGCTTAATAATGAGCCATTCTTAACACACACACACACACACACACATTATATATATATATATATATATATATATATATTATGTATATATATACAGGATTCAATTATTGACCGTCCAACATATCTTCAATGGGACAACTTTCATCAACCATGCATAAAAAACTTTTGTGCATAGTAAGGTCATCCAATACAATTGTATATGTTCCAACCCTACAGAAACAATCACCTTCGGGGCCTCAGAAAGACCTTTTTGAGTCAGTGCTACCATCCAGAGCAATTAAAAACCAGATTACAAGAGTCACCAGAATATTAAGAAATCATCTCCTAAATGACAAAACTAGAGAAGAAAACAACCGGGTCCCTCTCGTAGTCACCTACAATCCAAATCTGGAGGTGGTAAGAGGAGTTGCATGGAAACTACAACCACTACTACAGAAAAATGTCAGACTAAAATCTTTATTTCCAGACCCCCCACTTCTGTGTTTCAGACAGCCCCTGAATCTAAAAAACACCATTGTCAGAAGCTCCCTGTCCTCTCCAAAAGCAAAAAGGAACGTTTCCCTGCAACCAGAGTAGGTGCAAAACCTGTCCATCTATAATGTCAACAGACAAAATAAAGATTCCCAGCACAGATCAGGACTGCAAGAGCCCAAATTTCTTCAGTTGCATCACAACCAATGTGGTGTATTTAATTATATATACAAAATGTGTGAGTGGGAACCTGTATGATGGAGAAATGGGAAACAACACAGAACTAGTATGAGCTCTCATTACCACACAATAAAAGAGAGAAGGACAGATCTGCCTGTGCCTAAACACTTCTGCAGCCCTGATCACACCATATGAAAATAGTAGTCATGAAAGGTAACTTCAAATCTCAAAGAATCAGAAAAGAGTGGGAATATAAATTTATGTTGACCTTTGACACATTCAGAACAGGAACTAATATGTCACACGGATTTATGTATGTTTAGATCAAGTGAAGAAACATCAAATCTTGGACCGCTAATGAAAGGACAATAAGCTATCACACGTGTCATCTCGGAACACTGGTGTTCACTGCCTTGATGCTCTTTCTCTTCCCCCTCCCAATACAGATCACTATGCCGTGCTTATTCAACCTTGTATGTGTGTATATATATATATATATATATATATATATATATATATGTGTGTATGTGTGTGTGTTAAGAATATGTCATTGTTGAGCCTGAAGAGGAGACCTGAGCTGTCTTGAAAGCTTGGTATTATTTACCATCTTTTCACTTAGCCATTAAAAGGTATCAACCTCTGGGAACTCTAAGATTCTAATATATTTTTCAGCCTCATTTAGAAACTTTACAACAACCAAGAAGGTACATCCCTATCGGTATGCTTCAAAGTAGAGCAAGGCATCAGACATGGCTGTTTTCTTTCAATATTTCTCTTCAATTTATATGCAGAAACTATTTTCTGGATGGCTGGACTTGCCAAAACAATCACATTTTGGGACTTTACACAGAAACTTAAATGTGAACTGAAACTTATTTCGATTTTTGGGAGCTATAATGAACAAATAGATAAAAGTACAAGAAAACTTCTAATTTTTATTTTTGCAATGTTTTTGTGTGGTAATAGTGATAAGACAGCTTTCTATTTCCGCCAAGTATGACTACATTGATACCTGAGCTATATTGGGATTTTTTTTAATGTTTTCCTACTATTGTCCACTAAAAATGCATTTTTTTTAATTAAAAATATTTTTTTTTTTGCTAGATTCTAAGAACTCTTATTTTTTGCTGAACAGTGTTGTATGAAGGCTTATTTTTTTGCAGGATAAGATGGAATTTACAACTAAGGAACTAGTCTGATTGCTGTAAGTGGAGTCAGGAAGGTATTTTTTCTTCAATGTGGAGCTTAGTGTTTGCCCCGTGTTTTTTTTTGGCCATCCTTTGGATCAAGTTGTTAGGCTACAGTTTGAAGACCATGGAGTGAAAGTCTGCAACAAAAAATCAATATTCAGTTATTCTTTTAAGGCCCCTTTCACATCAGCGTTTTTTAAATCGCGGCAGATGCGGTGAAAAAAACGTATCTGCTGCGATTACCGCATACCGGCTGCACTTGCGGCACAATTGCGGCACAGTTGCGGCAAGCCCCATACAATGTATAGGCGGGCTTGCGGCAGGTGCGGCAAGTGCGGTTTTGGCACTTGCGGCAGGTGCGGCCGCGAAAAAAAACGCGGTCAGCCGCGGTTTTTTCGCGGCCGCACCTGCGGCAAGTGCCAAAACCGCACTTGCCGCACCTGCCGCAAGCCCGCCTATACATTGTATGGGGCGTGCCGCAACTGTGCCGTAACCATGCCGCAAGTGCAGCCAGTATGCGGTAATCGCGGCAGATGCGTTTTTTTCACCGCATCTGCCGCGATTTAAAAAAAACGCTGATGTGAAAGGGGCCTTATATAGTTTTTTACACGGTTCACCATGTAGTTAAAGTGATAAAACTAGTTTATTCTTTGAGTCAGGACAATTGTAGCGATAGCAGATTTATAGCTATTTTTATGCTTTACTACTTTTAATAATATAATAATGATAATAATAATAATACTTTTACAGTAAAAACAAAAATGTATTTGTTTTTGAATTGACAAATTCAAAGAGCTGTAACTTTTTTATTTATTTTTTCTAAAAAATAATTTTACGGCTTATTTCTTGCAGGATAATTTGATGACTTAATGTATATCATACACTGGGGGGCGCTACACTCTTATTCCTCAGAGGTGTGAAAAAGCGACACTAAGGAATAAGTTCCCTTCATGGCCTCCATGAAAAGGCATATCGGTGGGCATTAAGTGGTTAAAAGGGAACTTTATTTTCAACAAAGTTTGCACTGATTAATTGAACATGCAAATATGAGAAACTTTGTGATATACCTCATCAGAGAGACTTTCTTCCCCACTTATACGCACTGTTTCCCGTTAACCTGCCTTCTAAACTCATTATTCACTCTAAAAAAGACTACCCCAAGCTCATATCATTCTTAGTTAAGACAAAAATATTGGAATCTGAGAGTCCTCAGTGGATGATACCTTTTAATGGCTAACTGAAAAGATGGTAAACATAGCAAGCTTTCGAAACACTAAGGCCCCTTCATCAGGTTGGTAATGACACAAAGTCTGTATTTTATTTATGTAATTTGTAATTCCTAAATTCTTCTATCTCTCTGTGATTCGAAGTTGCTTTTTAAGATGAGCAGCCTCATATCAGTTTCACTGTTGTGGTCAGGGTTGGAAAAATATTTTGCTACAGGTAGATTCATACGCTTTTCTTGTATTGAGTGGTGATAAGAATTCATTCTTGTCCTGAATTTTTGTCCGGTCTCCTCTAGGTACATACCATCTCATGGACATTTGGTACATATAATTAAAGACACTACATTGCTTATGTTACTGAAGTTACCTGGGATCTTATAGTCCTGATCTGTTCCAGGGAATACAAATTGATAACGACCTTTGACACATTCAAAACAGGATTAAATATTTCACATGGATTCATGGGTTTTTATATAAAATGAATGGGCATTTGGGGACATCACAGATTCATGTGTTTTTACACAAATTGAAAGGACACTTGGGGATATCTCATCTCCAACAGACTCCATTCTGAAGACTATGAACTTTTGCCTTTTTTTATGTGAACTCTGCTCTCCACAACTCACTTTAGTATTTTCAGGTCTCCACAGGCTACTAAACATAAAGTAATTATACAATTTGTTCCGCTTGTCTCAAAAAGTTGGTTTCTCTTTTCCCTGCTCTTCCACCCCTCCCTAACCTGACTCTGCTTTACATCACCTGTCGTATATACCACAGCATATAACACTTTTTGTTCCTTTTTTTCTCATTTGCTTATGTATATATGTATGTCTCTTCAGAATTTGTGTCATTATCAGCCTGACGAAGGGGCCTTAGTGACCCGAAAGCTTGCTATGTTTACCATCTTTTCAGTTAGACATTAGAAGGTATCAACCACTGAGGACTCTCAGATTCCAATATTTTCTATCTACTGACTAACACGGTACACACATTTGTTTACCTTAGTTAAGACAAGACATACAACTAGGGAGGTGTAAGGTTACATCATCTATTACATCTATTATACTCTTTGTAAAAGGAAAGGGATGTTATCATTATCATGGATGGCAAGAAGAACAAATCAATTTTTGATCAAATCATGCCAGATATGTCTCTGAAAGCAAAGATCACCAAGCTATGACTTGCCTATTTTGGACACATGCAAAGAGAGCAATTACTGGAGAAGGATGTCATGGTCAGGAGAACAGAATGAACAAGGCAAAGAGGTAGACCAGCAACCCAGTGACTTGATACTATCATGAAAACGTGAAGAGACTCTGATAGACCTGTGTAGGCTTGCATACAAGATCAATCTTCACATAGGGCATTCATAAATCAAGTCTCGATTGTTCGACATCAAATTAAAGGCTGTTAAATAATAATAAAAAAAATGAAAGGTGGGGGGGGGGGTGAGAGTATGGTGTGTTCCGATAAAAGACCTAATTACTTTAGGATGAAGATTTTTAATATTAACCTCTTTGGTAAAGAGAATACTTATTTAGCATTAAGAAAGCACACTAAGCACTTATAGAAATACAGCACATAAGCACTTTAATATCGGGATGCCGAAAGCAGTGTTATGGAATAGCTGCCTGTAGCAAGATGGAGAGTGGCGAGGAATGAGCAGAGCACATGCGCGGGTACTGCAACATGGCGCTGATATCACGCCCCCCTCACCATGGCAGCAAGTACACAGTACTTAATACACAGAAGCATGACATACACTTCCAGGATGCTGGACCCATGTGGATAATACATGGTAATGGAGGCTGGGAGCTGCTCCTGTGTTTATAAAGTAATGTATGAGTACTTTAATATATTAATCATTATGATTAGAGGCTTATTATTAATAGAGACTACCAATTGAACAGCAGTGAATATAATAACTGGGTAAAAGTATTTCAACACATGAATCACAGTAATGAGATGGGAATATGGTATTAGATAAATGTGTTTATGGAATATGGTTGCACAGAGGATCTGTATAAATTTTTTTATACTGTAAATTGATTGATTGAAACTAATTGATGTAAACTTCCATAATAAGAGCAAATAACATTGAACTTTTAATAGAACCTATTACACACCAACAGTATTACATTTTCTATGTGATTTTTTAGATTAAAAATCCGTACAGTGATTGGCGATGCCCCGGCAATACTAGTCTTTTGTTTTTGATTATTTGGCTGTAGTAGATGATTTCTAAAGATGGCGTAGATGTTTTGGTAAAAATTAGTGCCATAACACACTTATTATGTTAAGCCTCTGTTCTTAGACTATGTGACCATGATCATATGACACTGCATCTTGGACAAAATATATCTTCTAGTCCAGAGACATGAGTGTTCTCCACTAAGAGAATGAAACATCCGTGCTCCAGATCAGGTTTCTGGCCCCGTTGATTTTTATGTTGTGTTGTCCCACTGAGAATACTCATATCTGTGCAAACATAAATTGATGTGCTCCAAACAATAACCAAATTGATGTGCTGTGGCAAGGGAAGCTGTGAAACATGCACATTATGCTGCAGAGAACAGAAGCACAGTGGGCATGGGATTTCTTTATATAGCACTCCCTGTGCTTGCACTGAACAATGCAGCATTTTGCAGGCAGCAAAAGCACGCTGCATCCAAAAAGCTTCTAATGCTGATTGTGGGCACACACCCTTGTGAACGATCATTTAGGCAAAGCCAGGTTAAAAGGGTTGTTCTGTAGTTAACATTCATGACCTATACTTAGGATAGGTCATCAATGTCTGATTGATAGGGTTGTGACACCTAGCACCCTCGCGTATCAGCTGTTTCCAGTGCTGCTGCCAAACTACTTAGATGCGGAGCTGCACAGCTTCATTATGGTGGTGATTGCTGGGTTCTGCATATTCACCCACTATTCAAATTAATAGGGGATGGATGTGCAGTACCCAGCTGCAGCCACAGTTCCATCAACAGAACAGTGATTTGCAGCTTCACAAATGAGTAATTCTAACCGGCAGTGTTACCTGGAAAACATGATTGGCGAGGGTGCTAGGCGCCCCACCTCCACCGATTAGACATGTATAACCTATTCTAAGAATAAGTCATTAATTTTATAGTTCCAGCCAACCTCTTGAATTGTAGATCATATAAACTCATGTCATTTAACCAGATGGACTTATTTAAAGGAAGTGTTGGATAGCTGCCATTAAACATTGTACCTCACAGCAATGTTCCTCTCCATATATTGCTTACATCTGCCCACTGATCAGCATTGGTGATCCACTGAACTCATATTAATGCACTATCTTACATATTGGTCAACAATAGTTTAGTTCCTGACAAGTCCTTTGAGTAGATGTAGGGCTAATTTTGTGGTCGAGCCCCTAAATCTTCTAAATTACAGACTATTTGTTTTCTTTTCTGGTTTCTTTTCTTTAGCTTTTCTTTATATTCAATGGATGAAGTATGGAAGAAATTTGGACGATATTTAGCACAGGGAACACTGACAAGTAACCCTACTAATCAATAATCATTCACTAGTAAAATATAAATAAAATTAATCTGAATCATAACCTTGTAGATGCAGGCCATAATACAGTTTCAGTAGCTGTAACTGAAATACTACTTGAATTTTCCCAACATTCCACATGTTGAAGCTAACAGGCAAGTTAGGGTGCTTTCACATCTGCGTTTTTCGTAATTCGCGGCAGATGCGGTGAAAAAACCGCATCTGCCGCGTTTGCCGCATAACGGTTCCACTTGCGGCACGGTTGCGGTTTTTTCCATAGGAAGTATAGGGGGACTTGCGGCAGATGCGGCAAGTGCGGTATTGCACTTGCGGCAGGTGCGGCAGAGAAAAAAAACGCGGTCAGCCACGGTTTTTTACTCTGCCGCACCTGCCGCAAGTGCAATACCGCACTTGCCGCATCTGCCGCAAGTCCCCCTATACTTCCTATGGAAAAAACCGCAACCGTGCCGCAAGTGGAACCGTTATGCGGCAAACGCGGCAGATGCGGTTTTTTTCACCGCATCTGCCGCGAATTACGAAAAACGCAGATGTGAAAGGGCCCTTACTTACATTCCACACAACATTCACAAAGCAACACATGCATTGGCTTTCGTTAAGATCATTTACACAATTAGTTTCCCTTCAAACCTTAACAAAGTGATGCGAAATGATCTACATACCATAAGGCATTAATATGTCCCCATCTAAGTGGAAAAAGCCAAGGGAACATGATTTTCAAATCAAACACTAATACAAGTATGACAAGTAGGAGTTATTATTTACAGCAAATGTCAATGTAGGATTTGATTTTAGTGATAGTCTTGCCTGAGAATGGTCTAAGTTACATCTACTTTAACTTTAAACAAATTTCCCATTTTAACAAAAGTATCATACAGAGAATCTCAAAGTCTTCAGTAAATCTTTCTGCCCATCTTCTAAAATAAGAAATATATGCTTGCTTGGTGAACAGTGGGCATCTCCCTAATGTATAAAGGAAAACATGTTGCTTGTAAACATGATTACAAACCCACCAATCCATCTGAAATGCAGCAAGAGACTTTCTCTTGCAGGAATGTGAAGGCCAGAATACATCACTTGATGACAGGTTGTACTAAAGCTGAAAGTATTTAGTCACAAAGCTAGCAAGCAACAAACATATAAGACAATTGTCAGGGTATAGTTGATTCAATTATCTAGAAAATTTGGAGACAGAAAAAGCACAATGGGTCTTATCGCTAAAAATGATCAAGCATCAATGATTGTCTTTGCTCACCTGTACTAGTTGTGAAACCCACAACTAGTATATGCACCTGTACAGCTGCCGCAGGATCAGTACTTCCACATACAGAGTGGCGTACATACAGGAATCCAAATGATGATGCTTCTAAGACCCGTGTTTTAGGGCTGTCCCAGCTCCTTCCTCAGGTGTACCCCTGAGGAAGGAGCTGGGACAGCCCCGAAGCCCATCAAAATAAACCATCATTGCATTCAGACCCTGTCGGATCCTTGTTCTTTGTACCCCTGAGGAAGGAGCTGGGACAGCCCTAAAACGCGTCAGAATAAACCATCATTGCATTCAGACCCTGTGGGATCCTTGTTCTTTGTACCCCTGAGGAAGGGGCTGGTACAGACCTGAAACGCGTCGGAATAAACCATCATAGCAGTCAGACTCTGTGGGATCCTCGTTCTTTGACAGCAGCACGGATTGTAGAAGCACTATCCTTTGGATTAGGGTATAGTTCATATCTTTTATGCCATAAATGTCTGCTATTTGTGACTTCACTTTTTCTGTACAGTTCAATGAAGAGGCGGATACTCATCTATATCTTCTTTTTGCTCATATGGATTTCAATAGAAACTGCTGTTTGCAAGCACAATCACATCTCCATTTAACTAAATAGAGAATGTTGTGACCATCAATTGATAAATAGGGGTGGACCTCAAAACTCTCGATAAACAAGAGTTCCAGATAAGAGCAAAATTCATTAAGGATTTCTGCTATAACCAAAGTGCAGCTTTCTCTGCAAGCGTAATGCATCTCTCTACAAGTCCCTTAGTTTTCTAAATCACATTGTAACTAAACACAAACATACAGTAAGGCCCCTTTAACATCAGCATTTTTCGCTGATCGCGGCAGATGCGGCGGATTTACCGCATCTGCTGCATAAAGGCCGAGTTGCGGTTCACCTGCGGCAAGCCCCATGCAATGTCTATGGGGCTTGCGGAAGGTGTGGCAAGTGCGGTTTTGGCACTTGCGGCAGTTGCAGCCGCAAAAATACCACGGTAAGCAGCGTTTTTTTTCGCGCTTGCAGCTGCTGCAAGTGCCGAAACCGCAACTATACCGTACTTGCTGCACCTGCCACAAGCCTCATAGACATTGCATGGGGCTTGCCGCAGGTGAACCGCAAGTGTGACGGTTAGACGGCAGATGCGGTAAATCCGCTGCATCTGCCGTGATCAGCGAAAAACGCTGATGTGAAAGGGGCCTAAGTTGGTTTCTTCTTTTAAAATTAGCTTCTTATTAGTTATTACCTTAACATATATTAACCCTTTCCCGACCTATCACATAGGAGGACATCATGGGACAGTAAGGGGTGTTTGATGTGAGCTCCGGCGCGGAGCTCACATCAAAGCCTCGACATCTCAGCTGATCTCATCAGCTGAGATGTCAGGATAACAGCCCCGATCAGATCCGGGATCCAATCAGCGCTGTTAACCCCTTGGATCCTGCTGTCAATCACTGACAGCGGGATCCAAGGCGGCCGCGGCAGTGAACACGCTGTTCCCCGCCTGCTCCGGAGTTCCCGCGATGGTATCTCCGGCGCTCATGTGACAGCCCGGGGTCCTGGCTAGACCCCGGATGCTGTCACAGAGCAGTTCCATGTTGTGGTTGGCAGCCGTTGCCAACCACAACAGGTCCGCGATTCTGAGAGATACAGATGAGCTGCAGCTCATCTGTATCTCCCAGAAGCAATTGGACTGTGAAGCAAGGTGCATCTTAAAGAGGCAGTGTAAAAATAAGAATGATTGAAAAAATAAAGTTTTTAAAAACCTGTAAAAAAAAAAATATATAAAAGTTAAAATCACCCCCCTTTTCCCCCAATCACAATAAAAGTATTAAAAAAAAAAATACACATGTTTGGTATCGCCGCGTTCAGAATCGCCCGATCTATCATCGTATTAAATCTGTTAATGAAAGCCGTAAATTATGTAACGGAAAAAATGGTCCAAACGCCAAAATTCCATTTTTTTGTCACAGCAACATTACTATAAAATGCAATAACGGGCGATCAAAACTGCGGATCCCCCCAAAAATGGTATCATTAGAAACATTAGCTCAAGATGAAAAACATAAGCTGTCACACAGCCCCAGATGCTGAAAAATGAGGGCCCTACGGGTCACAGAACATGGCGCAAAAAGTCTGTTTTTTTTTTCAAAGTTCAGAATTTTTTTTTACCACCTAGATACCAGTGAAGGTATACATGTTGGGTGTCTACGAACTCGTACCGACCCGAGGCATCACCCCGACATGACAGTTTTACCATGAACATGGCGACTAAAATACCCAAAAAACAAATGTGTTATTGCACTTTTTTTGCAATTTCACTGCATTTAGAATTTTTTTGCAATTTCCCTGTACACTATATTGTAAAATAAATTATTGCATATGAAAGTACAACTCATCCCGCAAAAAACAAGCCGTCATATGTCTATATTGACGGAAAAATAAAAAAAAGTTATGACTCTTGGAAGCAGAGGAGCAAAAAACGAAAATGAAAAACGAAAAATTCCAGGGTCATGAAGGGGTTAAAATAGCAATACATTGGCTTTCAGTGTATTCACCTTAAATGCATGTTGAACCAGAATTGGCTTTACTATATTCCACTTCCAAGAGCAATTAATCTTGCATACTGAGATGGTGCAATACAGGCAACAAGTATTTTCAAACCTGTGCAATGTTTAGGAGCTTCTCTAGCTTCTCAAACATAGTTTAGATTAAAGGGGTTGTCCACTTCTCAGACAACCCCTCCTTAAATATTATACTCTCCAGTGTAAAATAAAAATAACAGATACCTCCCATATTGGTGCCACTCCAGCCATGTCAGCAATGAGTCTCCCAGGTGTCATATGATGTTGTTATGCCACATTAGCACTACGGCGACTATGCGGCCTCTAATAAGTGCTGTTCTCACAATTCCTTCAGATGTCTCAGGTTCATTAGAGAGAAAAGTAAGTGGACAACCCTTTAAATACAGATTACTATTAGAGATGAGCGAGTACTAAAATGCTCGGGTGCTCGATGTTCGAGCCGAGGATCCCAAGATACTCGTGTACTCGGCCAGAGCACCGAGCCCAATGTAAGTCAATTAGTGACAGGCTCCGCCCACAGACCTTTGGCTATAAAACGAGTGATTCTGGGAAAGGACGGGAGGTAGGCTTTTTCAAATCATTGCAACATACAACACCTTGCTCTGCCCCCCAGAGGGACCCTAACAATCAATCCACTCTCTGTGAGTTGCGAGCTCACTGTGTGCACTGAAGGGAGCTGTGTATTTGTGTCAGATCGATAATTATTAGCGAGGAGTCCGAGCATCTCGGCGGTACTTGGTGCTCGCCGAGCAATCCGAGTACCGGGATACTCGTGCGAATAACGAGTAGTGGCAAGCATACTCGCTCATCCCTAATTACTATGAGATACCCTCCATCTAATTTATAAAAGTATAACATATTAGCATAAACCATATACTATTATCATTTATTATGATAAATAAGTACATAAACGTTCTTATATTCACCGTTTGTTTTAGTGATAAATGTCATTATTTCTCTACAGTATACACATGGTAAGTATTAACCTGTTAGATGCCTGAAGTAAAGGTGATTAATTTGTCGAATACAAACTCTATCCATAAAGAGTAACCAACATTTAAATTTTTATTTTATTCATTATTATTACTCATGAAAATAAGAAACTTTGTAATGTATCTTCAGCTGTTATCTCTGCCAGGAATGATCTTTCATTTTCAAAATTTTCAACGCAAGGGTAAAATTTGTCTTCATTGATGACAGATTTTTACATTACTGAGATAGAAGATGACAGTTGCTACTGATAAGAGTCTATTAAGAAGCAGGTAGAAAGAAAGAGGAGCTCTGCCAGCAATTCCTCCTCACCACTCCTTCCCTTCCACATAGGAAAGCCATAAGCATACAGATTTTACCCCTGAATTAAGAAATGTAAAAATGAAATATCATTCCTAGCAGAGGAAAAGGCAGATTTTTCTGATAAGATATATTACATAGTTGCTTATCTTCATGTGCACTATTGATTTAGAAATGAAAATCAAAATGATGGTTACTCTTTAAGTATACACATTTTACTTGTGAATAATTACGTCTGCTGGTATAGTGAATGTGATTTACAATTTGCTGTCCAGACGTCAGCATTTTGACTGCTGCATTAGTGGTGCAGAAAGCGCATCGAGAAAATAATAAGTGTCAATTATTGCTCCGTTTTTCTGCTGTAGTTTCCACACTACAAACGCTCCAATTACTTACCCTCTCCACGATCCCACAGTGAGCCACGGGGATGTGCTCCTTTAAGGCATTGGCAGGACCTGCGGGTACAGTACTGACAGGACCTGCCCATGTGACTCAGCCTGAGTCATATGGGCAGGTCCTGTCAGTACTCCACAGGTCCAGTCATTTCCCGGAAGGAACATATCACCGGGCTCGGTGTGGGATCACTGGGGATGGTAATAAAGTATGTGTGTGTCTCTGTCTGTGTGTCTGTCTGTGTCCCCCAAAAATGGAGCAAAAAGCAGCACAAATGGATTATGTATTTGTGATGATTATTTGCAAAAAAAGAGAATGCATTTTTCATCCAGAAACTGCACCAAAAATGGATCAACAAAAACAAAACACAAATGCTTTGTGTGAATGACCAATAAGGCTACATTTTTCATCGATATATTTTATTTTAGTTGTCTAAGGCCCCCTCCACATCATGTTTTTCCTGTCTGTGGGGATCCTGTTTTTTGCAGGACCACATGGACAGGAACGGACAGACCCAGATTTGATTTGCTACTCCGGATAGACCCCCATGTTATGTGCCATGGGCCGCGCCGGATCTGATTCTGTTCGATTTGGTCCGCTGCGTCCAATCTGAGCAGTCTCCGATTCTGGATACATCAAAAAATCGGACACAATCAGATCCGTGAAAATTTGGACACAATTGGACGGCCATATAGGACCAATCCGGGCCCATCCGTGCCCATACATGGGGGCCAAATCAGATCCGTGGCTATCAGTTTTACAATGGATAGCCACGGATCCCCAAAAAACGTGATGTGAAGGAAACCTAATTGGTTAACAATATGTTTATACTATATAGAAAGAAATAGATTTACAATTATTACTAAAACAATGAGTGTTTTTTTTTTACTATTATTAATATTGTATGTGGTGGTTTTTATACTAATATGTTAGATTTTATGTATTGGGTAAAGGGTATTACATGGTGATCTGAATTTATTCTAAATCCAGTATATCTTGAGCATGCATAAATAAGGGAAGGATCCAAAAACATAATATAATAATAATATTTATTTATATAGCGCCAACATATTCCGCAGAACTTCACAATTCAGAGGTTCATATTCTAAAGCGTTCAGATGCTTGTTCACTCCATTGCAGTGCCTCAGTTTAAGTATATATTTGGGCAATATTTAATATAAAGCTACATTTGAAAAGATAAACCAACTTAAGTGTGGCTTTATTTATAATATCCTGTGGATATAGTTAAAATGCCTGCACCTTACTTAAAAAACCATCTCCAGAATCTGCCCTTATAATCCTCTTTACACCAGAAAGTTACTGCTGCTCTGATTAATTATTGGGTAGATAACTACAATGCTCTACTAATGGGCTCCTTTCTATTAAAAAGTTCCCCTTTCCAATATATCTTGAATGCAACAGCCAAGATCATAATCTGTCCAGCCATTACACTGCCTCATATCTTTGCCAGTCATTTCACTGGTTACCCAACCCATACAAAGTGCCATATAAACTTTTCACTCTCACCAACAAAGCTTTTTACAGTTTTGCATCCCAACACAAATTCTCTTTAATCTCTGTCTATCCCCTACCCTTACCCACTTTTGTTTTGATCTAATATTGTTTAACACACCCTACTTTATTGCAGCTGAAGAATGGACATATCTCACAATTCATGACCAATATCCCATAGCAAGTCCCATGAGTAGTCCCTCCCACATACATGCTCAGATTTTCACAAAATATATAGTTCACAATCATATTAAATACTACAGGCATACAGTCCTGGTCCTGTAAGGGAAGGAGCCTGTACATATTGATTTATATGACCAATAAAATATAAGGATTTTAGAAAAACTTTTTCTCCTTTTGTGTGGAAACTGGTTTTCTTTGCTATTTTTTCCTTTGTCACAAATCGACTATATGAGTATAATACAGTAGAATTTTTAAATGGCCAAAAATTAACATCTTCTATAATCCAAATATAACACTCCCATTTTCAAGACTTAAGTGGGTACAGATACTGATTGGTTCATGCAACTTTATTTGAATACCTTATTTATTATATTGATGGCTGGACCATACACCACAACTTTTTTTACCTTTTGTCTCCCCTATCACTGTAAGTTTGCAAGCAGGGCCCTTACTTCTCTTGTATTTGTGAAATTAAGCATTGCTGTCTAATGTTTTATATTGTCTGTACATATCCTGGATGAATAGTAAACTAATACAGAGTATATCTGTACTACAGAAATATAATTATCAATGAGTGTTATTAGTATGATGATGATGATGATGATTAAATGCCTTTCAGGACACCTTTCAACACTTACATAACTGCATTATTACAATAAAAATCTGTACAGAATCCACAGAATAAAGAGGCAATATAATAACTACCAATGACCAATAGTTTAGGGAAAAGACTTTCATTACATCAACCAACCTTTTTCCTCCTTTGAATCTTGTTGTTAAATGTACTGTATACGATATAAGGGAGTGCTTAGCATGGGGCTTTCAATAGTCCCTAATTGTCCCCGTGGGTCTTAGAGCCCTTACATTTACCAGTATGAGGCACATTCTTACACATATAATAAATTATGTATGATGTCAAAACTCAAAAATTGTAACCTTATTTTGCATAACAAACTGCTTCTCTGTTGGGGTTACACAATGAAGTAATTTACACAGCTTTTAGCTGAAAGGGGCCTAAGACATAAGATGGACTATAGGATAACAATACAAAAAGCATTTATTTATTTATTATTTATATTAAACAAACTTTTTTATTCATTTTTTCATCCATCTTACAAACAACCTACATGTCAACCGTCCCAATAACAAATAGCACAGTGCATTAAGAGACCCCCTTCCATGCCAGATATCAGACCCTCTGTTCTTGAGATCTCATTCTACATCCATTAACCCCTACAATTCAATTTCTAACCCTCTCCCACCTCCATCTTTTTGGCCATCTCATACCTTTAGTTTTTCTAATGTCCCTTGCCACTCGTTAAATAGATACCAGTCTGTGTTCTGAAAGGGTAACACTAAGGCCCCTTCCACATCAGCGATAATTGCTGATCGCGGCAGTTGTGGTGAAAAAAACGCAACTGCCGCGGTTACCGCATAATGGCCGCACTTGCGGTTCACTTGCGGCAAGCCCCACGCAATGTCTATGGGGCTTGCGGCAGGTGCGGCAAGTGCGGTATAGTTGTGGTTTTGGCACTTGCAGCAGATGCAGCTGTGAAAAAAATGCGGTCAGCCGTGTTATTTTTCGTGGCCGCATCTGCCGCAAGTGCCGAAACCGCACTTGCCGCACCTGTCGCAAGCCCATAGACATTGCATGGGGCTTGACACAAGTGAACCGTAAGTGGGCTGTTATGCGGTAACCACGGCAGTTGCGTTTTTTTCCACCACAACTGCCGCGATCAGCGATTACCGCTGATGTGAAAGGGCCCTAATTGTAGTTATTTCCGGTATTTAGTACACATACTCTATGAATTCTCTCCATTTGTTGAAAATCGTCCCCTTTAGATACCCTTGCTTTTCTCCGTCTCCAAGAAATCCAAAACATTTTGGGAACAAATCTGCTTCATTTGCCTCGGAACTATGGGGGAGGAGATGGGAGAAGGACTCTGTATTGTGGCTATTTCACTATGCAGGATGGGGAGAGGGTTAAGGAAGGGGAATGGTCAGGGATTCAATCATAAATTACTGTATAAATTAGGAATGCTTTAACATTCCCCAGGGTGATTTTGAGATAGATTTTGAGATAGATTTTTTGTGATTTGTGATGATAGATTTTGTGATTTTGAGATAGATTTTTGTGATACACTATATGTTATTGCTCAATTTAGGTCAACATGGTTTGTATTCGTTTATAAAAGTATCAGACATTTGCCAAAAATGTAACAAATTTAGAAATCTTCAAACTTTGATTGATTATCCCTTTAATCCACATAGTCCCATAACAGAAAAACATTAATAAATAATATTTACCTCACTTGTAAAATTATTTTTTAGGTTAGGATGCTAGAATTGTAGCAGCAATTTTTCCTTTTTTTCAAGGAAATTGTATTTTTTGAGGGACCTCATCAGTTTTGAAGTGACTAACCACCCAAAGTGATACCATTTTAAAAACAGAATCCCTCAACATATTTAAAACTGCTTTTGAGTACTTTCTTAACCCTTCAGATGGAGAAGGGGAATGACATGAATGAAGAATGTTATTATTAACACCTAAATGTTGCTAATTTCTGAACAAGTCATTATGCCTGGTAGACACTAAAGCAGGCCCGGACGGGCAATAGGGAGAGGCGGGACTTTTCCCTATAGGCCTGTAGTTGTGGAGTAAGCAGGGCCACAGCACCTGCTCCTCCTTAATCACTTTGCAGCCACCACCACCCGCCGGGCATAGCAGGTAGAGGAGGATAGCAGCAGGGCCGGCAGAGCATGACTTCTCTGCTCTGACAGCTGTGAGAGCGCGAGAAGTTTGACAGGAGAAGGAGCGGGAGGAGAGGTAACAGGATGGGTCCCAATATCCTCAAGGCCATGCCCCCTCACCACTTCTGTGGGCCCCATCTCCTGTAAATCTCTCTGGGCCACGCCCCCTAATTTCTACTGCAGGTGCCAGAAGTTGTTCCACAGTGCAGGATCCAGCAAGCTGAGCTGTTGCAGCTGCTGATAGTGAATAGTGTACGTGTGTGTGTGTCTCACTGTGTGTGGCTGGCTGTGTATCTGTCTTTCTATGTGTCTGTGGCTGACTGTGTGGCTGACTATGTGTCTGTGTGTGGCTGGAGTTGCATGGCTGTGACTGACTGTGTGTCTGTGTGGCTGACTATGTGTCTGTGTGGCTGACTGTGTCTGTGTGTGGCTGACTATATGTGTGTGACTGGGGCTGCATGGCTGTGGCTGACTGTGTGTATGGCTGACTATGTGTCTGTGTATGGCTGGAACTGCATAGAGGGGCTGAATGTGTGTGTGGCTGACTATGTGGCTGGGGCTGTCTGGCTGGGGCTGACTGTGTGTGGCTGTGGCTGGATGTGTGGCTGACTGTGTGTCTGTGTGGCTGAGGCTGACTGTGTGTGTGGCTGACTATGTGTCTGTATGTGGCTGGGGCTGCATGGCTGGGGCTGACTGTGTAACGCTGTGGCTGGCTGTGTGGCTGACTGTGTGGCTAAATGTGTCTGTACATGGCTGGGGCTGCATGGCTGGGACTGACTGTGTGTGTGGCTGACTATGTGTCTGTATGTGGCTTGGGCTGCGTGGCTGGGGCTGACTGTGTGTGGCTGTGGCTGGATGTGTGGCTGACTGTGTGTCTGTGTGGCTGGGGCTGACTGTGTGTGTGGCTGACTATGTGTCTGTATGTGGCTGGGGCTGCGTGGTTGTGGCTTGACTGTGTGTGGCTGCGGCTGCATGGCTGTCTGTGTGGCTGATTATGTGGCTGTGGCTGACTGTGTGTGGCTGGGGCTGCGTGGCTGTCTGTGTGGCTGATTATGTGGCTGCATGGCTGTCTGTGTGGCTGATTATGTGTCTCTGTGGCTGGGGCTGCATGGATGTGGCTGGCTGTGTGGCTGACTATGTGTCTGTGTGTGGCTTGCGCTGTGTGTGGCTGACTGTGTTTGTGTGGCTGGGGCTGCATGGTTGTGGCTGACTGTGTATGGCTGGGGCTGGCTGTGTGTCTGTGTGGCTGATTATGTCTGTGTGTGGCTATGGCTGTGTGGGTGGGGCTGTGTGGCTGTGTGTGTGTCTGTGTGGCTGACTGTGTCTGTGGGTGACTGCTTGGCTGTGTGTGGTTGACTGTGTGGCTGTGTGTGTGTGTGGCTGGCTGTGTGTGTGGCTGTGTGTGGTTGGCTATATGTCTGTGTGTGGCTGGCTATGGCTGTGTGTGTGGGTGGCTGTGGCTGTGTTTGTGGCTGTCTATGTGGCTGGCTGGCTGTGTGTGTGGCTGTCTATGGGGCTGACAGGTTGTGTGTGGCTGGTTGTGGCTGTGTGTGTCTGTATGTGTGTGGTTGGCTGTCTATGTGTCTGGCTGACTAAGTGTATGGCTGTGTGTGTCTGGCTGTTTATGTGGCTGGCTGTCAATGTGGCTGGCTGTGTGTGTCTGTGTGTGGCTGGTTGTGGCTGTAGTAGTGTGTGTGTGGCTGTGTGTGGCTGTCTACGTGGCTGGCTCTGGCTGTTTGTGTGGCTGGCTTTGGCTGTGTGTGTGGCTGTGTGTGTGTGTGGCTGGCTGTGACTGTTTGTGTGCATGACTGTGTCTGTTTGTGTGGCTGGCTTTGGCTGTGTGTGTGTGGCTGGCTGTTTGTGTTTGGCTGTGTGTGTGTGTGGCTGGCTGTGGCTGTTTGTGTGCATGGCTGTGTCTGTTTGTGTGGCTGGCTTTGGCTGTGTGTGTGTGGCTGGCTGTGTGTGTGGCTGGCTGGCTGTGTGGCTGGCTGTGTCTGTGTGTGGCTGGCTGGCTGTGTGGCTTGCTGTGGCTCTGTGTGTGGCTGGCTGTCTCTTTGGCTGTGTGGCTGGTTTTGGCTGTGTAGCTGGCTGTGGCTGGTTGTGTGGCTGGCTGTGGCTGGCTTTGGCTGTGTGTGGCTGTCTATGTGGCTAGCTGTGTCTGTGTGGCTGGTGGCTGTCTATGTGGCTGGCTGCTTGTGGCTAGCTGTGGCTTTATATGTGGCTGGCTGTGGCTGTGTGTGGCGGTGTGTGTGGCTGGCTGTGTGTGGCTGTCTGAGGCTGTATGTATGGCTGGCTGGCAGGCTGTGTGTGTGGCTGACCACTGGAACCCCATAATCCTGAGAAATGTGGCTTTGAAGAGCACCATGTAAATGGAGCTGTGGTTGATTATTCCCTCTGTTGCACCATTCACATATGGCTCTTCAGAAATCTCCTTTAAGAAAGTTGGGGCCACGACAACGTAAAAGCAAATTTCACAGATCAGGGCTGATGGGTGATATAGTATGTGTGCTGGTGGGGTTTGTTTTCCAGGACTGTTTTTAGGTCCCAGTCCGGCCGTGCACTATTCTGGCCATGAATGGACCTGACAACCTTCAGGACAACACAACTATGATCTAAGGGTGCTGATGGGTTTAAAGATGGAGCCTCCACACTCTGTTAACCATAAATTATGCCATAGTCTCTTTTGGCAGAAGCATCTAAAGGGTAAAATAGCCATGATTGGTACCACCACTTATCCTGACTCTATTCCCCTCTTATCTCTTCTTCCCACAACCGCATACAAGATTTATCTGGTGTATCCCTCATATTCTGGAACTCTCTTCCAACACATCAAACTATCACCTACCCTGGAAACCTTCAAAACGAACCTGAAGACCCACCTCTTCAAACAACCCTACAACCTGCAGTGAACTTCAGTCTACTGAACCACCGCACGACCAGCTCTACTCTCCCTACTGTATCCTCACCCATCCCTTGTGGGCTGTGAGCCCTCGCAGGCAGGGTCCTCTCTCCTACTATACCTTTGTGTGCCTGTTTTGTTCATAATTATTGTACCTATCTATGAATGCCCCTTTTCACATGTAAAGCAACATGGAATACATGGCACTATAAAAATAAATAAGGCCCCTTTCACATCTAATGCAGGGCTGCGTTTTGCTTCATTAGCGTTTCTATGCGTTTTTACTGCTAAAAACGCATCAAAACACCTGTGTTTTTGCCCCATTGATTTTAATGGAAACACATGTAAAAACACATGCAAAAACGCATGTGCGTTTTCAAAAACGCAAAACGCATGAGTTTTTGCAAACGCAGACCAAGACATCACAAGCAACGTTTTGGTCTGTGTTTGCAAAAATGCATGCATTTTTGAAAACACTCATGCATTTTTACATGCATTTTCATTAAAATCAATGGGGTCAAAAACACAGGTGTTTGGATGTGTTTTTAGTGGTAAAAACACGTAGAAACGCTAATGAAGCAAAACACAGCCCTGAATTAAATGTGAAAGGGGCCTAATAATGTGCGGTGTCATATTTAATATCTAGCTGTCAGCTGGTACATCTTCACCCATCAGGGCGATGCTATTCACTTATATCTTAGGCCAGTTTTACGTTGTATTGGTGGTAACTAACGGTTTATAAACAAATGTGGCGCCCTTGTTACCAGGGTGGCCACAGGTAAGAACTGTGGCCAGGAGGTGGAGACAGTTTTCCACAAACACCTTCATAAACACACCCACAGACACAAGACCCAACCTGGAGCCCGAGACTCTAGGCGGGCAAGGGTTGCTAAGGCCGGTCACAGTGGGTGGGACGTGGTCAAGGTGACGGACCAGGTACATAAAGGGAAAATCAGGAAGTAGTAAGGAGTAGGCCAGAGGGTGCCAAGTAGTAAAGACTGAGGAGATCTGACATTGGACCAGTCCGGAGGAAAACGGCAGTGGTACCAGAGAACGACCGCAGGAGAGGATCCTCTATGTATGCTGTAGTCACATGGGTAGGAAGGAGCCTGGTTGGTCCTTGAAATAGAGGGGCACTGGAAGAGTAGGCCGGGACCAGAGAGCCGGCTCTGAGGTGACTGCAGCTACAAGCCGGATCACAGACATTCCGGCGGGGAGATACAGATTCCATGTCTGATTTCCTACCACAAGTGCAGGAGGTAAAGTTGCACATAGGGCTCCAGAGCTTAGACATACCCGTATACAGGGTAAAGCCAACAAGGTCCCGAGCGACCTACCATACAGCACACAAGGAGAAGAGAAGCTTAGAAGGGCCTGAAAGGAATCAAGCAGCGGAAGGGTCTAAGGCAGGAATCTAGCTGCAGTATAGTAACTGGAAGTGTGGAGTTTAACCTGTAAGAGGCTGTAAAACTTTGTGAACTGTGAACTGTACTGAAGAAGTGTGGAGAACTTGAGTAAAACCCGGTGAAACCTGCCAGTGTCTCCAGTGTGTGATTCCCTTCATGTTATACTATTATCCACCTTGTCAGGAGCAGCCCGACCCACGGCGGGCTCAGCCATCCGGCTACAGCACTATCCATCCTCCTGGCAGAAGCAAGCAGCAGCGGCGGTCCCCATTGACCCCAACCTGTGAGTGGCGTCACGACAATTCCTGTTAATATCCCCCCTTTACTTCTGTGCTCGGCACACGGTCAGGACCGAGACCGCCGTGATAACTCCCGTGATACCCCGGTCCAGTCCAACAGAACCAGACTCCATGTGCCTAAAACTCAAAATTTTTACTGTTCTTCTAAATCTGTGCTTAATGGCGTCCATAAGAGCCTGAGGCCATATGTAGAGGAGGGGTGCCAAGACCTCCAATCGTGGTCCGGTCCGGTCCAGAGACTGAAAAGAAAGGCCCGCCCTGGCACCTCTTAACTCCGGGGGAGCCAGCCATCAATTCAAAAGAAGAACCTCCGTCCCAAACTGCAATAGCCAATGATAATATGGCGGGAGCCGAAGAGAATGCCCAAAGAAGGGGGGCGAGTAGCCATTACGAGACATCTGGACGGAAGAGCAGGACACCAGGCGGAGTGGTGCTATAGGATGACCCAAGTTGATCCTGACAGGCTCACAAGAATTAATAGTGGAGGAACCCGGAGAGGGAGAGATAGCTGGTGACCGAGGAACCATGGCAGAAGGCAGCAGAAAGATCCCGGAGGTCCGAGACACCCGGCGGGGTGTATTGAAGTTGTTACCCCCTCAGCCAACATGGGTTCGCACTGAGTTAAGAACCCAGATCTAAATAGACTGCAGCCAGTCTCAACAGCTCCTAATGGTGCAACCCATGCCCCTTATACAACCCGGAGCAGAGAGGAGTTGGTGGATGTCTCACTGCCAGAACCCATGCCATGGAGTACAGCTACAGTGTCCGACACTCTCGGAGCCTTCGAAGAGGGATGCTTACCGCTACCTGAGCCACTGATCCCGGCCTCTGCATCCATGGAGGTAAGCGGAGAGCATCTCTGTTGCTGGTGGGAGCGTGGTGAACAAGAGGAAGATATGATGGGCTTCCCTGGGACCCCAATTCTGGAGTGGGCCCAGTGGAAGTGCTGACCAGTACCTGCAAAGGTGCATCCGGCAATGAGAGAAATGAAGAACCCGGATTCGCTTCAGGACAGAACACGGATTCATCGGAACAGTAAGTGTGAATGTGATGTGTTCCTTAGTGACCCCAACCCATCCCTGAATGATTGAATAGCCTTTTTCCCCTGTTTGTCCTTTGTGTTTGAAAAAACATTAATATCATGAACAGTGAGTGGTATGAACATTTTACGTATATACTTAGAGTGCTTCGTGTGCTCTCTATTGGTTTTATGACCAGCCAGAACTGAGAGACTGTTTGTAATTTTTGGACAAGGAACTTGAATAGAGGCTGTTGAACGTGTTGTGCCTGCTTTTGTAGTTTTATGCTTTTAAGAAAGTGAAGTCACTTTTGTATTGAACGTTTTGAAGTTTTAGCACTTAACTATGGGTCATTTCATGTCAAGTGATCCAAAAATGAATATTTTTTTCCCTGACAACTTCAGATTTTTTTAATTTTTTTTCTATATCAAGTACGACTTTAGTTAATTACAAAAAAAAAGTTTTGAATTATTTTCTTCATCAGTTAATTTTTTACAGATTTTTAAAGTTTTAAAAAAGTGAGAATTCTGGACGGGAATGGCTTTACATTTTCTATCATATATCGGGCTAGAAATAATATAGAGAAACAAAATAAACACCGTTCTACTCAGAATTGTACAGGCTTTCACCAGATATGTTACAAGAGTATCTTTGTTAATATTTTACCCATGTGATCGCTAACGCAAAATTTTAAAACGCATTTACGAAAAATCGGCATAAATTAAATATTTCAAAAACTGCCCATATGTCTGCTGTTCTCTTAGCCACATCTGTACAAAATTTCAAGTTGGGATCGCGATGGGATCATATTTTAAAATATTTTACTATTAATAGCGTCAATGGGTTATTCCATATCAAGTGATCTAAATATGAATATTTTTTTTACCTGAAGTCTTTAAATTTTTTTCTATTTGAAGTACTACTTTAGTTAATTACAAATTAAAAGTTTTTAATTTTTTTCTTAATCAGTTAATTTTTTACAGATATTTAAAGTTTTAAAAAAGTGCGAATTTTGGTCTGGTATGGCTTTACATTTTTTTATCTCGGGCTAGAAATAAGATAATGAAATGGGGGAGGCATCATTTTACTCAGAACGGTAACAGCTTTCATTTGAGATGTCACAAGACTATATTTTTTTATATTTTGTTTGGGAAAAATCAAATTCAAAATTTTGATGCGCAATTGTGAAATAAATGTTAGTTTGAAACTTGTGAAAAAATTCCTGTGTGTTACTTGTGTTCTTGGTTATATTTGTGTAGAGATTCAACTTGGGACCTGTCAAATTTATATATTTTTTATTTTATGGTCGTATGAGTTATTACAACTTATTGAATAAAACATTTATATGCAAAAAAAAAAAAACAAAAAAAAAAACACAAATCCCGTAAATGCCAGGATAAATATATCTTAATCATCAGAACACAACGCTCAGCATGTTCAACCTGAATGCATTGAACAAACCAAAAGAAGAAAGGTGATCATATCCTCCAGTGTGATTAAACAAGATTAAAAGAACCAAAAATGTTAACCCCTCTTTATACATGTAAATTTGTTTTCTATTATATCACTAAACATGACCTTCATGGAGTGTTCTATATGAAGTACAACTTTAGTTAATTACTAATAAAAAGTTTGAAGTTTTTTCTTTATCAGTTAATTTTTTACAGATTTTAAAGGTTTAAAAAAGCGTGAATTTTGGCCTGGTATGGCTTTACATTTTCTATCATATCTCTGGCTAGAAATAAGATAGAGAAACAAAATAAACACCATTCTACTCAGAACTGTCAAGTCTTTCACCAGATATATAACAAGAGTATCTTTGTTAATATTTTACCCATGCGATCGTAAACTCAAAATTTTAAAACACATTTCTGAAAAAATTGGCATAATTTAAAATTTTCAAAAACTGCCCATGTGTCTGCTATGCTCTTAGCCACATCTGTACCAAATTTCAAGTTGGGATCGCGATGGGATCATATTTCAAAATATTTAACTAGTATAGTGTCAATTCAAAAATCTTGAATTCAGATCTGTTCAGCCTGTGGCCTAAAAGTGTGGGGTCTTAATTCACCAAATAATCCATGATTTTTAGACATTACTGTATTATTTTGATATGTTACAGCTTAGAAGCAGGAGAGGACATATAGGAGAAAGCTTTGTTAGGTCTCAACCTGAGAATTAACAATATTGTATAGAATATTGTACAAACCAGGACTACGAAGAGGAGGAGAGTTTGTTAAAACATTGGTTACAGGAAGCAGAACCCATCAAAGGGACTCAGCAATCCCACACTTTCATTCCATGTAGTGAAACAGAAATAAAAACAAGGATGTTTTCATTCAGTAAAGACCGTGAAGTCCATGAAGTGGTAGAAGGCGGCACAAGATTGGCAATGGATGACATAACTGGCTATGTGACCTGTGAATATGGTTGGCGCTGGTGGCTGGCTACTGTACTCTCCAAAGACTGTGAAAATGAAGAAGTAGAATTGACTTTATTGCATCCTTCTGGTCCAGCGCCATCATTTGTATATCCAAGAAAGCCAGACATTTTAAAAGGGCACAAAAGTCAGATAATAACTCAGGTGGAGCCAAACACAGTGACAGGCCGTACATACTGTGACACAAAAGGAAATGGCGATTGCTAGTAAGCGCTTATGGACAAGATTACATTTCACCCACTAGAAGGGACAAATTGATGATAAAAGGCCACTTTAAAAACGTACTATTAATTGTTTGATTAGTTCATGTTTTATAGAATGATGATTTAACTACTGTACTATTCTTATTAAACACTTAATAAATTACATGTTTAGTGATATAATAGAAAACAAATTTACATGTATAAATAGGGGTTAACATTTTTGGTTCTTTTAATCTTGTTTAATCAAACTTGAGGATATGATCACCTTTTTGCTTTTGGTTTGTTTAATGCATTCAGGTTGAAAATGCTGAGCGTTGTGTTCTTATGATTAAGATGTATTTATCCTGGCATTTATGGGATTTGTTTTTTGTGTTTCTTTTTTGTTGCATGTAAATGTATATTTGTGCAGAGATTCAACTTGGGACCTGTCAAATTTATATATTTTTTATTTTATGGTTGTATGAGTTATTACAACTTATTGAATTTTTATTCAATAAGTTGTAATAACTCATACAACCATAAAATAAAAAATATATAAATTTGACAGGTCCCAAGTTGAATCTCTACACAAATATAACCAAGAATACAAGTAACACACAGGCATGTTTTCACAATTTTCAAACTAACATTTATTTCACAATTGTGCATCAAAATTTTGAATTTGATTTTTCCCAAACAAAATATAAAAAATATAGTCTTGTGACATATCAAATGAAAGCTGTTACCGTTCTGAGTAAAATGATGCCTCTCCCGCTTCATTATCTTATTTGTAGCCCGAAATAAAAAAATGTAAAGCCATACCAGGCCAAAATTCACACTTTTTTAAAACTTTAAATATCTGTAAAAAATTAACTGATTAAGAAAAAAATTCAAAACTTTTAATTTGTAATTAACTAAAGTTGTACTTCAAATAGAAACATTTTTTAAAAATCTAAAGACGTCAGGTAAAAAAAAATATTCATATTTAGATCACTTGATATGGAATGACCCATTGACGCTATTAATAGCAAAATATTTTAAAATATGATCCCATTGCGATCCCAACTTGAAATTTGGTACATATGTGGCTAAGAGCATAGCCGACATATGGGCAGTTTTTTAAATATTTAAATTATGCTGATTTTTCGTAAATGCATTTTAAACTTTTACGTTTGCGATCGCATGGGTAAAATATTAACAAAGATCCTCTTGTGACATATCTAGTGAAAGCCTGTACAATTCTGAGTAGAACGGTGTTTATTTTGTCTCTCTAGCTTATTTCTAGCCTGAGTTATGAGGAGAAATGTAAAGGCAGGCAACAACGAAATTTGCACTTTTTTCGAACTTTGAAAATCATTTAAAAAAAATAAATTAAAAAAAAAAATTTCTCTTCACATTTTGCATTGTCTGACATGCTATTATCAAATAACAAAATCTCATAAGAAGTAAAAATATAGAGGTAATAATCATTGGTTCACTTGACATGGAATGGCCCCTATGTGTGCTCAAAAGTTAGATAAGATAAGATAAGATAAACTTTATTGATCCCGGAGGAAATTACAGTATTACAGCAGCAGAACAAAGATCAAGAACATTTCACACTTTACAAAATAAGTCTATATGGACAGCAGATGTGGGTAGACTGGTACATGTACCTCACCTATTCCCCCATACACATAGAACATCACATAGTCATAGTCATAGAGAGCCGGTATGGTATACCACAGGACTCTTCTGACTTTAATAACTGTGTAACCCGTGTCCTAAAGGGTTAAAGAAAGTGTGGTATAAGATGCCGGTATGGAGAGTAACACTTGGCCACAAGCTGGTGACCGAGGGCCTGGAGACCTCAGCACTTATAGCCAGGAGCAGGGTGGATAAAAATCAATGTTTTTTTTAAAAAAATCAAAAAAATCGGATTTTTTTTATTTAAATCGGATTTTTTTGATTTAAATCGGATTTTTTTCAATAAATGCTTATTGAGGAAAATATTTTACCATCCAAAGGTTCTTCCATCATGAGGTAAAGCTGAGTTGTTTAACTCAGTAGAATAAAGGCTGTATATGTGTAACATTCACAATGCCATGCTCTTCCAGAGGTTTCTGTAGGATTAGTGGGCAGTTTCTCTCCTATATTATCACAGACGCTCACTTTACTTACGCAGTTCTCAAAACTGAATTTGACTCCGCATAGGTCCCAGCCTCTTCTTCACGGCAAAAATGTTACAACATGAACAGAGTTGAGAAAAAGACCTTAATCCTATTGTTCTACAAACCTATAAATACAGAATCAACCCCTTCAGTGCCAAGTCCAAGAAGTTAGACAATATGTTTCTGATTGTTTGGAGTGGAATAGATCTGCACAACACAAGAAGAATGTGAATCTAAGTGTGAGGAGGAGGAAGGGCAAGCAGACAAGAAAATGAAAGTGAAACTTTGAGCACAATACTGCAGCATAGCCACAGACAGACAAGTCTGGATCTGTTTGTGTGTACGATCTGAGGTTTATTACATTCTTTCCTTATAATGGCAGCAGGCCATAAAAGAGACCCCGTTTGGGAATATTTTAATGAAGCTCCTTCGCCTATCGGTAAGGCAGGCATGCGTGCAAAATGCAAATGATGCAACAAAGAGATGCAAGGCCTGGTGGCGCAAATGAGGCAACATCATGAGAAGTGCGGTGATGAAGATGACCAAAGAAACACTTCTGAACAGGCAGGATCTTCAGGTTGGTAAACATTTTTATTGAATCCTATATCTAAAGACTGAACTGTCATGTGTGAGAAAAATTATATTTCTTATTATTACTGCATGTTACTGTCATTTGGTACAGTTGAAGAAAAACAAATATTCCTTTTGGGGCAGGGGCAGTGATGTGTTGTGTACAATAAGCAGAAATTGTATAATAAACAATAAAATAACAGCATTGACTTTTTTTGTTTAGGGGAATTCATGGATTCTGGAAAATATCCATCTCCAAGATCACCATCATCCTGTTCTACAGTTTCAGAGTTAGCCATCCATGATAGTGCTTCATTAGCAGCAGTATCATCATCAGATACCCACAGCCACATATCACCATCACCAAAAGGAATAAAAAACCTTTACCTCCTGGAACCACCATAGATAGGTTTGTGATAAGAACTAGCAGATTAGAAAAAGAGTTGATTGATGAAAAAATTGCCCAGTTTATTTATGCAACGAACTCTTCTTTCCGTCTGACTGAGAACCCACATTTCATTAATATGGTTCAGTCACTGAGACCAGGATACAGTCCACCCAGCAGAGCTGATGTTGCAGGGAAACTGCTGGATCAAGTGTATGACAGAGAAATGGAGCAATGTGCAACAGCTCTGGAGGGTAAAATTGTTGACCTAAGTATTGATGGGTGGAGTAATGTCCACAATGATCCTATTGTAAGTGCTTGTATAACAACAGAAGAAGGTAAAGTCTTCCTTGCACAAACAACTGATACGTCAGGAAATGCACACACAGCAGAATACTTACAAGAAGTGGCAGTAAAAGCTATAACGACATGTGAACAAAAATTCAAATGTCTAGTACGCAGTTTGGTCACTGACAATGCTGCAAACGTATCCAAGATGAGAAGAGATTTAGAAGAGCAAGGAGGGAATACAAAGCTGCTAATAATATATGGTTGCAGTGCTCATTTGCTGCATCTCTTAGCCAAAGACTTAAGTGTTCCAGAAATAAAGGCTAATGATGTTGAAATTGCTAAATACTTCCGTAATAATCATTTTGCTGCAGCAGCTCTGAAAAGGATGGGTGGAACCAAGCTAACGCTCCCACAAGATATTGGATGGAACTCTGTGGTGGACTGTTTTGAGCAGTATATCAAAAACTGGCCTATTCTGATGACACTTTGTGAAGAAAATTGAGATAAAATAGATGGCACTGTCACGGCCAAAATCCTCAACATTGGGCTTAAGAGAAATGTTGAACATATGCTGAGCTTCCTGAAACCCATCTCTCAAGCTTTAAACAAAATACAGAAAAATAGCTGTTTTATTGCGGATGCTGTTGAAATTTGGAAGGAACTGAGTGAACACTTAAAAACAGAACTACACATGGACAGAATTAAATTACAAGCAGTAAACAAACGAATGGGACAAGCACTGACTCCAGCTCATTTTTTGGCAAATATTGTCAATATCCAATATCAGGGTCAAAACCTAAGTGCTGAGGAAGAGGAGTTAGCTATGACATGGGTATCCAGCAATCATCCATCTTTAATGCCAACTATAATAAACTTCAGAGCTTAGGGGGAACCATTCAAGAAATATATGTTTGCTGAAGATATTTTAAGGAAGGTCACACCAGTAAACTGGTGGAAGTCACTTAAGCGCTTGGATTTAGAGACTGTTCAAGTAATGATTTCACTTTTAACAGCAGTAGCTTCTTCTGCAGGCGTTGAAAGAATATTCTCTTCCTTTGGACTCATTCATTCTAAATTGAGAAATCGGTTGGGACCCAATAAAGCAGGAAAGCTTGTTTTTCTTTTCCAGATTATGAATAGGAACAAAGAAGAAGATGATGATGAAGATGACGACAAGTGACCTACAGAGGACAGCAGGGACAGTAGTATTTAAGTTTTTCATGTGTCGGCTGGGCTGACAGTCTAAGTTTCTTAAAATATATATATTTTGTTCAGCCAAATTAGTTAACAAACATGGATGTTTGTTTAAGCAAATAACTTATGCTGTAATGTTGTTATTGTTTCATTTAAATTGTTATTAAGGTCAATATTATTTTTCTCCTTCCTAAGTACAACAGAACAGTTTTGTCCAAATATGAATGATTAACCCATTAAACTGGGGAGAAAAAAGTAATATAAAAAGTGATTCTAAAAATCTTCATCTACTTGCATGTTAAAGTAGCAAGAACTAGTTTAGTTAGAAACTTTGATTTAAATCACTGATTTAAATCAAGCCTTACTGACTAGTGATTTAAATCGTGATTTAAGTCGTGATTTAAATCAGTTAGATTTAAATCAAATCCACCCTGGCCAGGAGTAAAGTATAAACCCTGTATTTTACAATGTATATAGTTAATTTGTGGTTAATGTAACGTTTAACCCATTACTTGCAAAATTAGCAATTTTCCTTTTCAAAAATTGGTGTATGAAGGCTCTCTGAGTGGAAAAATATGAAATGAAAAATGACAATGACATGATTTCCTGTTTTGAAAACATTCATTTTACAAACACAACACAAAAAATTGGATTATAAAATCTTAGTTGCTAGAAGCAAAAGATTAGGCGTCCCAAGAAAAGGACATTGGTAGATAATGGGTTATCAATTGTGCCTCCATAACCGGAAGAACAGTATTGCTTAATATTTTTGTAAAATATAAAAATGTTTTTAGGGGGAACCATGCCAGTCGGGACACGCTGGTTTAACTCCGGGGGAATGTGGCGCCCTGTGACCAGGGTGGCCACAGGTAAGAACTGCGGCCAGGAGGTGGAGACAGTTTTCTACAAACACCTTCATAAACACACCCACAAACACAAAACCCAACCCAGAGCCCGGGACTCTAGGCGGGCAAGGGGTGGTAGGGCCGGTCACAGTGGGTGGGACATAATCAAGGTGACGGACGGGTACATAAGGGGAAAACCAGGAAGTAGTAAGGAGTAGGCCAGAGGGTGCCAAGCAGTAAAGACTGAGGAGAACTGACACCAGACCAGTGCATCTGGATCCAGAGGAAAATGGCAGCGGTGCCAGAGAACGACTGCAGGAGAGGTTCCTCTATGTATGCCGTAGTCACATGGGAAGGAAGGAGCCTGGTGGGTCCTTAAAATAGAGGGGCACTGGAAGGCTAGGCCGGGACCAGAGAGCCGGCCCCATCCTCCTGGCAGAAGCAAGCAGCAGCGGCGGTCCCCATTGACCGCACCCCGTGGGTGGCGTCACGACAATCCCTGTAAATATCTCCCCTTTACTTGTGGGCTCGGGACACGGACCGGACCAAGACCGCCATGATAATCCCAGTGATACTCCAGTCTGGTACCGAGTACCCCGTCCCAGTGTGCTCCACACATACACATCTGAAAATTGTGGCGTACATTCGTATCAGCACTCCTGACTCAGTACTTTGTAGAATCACCCTTTGAAGCTATTACTGTTTCTTGTCTTTTGGAGTATGCCTTTATCAGCTATCTACATCTAGAAGCTAAAATTTTTGCCCATTTTTCTTTGTTAAATAGCTCTAACTCAGTGAGATTGGATGAAGACGTCTGTGAACTGCAATTGTCAAGTCTTCTCATAGATTTTCAATGTGTTTTATGTCTAGACTGTGACAGGTTCATTCAAACACATGAATATGCTTTGATCTAAACCATTCAATTGTAGCCCTGGGAGTATTTTTTCCATAGTTTGTCATGTTGGAAGGTGAACCTATGCACCAATATTGAGTTTTTTGCAGCCTCTAAAAGGTTTTAGTCCAGGATTGCACTGAATTTCCCTCCATCGATCTTCCAATCAACTCTGACCAGATTCCGTGTCCCTAATAATGGTGAGCATCCCCACAGCATGATGCCACCACCATGTTTGTTGGTGGGGATGGTGTTTTCAAGGTGAAGTGCACTGTTAGTTTTCAGCCACACTTAGGGCGCCTTCACACTGGCGTTCCCTCTGCAGCGTTCTGGGGAGGGGAATCACCATGTGTACACAGCGGCCGCCAGCTCCTATCTTTAGAATGGGAACGCGCGGTGCTGCGCTTGCCAGCGCATGACCGTGCGCACCCATTCACTCCTATATGTGATCTGTGCGCAGGCGGATGCCTGCGCACAAGTCACACAATCCCGCCCGCACCAGGGACGCAACATCACATATGAGAGTGAATGGGTGCGCACGGTCATGCGCTGGCAAACGCAGCACCGTGCTTTCCCATTCTAAAGATAGGAGCTGGCGGCCGCTGCGTACACATGGTAATTCCCCTCCGCAGAACGCTCCGGAGGGGAACGCCAGTGTGAAGGCGCCCTTAGTGTTTTGCCTTTAGCCCCAAAAGTTGTACTTTGGTCTAATCTGATCAAAGCACCTTCTACCACATGCTAGCTATGTCCGCTACATGGCTTTTGGCCAACTGCCAATGGGACCTCTTATGGCTTGCTTTTAATGTTTTTTTCTTGACAATCTTATATATAGGCCAGATTTGTGAAGTTTACAACTCATAGTTAGCCTGTGGACACATTCTCCCACCTGTGCAGCTCCTCCAGAGTGACCATGGCTGCCTCTCCATGACGTGCACTATTTGCAGTTGGGCCATACTCCTTTCATGTTTGCATGATGAATTGATCTCTAATTCATTTGTAATGTTATCAAACAAACCCCTGAGGCCTTCACAGAACAGCTGTAGTTATACTGAGAATAAATGACACACAGGTGGACTCAATTTACTAATTAAGTTACTTCTGGGGGCGATTGGTCACTCGGGATTCTATAGTATTTAGGGGCATTAGACTACAGAGGGCTCAATACAAATTAATTTCACAATTTTTAGACTTTTAGTTTTAAAATATTTAGAAACCCATGTGTCACTTCCTTTATGCTGGATCAATTGTTGTTACTTTGTGTTGATATATCACATTATATTCCAGTAACATATATGCAAGTCTGTGGGTATAATTTGAAAACATAAATCATAAACTGTAAGTGTTGCTCCATTATAATGCAATGGCAGATAAAATGCATATATAGACAATACAATTTTTATTGAAATACACAACTACATAGTAAAACCAGAATGTATAAGATAATGGTAAAAACAAGGAACCTTGAAAACAAGGTTAGGCTAATGAGCAACACTGATTAAGTAACAAAAGATCACTATACCAAGGGTGGCCACCAGATGGCAGAATGCTGCCAAGGAGTAATATTTATTGTGTGTATATACAGGATAATACAAAAGTTAGTACACTCCTCACATTTTTGTAGATATTTTATTATATCTTTTTATGGGAAAACACTGAAGATATGCCACTGTAATAAAATGTAAAGTATTCAGTGTACAGCTTGTATAACAGTGTAAATTTGATGTTCCCTCTAAGCAACTCAACGCACAGCTAGTAATGTGTAAACCGCTGGAAACAAAAAGAAAGTACACCCCTAAGTGAAAATGGTCAAATAGTGTCCAGTTTATTATAGTCAGTTCCCAGTGTCATGGGTCTCATAACTGTTGTAAGGGTGTTTAATTTGATGTTATCACTCACACATTCTCTCATACTGGTTACTGGAAGTTCAACATGGCACCTTATGGCAAAGAGTTTTCTGAGGACCATAAAAACAAATGGTGGCCATGACCATACAGCGGTTTAACAAGACAGGTTATAATAAGAACAAGCTTAGTCATGATGGAACAAGTTGAGTGCATGGGCTTGGCATCGTATCTAGAGGTTGTTGTTTCAACACAGATGCATGAGTGCTGTAAACATTGCTGTAGAGGTTAAAGGGGTGTGTGGGTCAGCTCAGATCATATGCCACACACTGCATCAAATTGTCGGCATGGCTGTCTTCCCAAAAGGAAGCCTCTTCTCAAGATCATGTACAAGAAAGTCTGCAAACAATTTGCTGAAGCCAAGCAGACTATGGACATGGATTACTGGAACAACGTCATGTGTGATCTGTTGAGACCAAGATAAACTATGTGCAGAGAACAAAGACAAGTGTGCCCTGCCTACAGTCAAGCATGGTGGTGGGATTGTCATGGTTTAGGGCTGTATTAGTGCTGCTGTGGGGAGCGCTAGTTCACTGAGGGAACCATGAATGCTGACATGTATTATGACATACTGGATCAGAACAAGATCCCCTCCCTTTGGAAACTGGGTCCGCAGGACAGTATTCCAACATGATATTGACCCCAAAAACCCCTCCAAGATGACCACTGCCTTCTTAAATAAATTGAGGGTTAAATTGCTGGGCTTGCCAAGCATGTCCCTAGGCCCAAACTATATGGAGCATCTGTGGAGCCCACTGGGACGGGGTACTCGGTGCCGGATCGGGGTACTGATGGGGATTTCACGGTGGTCTTGGTCTGGACCATGTCCCGGGTTCCGCAATAAATGGGGGAATATTTACAGGGGAGTTTGTCGTGACACCACCAACGGGTTGTGGTCAATGAGGGGACCACCGCCACAGTGTACTTCTGTCAGGAGGATGAATGCTGCAGCCAGGTGGATGAGTCCGCCGCGGGTCGGGACAGCTCCTGACAGGGTAAAATGGTGCAATAACAATACTGTATACCTCGAATCAGGCACAGACACTGAACCAGGGTTCACCGGGTTTACTTGTAAGTTCTTCACGGACGAACAGTTCACGGTACAGTTCAGTTCTTAACAGCTTTACACAATTAACTCCAGTAACACTTGAACCCTCTGCAGCCAGGTTGTCACTCTGAGACCCCTCACTCTTTCTATATGTCCTTTCAGGCTGATTCTCTCTTTCTTCTTCTGGGTGGATTGTGGAGCGGCAGCTCGGTTCCTCAATGCAGCTTCCCCCTAAGTGTATGGCCGGTAAGCTGGGTCCTCCTAGTTGCTGTTATGCCCCCAACCCTGTAATGGGAATATGGATCTGAAATCTGTGTTCCCCGTCAGTTTGTCTGGGGAGCCGGTATGAAACTTCAGTCCCCCTCAGAGCCGACACTCTGGTTCCAGCCTAGCCTTGGGTGTCTCTGTTTTGCAAGGGATCACCGGGCTATTTCCTACCCGTGTAACTTCCTGGGTACGTAGGAGAGTCTCTCCTGCCAGTAATTTGTCAGCGCTACCGTCTTCCTCTGACCTGGTGGCACCGGTATGGTCTCTGTTGTTCCTGTCTTTACTGGTCACTCTGTCTTAGTGGTCTTGGTTGCTTAGCACTCGCCTACTCCTCTTGGTGTTTTCTTCTCAGCCTACTCCAGCCTACTGGCTCACTACTTCCTGTTGTCCCTTTTTATACTGGTTCGATACCTTGACTACGCCCCACCCACTTGTAACTGGCCCTACCACCCCTTGCCTGCCTAAAGTCCCAGGTTCCGGATTGGGTCTTATGTCAGTGGATGTGTGTTTTGGAGGTGTTTGATATACAAACTGTCACTATCTCCTGGCTGCAGTTCCTACCTGTGGCCACCCTGGTCACAGGGGCGCCACACATCTGTGGGGCATCTTAGAACAGATATACTGTATGTGTGTATATATACTGTATATATATATATATATATATATATACATATAATTCAAAAATAGTGAAGGCATTCTCATTCATAGTATACACCAACCTTTATTGGCCCATGATAAACCACAACATTTCGGACACAGACTTTTCTCAAGTGTTGTATAAATTGTACAGTCGTGGATGAATGCTGCAATTACACACGTTTTGTCATATGCACGTTTATTACCATCACAATGTAAAAAAAAATAGAGAAAAAAGCATACTGGACATATTTTCACACAAAATTTTCCAAAATGTGTTGGACAAAATTGTTGGTACCATCAACTTAATATTTTTGTTTGCCTACCCTTTGGAATACATGTAAGCAATCTATTGCTTTCTATAACTATTCCTTTTTTTGGAAGTTCAGACTTTCTGAAAATAGCTTCTGCCTATAAATTGCAAAAAAATGGTGACAGAATGCAGCCTCTTCTGATGCCTTGCTCTACTTTAAACTATGCTGTGTCGGACTGTAGGCTCTTGGTTGATGTAATGGATCCTAATGAGGCTGATCAGATGGTTTGAAAACACATGTCCTCGACATTTCAAAGTTTCTGGTGATCAATACAGTCAAATACTTTGCTGTAGCCGCTGAAGCAAAAATAAAGATCAATCTAATATTCTTTGCCATTTCCAATACTATCTAATTGTAGCATTTTCATCTCTTGTTCCTCTGCCTTTTCTGAATCCTGCTTGATCATCTGGCAACTATTTGTCAAAGTAAGGCTGTAGTCATCTTTGTAGGATCTTCAGTAATATTTTGCTGGCATGAGGTATGAGCATAAAAGTTCGATAGTTTCCACAGTTGACAGCATCTCCTTTCGTCAGAATAAGAATAAACACTGATCTTATCCAGTCCTTAGGTCATTTACCATTTGTTCATATCTGTTGACACAGGTGTGTGATGACATTAACTACCACTTCAGAAGACTTTATTAGCTCTATTGGAATATTATCACATCCAGGTGCTTTGGTTATTGACAGTAGCTTTATTGCAGCATCAATTTTGTCTTTGAAGATGTTTGTTTTGCTATCATTTCCCTTCTCAATTTCTTTCTGTATCACTGAGTCATTCTTGCAAACATGCTCTGTGTATTCTTTCCATCTTTCCTTGATCTGTTCTGTCTCAAAAAGTTTGTTCTCGTTGGAGTCTTTTAAACTTAATATAATGGGTGATGGTCAGATGGGTAGAAAAAGGCCCACATGGAGGGATGGAAATAGTACAATCTCCAGCCCACTGCACAGACCTCTACCAGACACGTTTATACATTAGATGTCAAAATTCTCCACTCGCACTGCATTAAACATTGGTATATTAAAAAGGGGTAAGGTAATCAGGTTCAGCCTGTGCTGATTCAGGGAAGAGTGTCAGTGATGAGGGGCAGCAAGGTAACAGTTCCACAAGTTGTATGAAAGCATGGAAAAAAGCAAAAAAAAATGTTTTTAATTAAACAGGTGCAAGCTGAAGATGGAGATTCCACACAATTATTCCTTCCCATTCTGGGGTGGATTATTTCCTAACCCCTTTTGTTTTTATGGTCATGTGACGGAGTCCTTGTAGTTTCATTTTATTTAAGTGTATTATAAGTCCAAGAAGAAAAAGCATCAACATTTTTTCTCTTTTTGAATATGTTCATCACAACAGTTTGTATTGATGGAGGTGCATCATAATGTCCTGACAATCAATAAAAACTTTTCAAATAATTTCCGTATCCACTACACATTTGAAGTGAGGGTAACAGGTGTTCCACATCGCTATTACTATGGCTTCAATAGCCTCCTTTATGTTATTCTTCATGTCTTGAATTTTTACCTTTTCCTCTTCTGCATTAAAGCCATTTGTGGAGACATGGGGGTCAGTGAATGCTCTTGTTTGCTGGCCGGGGCGCTTTTAGAAAACTGCATGGACCAGTTCTCACGCAAACTGAACGCCTGAATTTCTTAACCATGAGCAGAACACCACTCAAACACCACAAGGTAAGGGAACCACACAATGTTTAGACTTTATTGAATCCCAAACAGTCAAAGGCATATAACACAAACTCAGCAAGAACACACAATGTAACAAGCAACAGAGTCTTACCCTTCCACTGGCTCACCAGGGATTAGAATATTTGTGCCTTTGGAGCTTCCATGGCGACCTACCCTAATCCAGCAGCACCTGGCTTTTCGTGAGCACCCATCAAAAAAGCAATAGCGGCCAGATTAGAAAGCTAACTGAGCACAGCAAAGTTTGTAGCTAGGTGACCGAATTGTCCCAACCTGCATTTCTTCCAGCTGAATCCTAGAATCCTAGACTGAACTCCTGCAGAATATAATCCAGTTTTTTTGCTCCTCTAGTTAGAAGCTCCTAGATTGAGGCCACATAGCATATGAATAACTGGTGACTGAAGCTTCCAAGCCTCCACATCAGGGTATATTATGTTCTTACAGAATTGGCGGGATAAGGCTGTCCTCTTATTGATTGGCATTTCAATCCGACTGCATAATTTTCATTAAAATCATGTAGACAGAAGGGGGCTGAGATAAATTACATTTCGTTTGCAGTCCACAAACTAGGACAATAGAGCTCTAAGCAAACTGGCAAGAAACACTTACATCTCATAAGTCAACAAACAAATGAACAGTACATCTGGCCAAATTAAGAAAATTCACACATGACACATATTGAAAAAGGCAGTATCGTCACACCATTCACATGACAAATTCTTATCTGCTTCATGATTGTGCTTTTCCCTTACTCTCCAGCACCCAGCAACAGCAGCCTGTACTTGTACTACTGCAATTGTTTCTCGATCTTCTTCTTGGAATCCCACAGTGTCTTCTTGTCATTGCATTGATCCTCCTCCTTACTGTTCCACAGGCATTCTATCATCCTCCACTCATCAGGGCCCCTCAAGAGTCAACGAGAACTCCGTCTATTGCCGGTTGCTCACCACCACCAGGGTCATTCCATATCAAGTGATCCAAATATGAATATTTTTTTTCCCTGACGTCTTTAGAGTTTTTCAATTTTTTTTTCTATATGAACTACAAATTTCGTTAATTACAAATAAAAAGTTTTGAAGTTTTTTCTTAATCAGTTAATGTTTTACAGATTTTTAAAGTTTTAAAAAAGCGTGAATTTTGGCCTGGTATGGCTTTACATTTTCTTTTATATCTCGGGCTGGAAATAAGATAGACAAACAAAATGAACACCATTCTACTCAGAACTGTTCAGGCTTTCACCAGATATGTCAAAGAGTATCTTTGTTAATATTTTACACATACGAATGCAAACGCAAAATTTTAAAACGCATTTCCGAAAAAAATGTATAATTTAAAAATTCCCAAAAATGCACATGTGGCTGCTATGCTCTTAGCCACATCTGAACCAAAATTCAAGTTGGGATCACGATGGTATTATATTTTAAAATATCAAGTGATCTAAATATTACCGTATATACTCGTGTATAAGCCGACCCGTGTATAAGCCGACCCCCCTACTTTTGCCCCCAAAACCTGGGAAAACCTATTGACTCGTGTATAAGCCGAGGGTGGACCCCAGCACAGGTATAAAGCCCCAGCAGTATGGTATACAGCAGCCTCCCCAGTGGTATATACAGGCCCCAGCAGTGTTACAGCAGCAGCCCCAGCGGTGTATACAGCAGCAGCCCCAGTGGTGTATACAGCAGCAGCCCCAGTGGTGTATACAGCAGCAGCCCCAGTGGTGTATACAGCAACAGCCCCAGTGGTATATACAGCAGCAGCCCCAGTGGTGTATACAGCAACAGCCCCAGTGGTATATACAGCAGCAGCCCCAGTGGTATATACAGCAGCAGCCCCAGTGGTGTATACAGCAGCAGCCCCAGTGGTACACAGGCGCCCCCCTCATGAGTATACAGGCACCCCCCATCAGTATACAGGGCCCCCCTTGCTGCGGTAAACCTGACAAGTAATAGATGATTATACTTATCCCCGTCGCTGTCCCGTCGCCGCCATCGCGCTCCTAAGCCGCCATCACGATCCTCCAGCTTCATCCGTCTTCCTCCTCCGGTGTGGGCGCAGACAATGACATCTGTGCGCCGGTGGAGGAAGACAGATGAAGCCGGATGCAGCCGGAGGAGCGCGATAGCGGCGGCGGCAACAGCGTCGGGGATAAGTATAATCATCTATTACTTTACAGGTTTACTGCAGCAAGGGGGGGCCCTGTATACTGATGGGGGGGGCCTGTATACTCATGGGGGGGGCGCCTGTGTACCACTGGGGCGTATGACTCGCGTATAAGCCGAGGGGGGTACTTTTCAGCCCAATTTTTGGGCTGAAAAACTCGGCTTATACGCAGGCAACACCAAAATTTGCACTTTTTCCAAACTTTGAAAATCACTTAGGAACAGCTGCTCTGAACAGAGGAGGCAAATAAAACAAGTAGGCTGCAGTCCTCTTCCAATAAAAGAGAAAAAAAGGCAAATAAATAACCTCACCTTTTGCTGATAAAACAGCAGAAATAGTAACTTCCCCTACCCTAGAAACTGCGAATGAGGCCAGTAATGAGCCTGGAGATTGTCACCCATGAATGACAGCTGTGATGTGGTCACAGATCCCAAGACTCACCATTGGTGGTGGCTGTCCCCAATAGGGGCGAGGAGCAGGGATGTCTCAAGCCTTGTCTTCTGTCTCCAGCGTCTTCTTGTATTAAAATGAGGGCCAATATTGTCTCCTCTCAGTGTCTGATCACTTAGCAGAGGGAGGGGGAAATTGAGGGAAGCACCATGGTATCAATCCACCGATCATTAAAATAGAAGGAGGGGAGCCTGCAATGTCACCAGTAGGGTGCGGGCCCAGGTAAATAGTAGAACATGGGGCTTGGTCACTGAATGGTTTAATCAGCTTTTCTGGATGGGGACTGCCAAACATAGGAGTCCTGGTAAGAAACCTCTGGGTTCGGTAGGCATGGGAGAAGAAGAGGGGTCCAGAGTAGTGTGGGGGTCTCTGGGTCACAAGGTGCATGACAACCTCTACCTCTAGAATCAAGTCCTGAAGGATGACCCACCAAGGTGAAAGGGGTGTCTGATGGTACAATTATAATTATTGTGGTGTCTGTAGGAGTGATTTTTGATCTGGTGCAGGACACCCCTTTCTTTGGTTGGTCTTATCCTCCTTCCCCCCGGATGGTGTCCCTGAGAGTGGGGGTTATTGGGGATCCCTGTGTGGTAAAGGAAGCATGGAGAGAGGCTGATGACTATGGCTGCGGCTGATGCTGATGCTACTTGCAGTATTTTGCTAATTCTCCCTCGCGTCACATAGAGGTTTAGGAACAACATTTGCTCCAATCCAGACAATATCTTTTCAGGAAGACCTTGTGTGTTTCAGCAAGATAATGTTAAACCACATGTACATCTACTACAACAGGATGGCATCACAGATGAAGAGTTTGGGTGATAAACTGGCTGCCTGCAGTCCAGACCTTTCATTAACAGAAAACTTTTGATTCATTATATATTATGTGCACAAATCTAGCAAAGTAGACCCAGGACTGTTGAACAGAGTATCCTACATCAGATAAGAATGGGGCAACATTCATCTAACAAGACTCCAGCAATTGGTCTCCTCATTTCCCAGATGTTTATAGATTATTGTATAAAGAAGAGTGTATGGTACACAAAGGTAGACATGTCCCAACTCTTTTGAAATTTGTTGTTATCTTTAATTTCTAAATTAGGTGTTTCAAATTAAATGGAAAAATAATTTTTTTTTTTTGCTTAAAATACATATAAAATATGGCTATCGCAATAGAGATGTGATAAGTGAATCTGGTAGAATTTTCTAAATCGTGCATTTTTCCCAGTACATTCAATTTGCGGCAAAGTTTTCCAAGAGCTAATTAAATGTATAAGATATTAAAAAAAAAGCACAAATAAAAAGTTAACTCATCTCCCCTCTCACCTGTCCTGTTTCTCTGCTGCTTGATGACTGCCATGACATCACTGGCACAAATGAACAGGCCAGAACAACATCAATAAAATAGCCCTGAGACTAGGTCTCAGAGGTCACCGAACCTAGCACATTTATCATTTCATGATGTGTAACATGCAATATTCTTCTAGACCTAGTCGCTTCCAGACGTTATCTCATCTAGAAGAACAGGCAATCAGGCCCTGAGATACGTCTCATGACAGTAGAGCAAGGATGCAGCTCTGAAGACTGGATTGAGGGCAGCTTTATATTTTTTTGTGACTGTTTGTAGTCAGTCCCCTTTTTGCTGAACTGGTGTGAAGCGAATTTAGAAAAACTTATTTTCTCAAAAATGCAATTTTTTAAATAAATTCAATTAATTTCCTCTTGAATAATTTCATTTATCTCTATATAAGACATTTCTAAATCATTACATTCTTATTTTCTTATACTTTTTATAAAATATCCCACCTTTTTTGGAATTAGGGTTGTAATTCTAATATTTTATCTCATATTCTAAAAATTCTGAATACATGATGTGTATTCTATAACAGCTCTTCCATTTTTTATATTTTGGTGGGTTTCAAATTCAAAGACATTTGTCCCCCCTAATGTAAATTTTATATGAGTCAGTCGACAGGGTAGGGGGTACTCGGATACCGGGATAGGGGGTTACTACAGTGGGGATCACGGCTTGTCGGTTCCCGGTTCTGTGCCCTGGACCTTCAGTGGCGGGTGGAGGTGATGATGATGGGGGAACTGTAACGTGATGCCAGCGCTGCGGCCGGCCGCTGAGGTGAAAGAAATGCAGCTTTGGTAGTACAGCGCCCCACAGGTGAAGCTTTACCTCAGGGCAGCAGGGTGGATAAGGGAAGTAGTAGTAGCGGTTCTGCTGTGACCGCTGCAGGCGGCGGCGGTGAAGCAGGCACAGACACACACAATAGTCACTTTTTCGGTACCTTTTTACTGATGTTCGGTAACAGGCATGGACCAGGAGGGTAACCAGGTTATCAGTGCAGTTTGGGACATCCACCTTGGAGAGTTGTGAGGTAATTGGGGTAAGTTCTGCCTGGAGCTGAACCTGCTGCTGTTTCTCCTTCTCCCTCTCAGGATACTACTCCACAACCGACAATGAGGATCTTGCTGTGGGGATCCCTATTCTCCTCTTGGGCCCCTGGTCCTATGCTTGGTCAGGTTTGGTGTCTTGCTTTCTTTACTTCAGGGGGACTAGATCCTCCTGGTCTGTCCGGGATTTCTCTGCTACCAATAGATTAATACCAGCTTCGGACTCCGGTGTCTGGGTGGGCTAAAGAGATCTCAGATCTGTTCCCTTCGTCTGTCTTCCTACCTCTTCCACTGGTCTCCGTCCCTCTCTCTAGGGCGCTGCACAGCTGGGTCAGATTTCCTGGTTCTGGGCCTGGCTTGGTCCCAGCAACCAGCTCCTTCCAGTCCTCTGACTCACTCACTGACCGGAACTCACTCACTGACTAACTGGCTGACTGACTAGCTGGCTAACCGGCTGACTCCTCCCCTCAGGCCTGGATCTTTATAGGAGATCTGGCTTAAGGACAGACAGTTGGGCTCCCCCTCCAGGTCTGGGGTGGAAGGTGTTGTTTGCTGTATGTGCCAAGGTGTACATCCCTCCCTGCACTAGTGGGTCCTGTGGCAATCCATCGCAGGGGTGCCACATATACACTATAATAAAACTTTAATTTACTTTAGCAATGTAAATTCGCAACAAATATCATATGTGGGATAATGTCAGAATAACATGAATAATATCCTGTGTAACCGCCCATTTAAAATTTTATCTAATAATAATATAGATAAAGTGATTTTTATAAATATTCAAATATACTTCATAAGAAAAATCTGGTAGAAACCATTCATAAACCTTCCAGAAGATGTCCGCACTAGTCTAAAGCAGACATAAGTTCACTCTCAGTGAGATCCGTCTTCAAGCTACATACACTAAATGTGGCCATAAAATTATATCAGGGTTGAGAGGGCATGGCCTACACAGCATCCACAGCTGATCACTGTACCAGATGTACTGGACAGGGAGCTCCAGGCTGTCAGCTCAAAGCTGAATTTATCTGCTGCATTCACATGTTCTGGTCCCTGTTATTAGTGAGGACAGACCTCTGTGGAGACCATCAGTTGTTAGCAGGGAGCAGCTGATGTGAATGCAGGAGATGAGATCACAGTAGCTGTGTGTTGACAGCCTACAGTCCTTTGTCTGAGGTAAACTGACTATACACTGATCTGTAAGGGTGCCTTCACACTGCGGCGTGATCCGGTCTGGGACTGTCCGGGATGACCCTGACAGCCACGGACTGGATTAGCACACAGAACCGGAGGGCTAATTTGATCTCCGGTCCAGTGTGCAGCGCACCAGGCTGCAGCCGCTGACAGGTCAGGCCCAGCACCGTGGTCCTGACTTATCAGCAGCGGGAACTGCGTGCAGCTGCACACTAGACCGGAGGGCATATTACCCTCCGGTTCTGTGTGCTGATCCAGTCCGCGGCTGTCAGGGTCATCCCGGACAGCCCCGAACCCGATCACGCCGCAGTGTGAAGGCAGCCTAACCAGTCATGCTGTGTAGGCCACAACACAGCCTTATATGTGAGGTTTATAAACACCCTACTGGGGACATCTTCTGGAGGGTTTATGAATGGTTTTCTTCCAGATTTCTTTTATGAAGTGTATTTGAAAGTGTATAATCACGTGCTCTACATTAGTGTTAATTAAAAATTTATTACGTTAATAAGTATTCTCACAACTTCCAATATTGGAGATGGACAAAGACAGACCTTCCTAATTCACCATGCATGGATACACTTATCAGACATATCAACAACAACTAGCAATAACACGTGTAGTATTTTATATCACTTGGGGTCATATGAAATTAAGTTGTGTATTCTGACTAATTTATTGATCAGTCCAAGAAGAGGGACACTTTCAGAACCAATGTGGGGTCAAATACCCTAGGCTCAAAATAGGGGTCATCTTTTATAACGGGGAGTTATGATTGTTCTAAACTTCTATTCCTGGTGTCATAAGTAACAGACAATCCTACAATACTAGTTTCTGTTGTAGCTAACTAGGGAACAGTCAACTGCACTTAGTCATAAACACACATTACAAAGCTATAGCAAAATTGCTTATAGCACCTTACGAGCTGCATTCCAAGAAAAGCATTTCCAGAAAGTGAGATTACACTGCAAATACACAAAGACTTAGTAAATCATGTCAGTGGTCAGAGAATTTTTCCTTTCCACAGGCAGAAACAGGAATGCACAAAAAAGTCTTTTGCCTATGGCAGAAAACACTTGTAAAATCTATATAGTAAAAGTACATTTATGCATTATTTTTCTTGCCCCTTTTGTCTAATATATAATGTATAATCTTGTTACGTGCTTACTACACAAATTCTATCAACTGACATTTTATATAATCCTGCGTGTATAAAATACTTATCACATCAGTCTAACTATAGAAGTAACTGAGTGTAAAAAGTGTAATGTTTGCAAGGTATGAAAAGGACAGAGATCACTATGAGAATCTACAACTCAATAGGTGACATGCTGGAACTATTGATGAGTTCATGCCTGTCTATAAATTGCTATAGTCTTTTGGGGGATTTCTATGAGACAACTGAGTTACAAATGTTTCTGGGAAACAAAAATAGTAATTTATGCACATGACAGTCAATCATAATACAGTATGTCTTCCTAAAAAGTTCCCCAAATCTTTTTTTTATATTTTAAGGGGTGTTTTCAATTTTGGCAATGTGCTTTTTTGCAAATGTCAACATTGAGAAACTGCAAAATGAAAAGTGCTCAGGTAAATGAATAAATATACATACAATCAAAACACACTCATCTCTCTGCTGACATGTCCACCACCATAGCCCTACATCTGGTCCTCCATGCAGCTTCTTCTTGAAATCTCTACTCTTCTATGGCATTTGACATTCCTTTCCTCTGAATAGGCCTCAGGTGATGCATGTGGTTATATTGTCATATCACACATGACGTCAGAGGTAGTGATGAGCGAGTATACTCATCACTATTCTCTATTCGCATGAATAGTACGGTATTCAGGATCCTTGTTACTCGGTGAGTGTTTTGGATTTTACTCGTAATATTCGAGTGAGCTGAAAAGCTTGTGTCCTGACTGATTTTCAGTCAATAAACATGCTGGGATTGCTTGCCAGTCATAGTAATGCCATATTCATCTTTGATAATGGCATTACTGTGAATATCAGGTGCAGTATAACCAAAGGAAAAAAAAGACGCTCAAACCGAATAGTGATGGGGTCTGGGGGAGCTATAAAAAGGCAGAGATGGCTGATAACGTGCTCAAACTGCATGGGAACAGTATACTGTATTTATTTAACACCCTATTATTATTATTATTATCTTTTATTTATATAGCGCCATTAGATTCCATGGCGCTTTACATATGGAAAGGGTAGACGAGAACAAGTACAATATATATAGACAATTAGGTTGTACAGATATGGGAGGGGAGAGGACCCTGTCCGCAAGGGCTCACAGTCTAAGGCTGGGGTCACAGTACCATTTTTCACATGTGTTTTTGGAGACCTGCGTTTTCAAAAACGCATGTAAAAAAAGCACTCATAGGCCCCCATGTTAAAAAACGCATGCCCTAATAGCCAAAAAGCATGTGTGACAGTCCCATGCGTTTTTGGAGCATATCCAAAAACGCATGCGTTTTTTAATAAGGGGCCTTATGGAAAACGCATGTACAATTAGTGCCAGAACACTATTCAGACAGTTTACATACTGTTCCCATGCAGTTTGAGCATATTCCCAACCATCTCTGCCTTTTTACAGCCCTTTCAGACTCTTTGTAAGATCCAGCAGAAAATTACTCGCGGTTCTCATTGACTTGCATTGTACTTGCTAATTAAAAGGAATACACGATTATTACAAAGTATTCGTTACGAGTATAGCGAATATTACGGTACTCGCTCATCACTAGTTGGAGGCCTACTTGGTGCTGGAAGCACTGCCACATAATGAAAATGGAGAAAAAAACAGTGCAAGACATGGAGAAGTAGGGGGATATGTAAGGAACTGCATAGAAGATGGAATGGGGAACTGCATGGCTGGACATGTAAGCAACAAGATGAATATCACTTTTAAAGAAATTTCAACACATCACCGCAGACATCTATAAATGAACAAATTTGAGGCAGGCAGGCTGCTATTTTGCTTAATGTATTTGAAGTAAATAACAAAAAAAAAAATCAGATTTGGGAGAACCACATTTTTGGTAAAGTTAAATATAAATTAAATTCCTTTCAAACTGTCATTAAAGACATTGTCAAGTGTTGCGCTCACATTATCAATGTGCTTAAGGTGCTGTGCAAAATTTCAAGTAACAGACTGTTTTCAAATAACCCTGCATCTGTGACGATAACTCCCCAGGGAACAGATCCTGTCCTTTTAGATGGCTCAAAGCAAGGTATGGCTGCAACCCAGAATGACCACATGCCCAGCCAGGATTTTCACAACCAAAACTCCCTTTTGCTAGGTGGGGATAGCCAAGGCATAGATTAGTGGAGGGAGCTGCTCACCCATGACTACCTCTCCAGGCCACAATCACAAAGTCCCTGAGTTAACTGCGAACCTTCCCTCATTTTGATCTCCAATTGCTATTGCTAACCCCACAGATAAAATTGTTGTGGTTCCTATGTAACATATTTGTTGCAGTAATGTCTGCCACTGAAAATCTGTTTTAGATAAATGGGAAAGGGACAGAAGTTCCAGCAACATTTCTGTGTGTGGCTAGATCACCAATGACCCACAGGATGGGCTATAAAATTCATACAAGTCATCATAAAATGACTCATAAAAACAATAAATGCAGAAATCAAAATTTACCAGAAGTGAAATTGAGAGAGGTATGCCAAAGCTTAGATATTTCACTACATTTCCGTTTCATGTGCATTGGATCTTTTTGCAATTGCACTGCAATTGGAATTTTTTTCACATTTTCCAGTACTGGTGTACAGTGAAGGAAATAAATATTTGATCCCTTGCTGATGTTGTAAGTTTGCCCACTGATAAAGGCATGAACAGTCTATAATTTTAAGGGTAGGTAAATTTTAACAGTGAGAGATAGAATATAAAAAATAAAATCTAGAAAATCACAGTCTAAATTATCCAGGATGGGCTATTTATATGGATGCACCTAAATAAAATGGGAATGATTGGTGATATCAACTTCCTGTTTGTGGCACATTAGTATAATGGAGGGGGAAAACTTTATCAGATAGGTGGTGACCATGGCGGCCATTTTGAAGTTGGCCATTTTAGATCCAACTTATTTTTTTCAACGGGAAGAGGGTCATGTGACACATCAAACTTATTAAGAATTTCATAAGAAAAACAATGGTGTGCTAGGTTTTAATGTAACTGTATTCTTTCATGAGTTATTTACAAGTTTATAACCTCTTATAAAATGTCTATGCTGTAAAAATACAAGACGTAAAATATCTGAAACAACGGATACTGGAAGCCTATGCTAGCATTTCTTCTGCGGTGTTGCTATCAGTGTGTCAAGAGTGGGAGAAGAGGGTTGCATTGACAATCCAGCACAATGGGCAGCACTTTGAACACATTTTATAAGTGGTCATAAACTTGTAAATAACACAAGAAAGAACAAAGTTACGTTAAAACCACGCACACCCTTGTTTTTCTTATGAAATTCTCAATAAGTTTGATGTGTAACATGACTTTCTTTCCATTGAAAAAAATAAAGTTGGATCCAAAATGGCCAACTTCAAAATGGCCACCATGGTCACCATCCATCTGGAAAAGTTTTCCCACTTCTGTATACTAATGTGCCACAAACAGGAAGTTGATATCACCAACCATTCCCATTTTATTTAGGTGCATCCATATAAATGGTCCACCCTGTATAAATGCATTTGCATTTTGAAGAGAGAAATAAGTATTCGACCCCTCTGGCAAATAAGACTTAATATTTGGTGGCAAAACCCTTGTTGGCAAGCAAAACAGTCATACATTTTTTGTAGTTGATGATGAGGTTTGCGTAGGGGTGCACCGAGCTCCACTGCCGCCTGAGCCGCGGCACTGATTACGGGGGGGGTGCTATTGAAGCCTGGCGCTGCCGCCCCTCCTACTGTGACCGGGTCGCCACTGCCGCTTGAGCCGCGGCAGTGATTGCTGGCCGCGGCCGTGAGTACCGGGGGGGGGGGGGAGCTACTGATGCCTGGGGCTGCCGCCCCTCCTGCTGTGACCGGGTCGCCACTGCCGCCTGAGCCGCGGCAGTGATTGCTGACCGCGGCCGTGAGTACCGGGGGGGGGGTGCTACTGATGCCTGGGGCCCCTGCCGCCCCTTCTGTGCCTCTCCCCCGGCGGTCGCTGCTTACCTCCGGTGCGCGGGGTGAGCGGCCGGCGCCATGACAGGGGGAGGCTGTTTGCATTCAGGCGCCACCCCCTTCTGCACAGCCGCTCCCCCTGCCGGCTGCCGCCTGAATGACAGGGCTCACACTGTCCAATGGACGGTGCGGCCCTGGGTTTGCGCACATGTCAGGAGGAATTTTGGTACTCTCTGCTTTGCAGATCATCTCTAAATCATTTTGAGGCTGTCACTTGGCAACTCGAAGCTTCAGCTTCCGCCATAAGTTTTTTATGGAATTAATGTCTGGATACTGGTTAGGCCACCCCATGACCTTAATGTGCTTCTTTTTGAGCCACTCCTTTGTTGCCTTGGCTGTATGTTTTGGGTCATTGTCATGCTGGAAGACTCAGTGACGACCCATTTTTAATGTCCTTTTTAATGCAGAGGGAAGGAGGTTTGCTCAGAATTTTACAGTACATTTCTCCATCCATTGCCCCATTGATGCGGTGAAGTAGTCTTGTGTCCTTTGCAGAGAAATACCCCCAAAAGATAATGTTTCCATCACCATGCTTGACAGTGGAGATGGTGTTTTTTAAGTCATAGCTAGCATTTCTCTTCCTCCAAACATGGCGAGTTCAGATAAGGCCAAAGAGCTCAATTTTTGTCTCATTTGATTACAGCACCTTCTCTCAATCACTCTCAGAACAACCAATGTGTGCATTGGCAAACTTCCGATGGGCCTGCACATGTGCCTTCTTGAGCAGTTGGACTTTTCTGACACTGCAGGATTTTAATCCATTACGACGTAATATGTTACCAATGGTTTTCTTAGTGACAGCGGTCCTAGCTTCCTTGAGATCATTAACAAGTTCATCTATGTAGTTTTAGGCTGATCTTTCACCTTCCTGAAGACCTTGGATACCCCACAATGTGAGTTTTTGAATGAAGCCCCAGATCAATGTTGATTGACACTCATTTTGTATTTCTTCCATTTTCTTAGTATTTCACCAACAGTTGTCTCCCTCTCACCCCAGCGTCTTACTTATGATTTTGTAGCCCATTCCAGCCTTGTGCAGGTCTAGGATCTTTTCCCTGACATCTTTAGAAAGCTCTTTGGTCTTGTTCATGTTTTAGAGGTTAGATTCTGACTGATTAATTGAGTGTGTGGACAGTAGTCTTTTATATAGGTGACATTTTAAGAGGACTATCTTTCATGAAGGTAATGAGTTGATTAGGAGCATCTAACTGGTCTGTAGGAGCCAGAACTCTTAATGGTTGGTATGGGATCAAATACTTATTTCTCTCTTTAAAAAGTAAATACATTTATATAATTTAGACAATGTGATTTTCTGCAATTTATTTTTGATATTCTATCTCTCACTGTTAAAATTAACCTACCCTTAAAATTATAGACTGTTCATGTCTTTGTTAGTGAGCAAACTTACAAAATCAGCAAAGTATCAAATAATTATCTCCTTCACTGTATGTGGTAAAATGAATAATGTCCCTTTAAAGTTCATTTGTCCTCCAAAAAGAAGCCTCACATGCAGTACTGTAACCATAGTCCAATGGTCCCTGGAGCACAATTTGGACCTGTTTATCAGATGTACATATCCGTGTAGTGTTCCAGACCATGTGAATAGAACAAAGTACCATGTTAGCCAGTTGAGAAAATGTTGATTGCTCACACTGAGACCATGTGAAGACATATTGTTTGTGTTTGCCCTCTATGTATCAATGGCCTCCATCCTGTAGTGTCCCTGATCCTGGCACCTTTCCTTTAACAATGTCCACCGTCCAATTAAAATACGCAGGTTGAATTAAAAGTAATGCCTCAACCTTCATAACTTCTCAGCATATGGCAGCACTGGCATTCAGCAGGTACTGGACTGTTCAGAAGATTCTTCTCTACGGCTCTAGTAGGTGAGAAGCCTTAGCAATGCACGATTTTTTTTATTAGAGTGTAAAGAATGGAACCTTGTGCAGAAGGTTGGTAAATGCAACTTAGGCAGAAGCTGTCCCCCCAAAGTAAATTCAGGAAAGAATGCAAGTTGTTTATAGAGATTGTGTTGATGTGAGTACTGTAGATCGTTCGGCCAGTAAGTTTAAAGATAGTGAGGCAGGAACATCTGACTTGTGTGACAAAGAAAGCGCTGGACTTACTTTGACAGCAAACACTGAGTTGACAGACTGATTCAGGATGATCATCGTATCACTCAGAGATAAATTTCAAGCATAATCGAGCATTTTACAAGAACATATGGGTCATATTATTGCTTTGCGTGGTTATCGGAAGATCTAACCATGATGGGTACCACAGAAAAGGGAAATGTTTTCCTGCAGCATGACAATGCTAGACCACGCACTTCCCATGCCACCACAGCAGAAGTTCAAAGACTGAATTTCACCACCATACGGCATCCTCCATACACTCCAGATTTGGTGCCATCTAACTTCAATCTTTTCCCAATAATGAAAGATGATCTGCGGGGACATCAATATGCATCTGATGAGGAAGTTGAGAACTGTGAGAGGATGACTGTGGCAACAGTTTCAACTTCTTCCATGACTACGTCAGAAAACTTGTTCATTGTTTGGAAAAGTGTATCCAGTTGTCTGCTGATTATGTGGAAAAGTGAGTATCAGTTATTAAAGTACACGTTATCAGGATTATTTCTGCATTTGATTTATTAAAATAATTTTATTAAAACCAAAGTTACAAAGGTGGAGGCATTACTTTTCAATCAACGCTTTTATCTCCATCTTGAACCATTACCTTTTCTTGGTATAAAGTGTCCACCCTGGACGCATCACTGGTATAATATCTCCCTTTCCTGGTATAATGTCCACCATTCTGGGCTCCTTTGAGTAATTTATGTCGCTGATCCTGGGTTTCTTCAAGTAATAATGTCCATGTTGAGTGGCTCTTCTCCAACACACACTGGCACAGCCAGTGACAAGCACACTGACGCCAACTGATGGCCTTTGATTTGCCAACAGCATGTATTAGAGTACAGGGACCCAGCGGACTCATGCTAGTCAGTCGGTCGACAGGGTAGGGGGTACTCGGATACCGGGACTGATGGTCACTTTGATAGGGAATCACGGCTGGTCGGTTCCCGGTTCCGTGCCCTGGACCCTCAATGGCAGGGATGGTGGGACATGATGATGATGGATGGGGAATGGTAATGTGACGCCACTTGTGGTACCTGGTAATGTTTATACCAGCACTGCAGCCGGCCGCTGAGGTGATGGAGGTGCAGCTCAGAGTAGTACAGCTCCCAACAGGTGGTGCTTTACCTCAGGGCAGCAGGGGTAGATTAGGGGAGTAGTTGTCCTCACCTCTTTGATGCTGTGCGAGCCCTCCGGGCAGCGGAGAAAAGGAGTACAGACACCACATCAGCTCAAGAAGTTCTTTACTGGTATCGGGCAGATGATAAAGTACACAGTACAGTCTGGTTTAGCGGGGACGTAGCGATTTTGAGGTAACTTTGCAGAGTCTGTCGGTGGTCCCTTTTGCAATAGCTTTCTGGGTCTGGGTTCCTCTTAAACTCTCATTAATCACACTGAAGAGCCCTTTTGCCAGTCCTCTGGTCTGTTACTGTTAGGTACGGTCGGTTCCTTACCAGTATGGACGGGAGCGACAACAAGCTAATCCTCACGCCACCAGAATTGGGTCCTATCCCTAAAGTATCCTGGACCCAATTTGGAACTGAGGTAGGGATTCAGTCTGTGGCGCTATGGCTTCCTTATGTCGGTCCCATGGCTTGTCGGTTTGCTGTCAGGGATAGACTGACTGACTACCCCGGCTCCGGTATGCCGGTGTCGACCCCAGACTCCCCAGCCGGCTCCAACCGGTCCTGGTTTGTCCCCTCCAGTTTCTGGGTCACCCCTCTCCAAAGAGGTGCCCTCCTGTCAGAGACGCAGTCTCCTCACGTCCATCCTGCTGGCTGACTAGAACTAACTGTCACTCTAAGTCTCCAGCTCTACGCTAGGCTCCACACCCTGGGACCTACTGAATATACGGCCCCCTGTCCTAAGGTAGCCTATTGTATGGGCGCTTATGGCAGACTCTGTGAGAAACCCCATATCCCTGACTACAGAGGCACAACACCTTCTTTTTGGGGTGCAGTACCTCCCTGTGGCACCTTCCCATAGGGGCGCCACACTAGCTGTATTCCCACGAAAACATATTGGAAAAGATGCTCTGGTCAGATGAGACCAATATAGAACTTTTTGGGCTAAATGAAAAGCACTATGTGTGATGGAAAAATAAAGCAGCACATCACCCTGAAAACACCATCCCCACCAACAAACATGGTGGTGGCTGTATCATGTTATAGGGATGATTTTCTAATGCAGCAACAGTAAAGCTGGTCAGAGAAGATGGATAAAGCTAAAAAATGGACAATCCTGAAGTAAAACCTGATTGGTGGAGCAGCAGCATCCTGACTTCTCTTCCACCAGTCATAGCAAAGCTCCTCACCTGCTCTCCTCATCTCCAACTACAGCAAGCCTGTGAAGAATCCTCAGCCCCTGAAACCTTACACATACCTACCCATGCTTGCAAATTGAGTGTCTAGAAAGAGTTGGGTAAAAAAAAATTCCCCTGCTCAGGTGTTGTCCCAACAACCTACTGTTCTAAACACTGGAACTCAGGTGCCTCATGGCAAATACGGGCCTGTGCAGCAAGGCAAACACCTTAAAATTTTACAGATGTCTCCAGAAGCATGGGCACAATGTACGGGCACTACAATATGCTTGGAACTACAGTGGCAGGGTTACAGTTTTTATTCATTAACATCCATTGCTGCTTGTTACTGGAAAACAACATTGGAATCTACATCATCATTGGACTTGTACATAAATTCATAGAGTCTATAATTTCCAAACTATGGTCCCTTGAGGGGGAAATCGCCTCCTCTAGCACTTAGGGAAGTTGTCTATTGAGTTTGCTAATTATTCTAGGAAGATCTGTGCTTCAAGTGTCAAATTGCACTCTTTCCTTCCCAAGTCTTGCAGTGTGGTTAAGCAGTACTGTACAGCTACATGTGAGGTATTTCCATGTTTAGTAAAAATTCTGTGACCAATTTTTGTACCATTTTTACACATTTCTGTACATGAAAATGATGATAAAACAACATTTTTGTGCTAAAAATTTAATTATTTTCACCACCCAATAGTTAGGGATGGGCGAATCTACTCGCTAGGACTCGTTACTCGGCGAGTAGTAAGGGACTCGCAGGACTCGGTACTCTGCGAGTTTCCCAGTGATTACTCGCACGAGTCCAATGCAAATCAATATCAATCCTAGTTTTGTCAGAAACGCTGACAAAACTAGGATTGCCATTGTTTGCATTAGACTCGGCTACTGTGCCAGTGATAGCAGGGAAACTCGCAAAGTAACTGCTGTTTCTTTGCGAGCCGAGTCCAGCTGTCTTCTCTGTGCAATTCCAGGGTCCTAGAGCCCGCCTGCTCACAGACATGATGTAGCAGTGCTGAGATTGTTCTCAGTCTGCTCATTCCCTGTGCATAGAGATCTATATCTATGCACAGGGGATGTAGCAGAGAGGACATCGCGTTTTGGACTACGTCGGACGGAAGAGGATTTTTTTAATTAAAGATGGAGTCCCTAATGGCTTTTTTTTTTATTTCAAATAAAAAATTTTCTCTGTGTTTTTTTAACCCTTTATTGGAGATTCTTAGTGGCTGGGTCAAACGTGGCCTGACATTAAGAATCTCGGGCTTAATACCAGCTTGTATAACAAAGCTGGTATTAACCCCTTTATTACCCAGCATGCTACCGCCACCAGGGCCGCTGGAAGAGCGGGGTTCAGCGCCAGAGGATGGCGCTTCAATGAACGCGCCATCTTCTGGGGCGGCTGCGGGCTGCAATTTGCAGCAGGGGGGGCCCAGAAAGCTTGGGCATCCCTGCGCTGCGGATTCCAGCTCCCAGCTGCTTAGCTGTACCTGGCTAGGCATAGAAATTGCGCGGAGCCCCACGCATTTTTTTTTAATTATTTCATGAATTTCAGAGTCAGAGTCTCAGAGTCAAAGTCACAGTCAGAATCTCAGAATTTCATGAAATAATTTTAAAAAAATGCGTGGGGCTCCGCGCAATTTCTATGTCTAGCCAGGTACAGCTAAGCAGCTGGGGGCTGGAATCCGCAGCGCAGGGATGCCCAAGCTTTCTGGGCACCCCCCGCTGCAAATTGCAGCCCGCAGACGCCCCAGAAGATGGCGCGTTCATTGAAGCGCCATCCTCTGGCGCTGAACCCCGCTCTTCCAGCGGCCCTGGTAGCGGTGGCACGCTGGGTAATAAAGAGGTTAGGGCCAGCTTTGTATTATCAGCTGGCCCTAAGCCCGAAATTTATGGCGGTCACGCCAATATTAGACATGACCGCCATGAATTTCTATTAAATTGTTTTAAAAAAAACACAACACAAAGAAAATTTTTTATTAGAAATAAAAAAAAAAGCCATTAGGGACTCCATCTTTAATTAAAAAAATCCTCTTCCGTCCGACGCAGTCCAAAACGCGATGTCCTCTCTGCTACATCCCCTGTGCATAGATATAGATCTCTATGCACACAGGGAATGAGCAGACTGAGAACAATCTCAGCTCTGCTACATCATCTCTGTGCACAGACATTCATGTCTGTACACAGGGAATGAGCAGACTGAGAACAATCTCAGCACTGCTACATCAGGCAGCAGGCAGGCTCTAGGACCCTGGAGCTGGCAGCCAGCACAGAGGAGAAAGCAGGACTCTTATCTGTGGAGTTTCCCAGCGATTACTTACAAAGTAAACGAGCAATGCAAATAAATGACAAAACTAGGATTGCTTCAGGCTGAAGCTTCCGAGACACATCTGCGATTTGTAAATCTCACACTACTCGCTATTACTCGCTTCCCCATTCATTAACATTGGACTCGCTAGACTCGCAACGAGTAGCGAGTCCTGTGCTCGGACTCGCTAGAGTCAAGCGATTCCGAGTAATTTAGGATTCGCCCATCACTACCAATAGTATAAGATTTTGTGACACACCTACGGCAACAATATGATCACTACACTCTTAGATCAATTAATCGAGAGGTTTACTTTGATGCCTTAATTTCAGGCTTTGAACAGGTGACCTCTTGCTCTGTGATCATTTCCCTTGACTGCTGAGCTATGGTCCTTTTTCTCTTGGTCTTAATGCTGAAAATTACTTTTAACTATGCTTTTCCTTTTTTGCTTTTTATCCTATTCAGGTGTTTTTTATTGTCCTTTTTTTTTGTCCTCTCACAGTATGGGTGGCGATATATGTTTTCCCTTTACTATATTTCCTTGCTGGCCATATTTCTATGTGAACCTATTCCTGGGATTGCCAGACCTTTATATTTTGGATTTACCTTGCAAGAAAACACCAGTTGAGTGCCTGCTGTTTGTATGTTTTCTTTCCATCCCCTTTATCCTTGTACCGTGATTTGTACCTCTTTCAGTTTAGCTCACACGGGTTCTGTTTGATACTGCACTTCTTCTCCCCTTGTAGGCAGTGCTTTGCTGCCACATCTTTGGTCCCTCAGGAGACTCAAAAACCCTTTGATAGCCCTTTGTGAGACCAGGTTCAAAGCAGTATTGTTAGTTGTGTGACTAGGGTCCTTTCTTCTGTATAGGGACCATTTGGTTGTGGCTGCGCATTCTCCTTTTCCTTTCCTGTTTGTGTGAGTGCTTTATGTTAATAACATTTCATTTGTAAAATAGGGTCATGCAATGAACTCTGCACTTTAGTTCCTTCCATAAATGTTCTATTGAATTCATATCAGGTGATTGGGCCATTCTAGCAGCTTCATTTTCTTTCCTTGAAACCCATTGAGAGATTCCTTGGCTGTGTGTTTAATTGTCTTTCTGAATTGTCCACCTTATTTCATCTTCACCATCTTGGTAGATGGCAGCAGAGTTTTATCAAGAATGTCTTGGTACATTTGTACATTCATTCTTCCTTCAAGTATAGTGCTGTATACCGATAAAAAAACGCCATGATGTTCCCACCTCCAAACTTCACTATTGCTATGTTGTTTTTGTAGTGCTATGCAGTGCATTTGGGCCTCAAAACATGGTGTGTATTATTGTATCTCAAGAATTCAATCTTGGTCTCGTCTGATCAGACTATATTCTCCCAGTATTTCACAGGCTCGTCTAAATGTTGTTGGGTAAACACACTTGATCATGCTGTTTGTTCAGCAATGGAGTCTTGTGTGGTGAGCATGTATACTGATCATGGAGGTTGAGTGCTCTACTTATTGTTTTCTTTAAAATAATTGTGCATACTGTTTCCACGTCTTTCCGTAGCTTTTCACAGGTGGTTCTTGGCTCTTGGACAACTCTGATAATTCATATCACTCCACTATCTGAAATCTTGGGGGAGCATCAAGTCCTAATAGTTTATATTGATGTTATGTTCTTTCCACTTCCGGATTATGTCCCCAGCAGTGCTCACTGGACCTTCAATAGTTTGGAAATTCTTCTGTAACCAATGCCATCATGTATTCCAATAATAAAGCTGCAAAGGTCTAGAGATGACACGCCCACTCCAGGGCAATGGGGATACTCGGGACCGGGCCGGTTGTTATGGTACTTTTTTTTTCGGGGGATGTCATGGCGGCGATTATATTCACCTTCCTTCCTCTTCCCCAGGGCTGTGTCCTCAGATGCTGTCTCCATCCTTACCGCAAGCTCCCGGGCTGTGGAGCTTCCTGCTTCTTGCACGGCTGCAGCAGTGTGATGAGGTCGCAGAGTGATGACTTATCACTGGTGCCGTCGGCAAAGGAGGAAGCTCCACTGCTCCCAGGAGCCAGCACATGGCTAATCAGCATCGCATGCAAATTAGTCATGTGGACTGAGAGCACCACTAGGTGAGTGTCCTGTGATGGGTCCATCCCTGTCAGGGATGTCAGTCCTGGGTGGGCCATTCGCTATCAGGGCTGCCTGTCCCTGATGGTGAGTGGGCCCTCCCGGATGTCGAGGGCCCCGGCACTTGCCCAGGTATGCCGGGTGCTGACGCCGGCCCTGGCTGCACTTCTTGACCTTGACTTAGAGTAGCTACTGATAGTTATACATGTGATAAGTGCTTTTTAAGTTTATATTAGTCAATCAAACTGGAAAATCTGTTCTTATAATTAAAAGAGTATAGTCAAAAAAACTAAACCCCAAAAGTCTAACATCTATAGTTAGGAAGTCTTTCTATAAAAAAAATGGCCACTTAGAATATATAAAACAGTTCTATCATTTGAAAAATATAAAGAGCTGAATAGTATCTGTAAAAAAGTTATCAAATCAGCTAAAACAGAAAATGAAAGCAGGAAAGCAAGAAAGATCTAAAGAAGCCCCTAAATATCTAAATAGAAAAAAAGAGTCTGTACCGATGGGTCCCCTAAATATTAGTAATGGTGAAATGAGATCAAGTGTAGTGATGGGCGAATCCTAAATTACTCGGAATCGCTTGACTCTAGCGAGTCCGAGCACAGGACTCGCTACTCGTTGCGAGTCTAGCGAGTCCAATGTTAATGAATGGGGAAGCGAGTAATAGCGAGTAGTGTGAGATTTACAACTCGCAGATGTGTCTCAGAAGCTTCAGCCTGAAGCAATCCTAGTTTTGTCATTTATTTGCATTGCTCGTTTACTTTGTAAGTAATCGCTGACTCGCACAGATAAGATCCTGTCTCCTCTGTACAGGCTGCCAGCTCCAGGGTCCTAGAGCCTGCCTGCTGCCTGATGTAGCAGTGCTGAGATTGTTCTCAGTCTGCTCATTCCCTGTGTACAGACATGAATGTCTGTGCACAGAGATGATGTAGCAGAGCTGAGATTGTTCTCAGTCTGCTCATTCCCTGTGTACAGACATGAATGTCTGTGCACAGAGATGATGTAGCAGAGCTGAGATTGTTCTCAGTCTGCTCATTCCCTGTGTACAGACATGAATGTCTGTGCACAGAGATGATGTAGCAGAGCTGAGATTGTTCTCAGTCTGCTTATTCTCTGTGCATAGACATCTATATTTATGCACAGGGGATGTAGCAGAGAGGACATCGCGTTTTGGACTGCGTCGGACGGAAGAGGATTTTTTTAATTAAAGATGGAGTCCCTAATGGCTTTTTTTTTTATTTCTAATAAAAAATTTTCCTTGTGTTGTGTTTTTTTTAAAACAATTTAATAGAAATTCATGGCGGTCATGTCTAATATTGGCGTGACCGCCATAAATTTCGGGCTTAGGGTCAGCTGATAATACAAAGCTGGCCCTAACCTCTATTACCCAGCGTGCCACCGCTACCAGGGCCGCTGGAAGAGCGGGGTTCAGCGCCAGAGGATGGCGCTTCAATGAACGCGCCATCTTCTTGGGCGGCTGCGGGCTGCAATTTGCAGCGGGGGGTGCCCAGAAAGCTTGGGCATCCCTGCGCTGCGGATTCCAGCCCCCAGCTGCTTAGCTGTACCTGGCTAGACATAGAAATTGCGCGGAGCCCCACGCATTTTTTTTTAATTATTTCATGAAATTCTGAGATTCTGACTCTGACTCTGAGACTCTGACTCTGAAATTCATGAAATAATAAAAAAAAAATGCGTGGGGCTCCGCGCAATTTCTATGTTTAGCCAGGTACAGCTAAGCAGCTGGGGGCTGGAATCCGCAGCGCAGGGATGCCCAAGCTTTCTGGGCACCCCCCGCTGCAAATTGCAGCCCACAGCCGCCCCAGAAGATGGCGCGTTCATTGAAGCGCCATCCTCTGGCGCTGAACCCCGCTCTTCCAGCGGCCCTGGTAGCGGTGGCACGCTGGGTAATAAAGAGGTTAGGGCCAGCTTTGTATTATCAGCTGGCCCTAAGCCCGAAATTTATGGCGGTCACGCCAATATTAGACATGACCGCCATGAATTTCTATTAAATTGTTTTAAAAAAAACACAACACAAGGAAAATTTTTTATTAGAAATAAAAAAAAAAAAGCCATTAGGGACTCCATCTTTAATTAAAAAAATCCTCTTCCGTCCGACGCAGTCCAAAACGCGATGCCCTCTCTGCTACATCCCCTGTGCATAAATATAGATGTCTATGCACAGGGAATAAGCAGACTGAGAACAATCTCAGCTCTGCTACATCATCTCTGTGCACAGACATTCATGTCTGTACACAGGGAATGAGCAGACTGAGAACAATCTCAGCTCTGCTACATCATCTCTGTGCACAGACATTCATGTCTGTACACAGGGAATGAGCAGACTGAGAACAATCTCAGCACTGCTACATCATCTCTGTGCACAGACATTCATGTCTGTACACAGGGAATGAGCAGACTGAGAACAATCTCAGCACTGCTACATCATCTCTGTGCACAGACATTCATGTCTGTACACAGGGAATGAGCAGACTGAGAACAATCTCAGCACTGCTACATAATGTCTGTGAGCAGGCGGGCTCTAGGACCCTGGAGCTGCACAGAGAAGACAGCTGGACTCGGCTCGCAAAGAAACAGCAGTTATTTGCGAGTTTCCCTGCTATCACTGGCACAGTAGCCAGTGATTACTCGCAGGAGTCTAATGCAAACAATGGCAATCCTAGTGTTGTCAGCGTTTCTGACAAAACTAGGATTGATATTGATTTGCATTGGACTCGTGCGAGTAATCACTGGGAAACTCGCAGAGTACCGAGTCCTGCGAGTCCCTTACTACTCGCCGAGTAACGAGTCCTAGCGAGTAGATTCGCCCATCCCTAATCAAGTGAACATGTTATTTTAAAAATAAAAGTTAATTATGGAAGTGTATAAAGTTATTTTCTGAATGTTTGGTCCAGTGGATCTTAAATTGAAGGAAAGATTGTCACGCATGTAACTGATGAGGGAAGGGAAGCAAAATGGTATAATGGGCAAGGAAACCTAGGTAGCTAGTCCGGCCCTGGACTGGGGTCCCTGGCTAGCCCTGTACCCAGAGGTACCTCAGATGGTGAGGAGGTCTGGGCCACCACCCTTGCCTTCTGCTCCTCAACCAGCCCTGTGAAACTCCCGCTCACCTTCCACCATGGACAGGAATTTACAGCAACTTCCAAGGGGAAGCACAAAGAAGCTTCAGCAGAACAAAGATGTATTTAGCCTATTCAGCAGTAAAAGGCAGAGAAATTCTGTCAGTGACATCATCTGCAGGAAGGGGAGACTATTTAAAGGCCAGGGGCATAGTCACCTATTAAACCTATGGCTCCACCTGCAGAGCCACACACAAGCATTAACCCCGAAAGAACTAAAGGAAATGAACTCCAGTTTAAACTGCAACAGAGCAATTCACTTGTACTGCTGTGCAGTCAACATGTGACAGATTAGTTATTTAGAGTGGACTGGATCATGCATAATAGGTCTACATATACCACCTTACTATTATTATTTTCCATCCCAATGTTGAACTTGATAGACATTTGTTGTTTTCAGACTTATTAATTATGTAACAGTGTATGTTGCAGCACTCCAGAGTTAAAAATGGTGCTTCACTTTTAAAATTGGCTCTTTCATTAAATGGTAAAACTATACGGAGTCTATTCCCACAACCTACCGTATATACTCGTGTATAAGCCGACCCGTGTATAAGCCGACCCCCCTACTTTTGCCCCCAAAACCTGGGAAAACCTATTGACTCGTGTATAAGCCGAGGGTGGACCCCAGCACAGGTATACAGCCCCCAGCAGTGTGGTATACAGGCCCCCCCAGTGGTAGTATACAGGCAGTCTCCCCAGTGGTAGTATACAGCAGCCTCCCCAGTGGTATACAGCAACCTCCCCAGTGGTGTATACAGGCAGCCTCCCCAGTGGTAGTATACAGGCAGCCTCCCCAGTGGTAGTATACAGGCAGACTCCCCAGTGGTGTATACAGGCAGCCTCCCCAGTGGTAGTATACAGGCAGACTCCCCAGTGGTGTATACAGGCAGCCTCCCCAGTGGTGGTATACAGGCAGACTCCCCAGTGGTAGTATACAGGCAGCCTCCCCAGTGGTAGTATACAGGCAGCCTCCCCAGTGGTAGTATACAGGCAGCCTCCCAAGTGGTAGTACACAGGCAGCCTCCCCAGTGGTAGTATACAGGCAGACTCCCCAGTGGTGTATACAGGCAGCCTCCCCAGTGGTAGTATACAGGCAGACTCCCCAGTGGTAGTATACAGGCAGCCTCCCCAGTGGTAGTATACAGGCAGCCTCCCCAGTGGTAGTATACAGGCAGCCTCCCCAGTGGTAGTATACAGGCAGACTCCCCAGTGGTAGTATACAGGCAGACTCCCCAGTGGTGTATACAGGCAGCCTCCCCAGTGGTAGAACACAGGCAGACTCCCCAGTGGTAGTATACAGGCAGCCTCCCAAGTGGTAGTATACAGGCAGCCTCCCCAGTGGTAGTATACAGGCAGACTCCCCAGTGGTGTATACAGGCAGCCTCCCCAGTTGTAGTATACAGGCAGACTCCCCAGTGGTAGTATACAGGCAGCCTCCCAAGTGGTAGTATATAGGCAGCCTCCCCAGTGGTAGTATACAGGCAGCCTCCCCAGTGGTGCATACAGGCTATATAGAGGGACAGACAGGAGAGGGGATGCTATATACTGTCAGTGTGCAGAGTCGGTGCGGTGTCAGTGTCGGTGTGCATCGAGGTGAGTCTGCTGCGCCTGGAGACATACCTTGCTTAAATGAATATCTGGAGGTGCCGGAGACTGTAACCCCGCGAGGCCCAGACCGTTCGTGATGCAGTGACGATGATGGGTGTACTGTGGGGGTTACGGCCTCCTGTTGATTTAACCCTCACTGCAGCGGGCACAGGTCACAATGACTGCTCTGTGCAGGAACAAGTCTGTACTGCAGAGCGAAGAAAAGCGGGAACTGACACTGGAAGGAGGGGGGGGAACGCTATAGAGGGACACACAGGAGAGGGGACGCTATATAGAGGGACACACAGGAGAGGGGACGCTATATAGAGGGACACACAGGACACACAGGAGTGGGAACGCTATACAGAGGGACACACAGGACACACAGGAGAGGCCTCCTCCAGCCTCCCCAGCACAGGACGCAGCCCCCACCACACCATGTACCGTATTGACCTGTGACCTGTGTATAAGCCGAGGGGGGACTTTTCAGCCCAATTTTTGGGCTGAAAAACTCAGCTTATACACGAGTATATACGGTATATATTACTAAACTTTATGTATTCCTTATGAACAGATATCCAATGCAGCACTGTTAAACATTTCCATGCTGTTATCATTTGGCTTTACCTTGTTATAAGAACTGCAGCATCTACTGCTGAATATTCGTCACCCCAGCTTGTAGACATCTCCATGTGGACATCATTCTTCTTTCCAAATTCATCAAGTTGCCATTTACAAAAGCTTTCCAACATTTTTTCTCCATGGTGTCCTATATACATATCTGCCTATAAAAGATGAAAGTATCTTAAGTTAGGAAATCATTTTTCCTGCTCATTTTGTACAGTATATTAGTTCTGTTTGAACTATTATTAACCCTGTTTTTATGACTCCAGACCTTAGCATTCTTAAAAATATTAACTAATATTAATTTAATCAATATGCTGAATCCTTATAGCTACAGTCATTCCTACAAGATAGTCTCGCAAATGTGTAAATACTTCTTTTGAACTATGCGAGTATTCGACTTTCGAGATATTAGTGTAGTTTTTGACATAAACATTAATTTAATTAATTAACTCTTTATTAGAAAAATATTTTAGATCAATACTCACTGGGGTTTCATGAAGAAGAATCAATTTTGTAACTCGGAGATTCATTTGTATTCCAAGACTTTTGTGTTGAAAAAGATTATATACCTAGAGGAGAGAATGTTTTTTTGATCAATAACAAATAAACACTATATAATCTGTACATTTGCTGATCTTGTATATGTGTGTGTGGATATTTAGTAAGAAATAAGCCAGCAAGTAACAACCATCTTTGGTCATGGAACTAAAAGATCGAGCCTCAAACTTTAGCGTGTCCGATTATTTTTTTTCCAAATCTTCATATGTCGGAAAAGGATCTGAATACATATAGTCAGACATCTGTAGCCATTTTTACTTCTGAGTGGATGTATGCTTCAATCATATTGTCACGCTTGGGTGGTAAGGGAATCAAGTAACAGGTAGGTGAATTGGGCAAAAGAGGGTCAGGAGAGCCTAATCTGAACCTGATGCTGGGGTCCCTGGCTCGCCCTGATCTCGGAGGTACCTCTGCTGGTGAGGAGTTCTGAGCCGCCACTCTGTACCCTAAAACTCCTGATTAGCCCTAGGTTGAGGGCCCCTACCTTCACCCATGGGTCAGGAATCACAGCTTCTCCCAAGGAAAGACTTTAGCCCAGCAGCTAACCATCAGCACAGCACCAAGACCTAGAGCACATAGCTATCAGCAGCACCTGACAGAGGAGAGGGAAGGCTATTTAAAGCCGGGGGGGGAATCCAGGTGAGTCACAAATTAACTCATGAACCCGCAACTGAACATAATAGTGACTGCAGTTCTGGAGCACACCACAGGAGGCAAGGACCTTCACAATCATCAACCATGCAGCTCTTAAAGACAAACCACATACACAGCAGCATCCAACAATGTCAGCGCCATCTAAGCGTGTGACACATATGTCTATTCTTGATTTGATTAAGTAAATGCTATAATGTTTTGCTTACACTATTAGCAGTTTACAATCAATTGGTGAGCTTGACTTATTTAGGAATTTTTCAAAGCAGTACACTGTAACGTAAATACTTACCATGTTGAGAATAGTAAGAATAAATTTCCTAGTTGCCTCTGATCCATGGTAGGAGACCATTGCTGGATCAGCAACCACCACAGTTTCTATGTTGTATTCTTGATTTAGCTTCGATGAGTATCGTTTTCCTCTTCCTGTTTCAGCTCCTTTATAGGTTTTTGTCTTTCTTTTATCTAGATAAAATAAAACAAAGAGCAAAATGGTGAATATCTACAGGATTAATTATGTGCATGATATCTTCAATAATCCGTTTAGGACCTGGCACATTTGGATAATGTAACGACTCTAAAAATACTTTCCTGTTTGGATATTCAAATAATTTTTGCCTACTTTTTTTTAGCAATAAATGGATCCTAAGTTTAGTATCAATATTTATATTATTTCTTTCTGATATCAGGGAAAAATAACATTGAAAATACATATCTAACTTAAAAAAACTAATCGACCACAAATGATCACTAAAATTAATGAACTAAATTGCATTCTGCTATTGGTAGAAATTATTTTTGTATTTTGGACATATTCTTTTTTCAAAACAGTGATTTCCAGTATTTGTTTTATTATTGCTTTTTCTTTATTTGTACTTGTTTTTTTTCTGCATTACTTCATCATTTGTTTTACACACTATACTTCCAATAAAAACTTAAAGACCTTTCTCGGATGAATTTTTAACCATATTCATTTTATTACTCAGATGTATAGAGAATCCCATGCAGGCAATGACTTTCTGAAGTCTGAAAGCCATTAATGTCACAAACCGCTGAGTTTCCTGGTTTGTAATGCTTTGACGGCCCTTAGTGCAGCTGACTTCAGTTGTTGCTTGTTTGTGGGTCTTCCTCCCTTAGGTTTTGTCTTAAGCATGTGAAATGTATGCTTATTGGAGTTGAGATCTGGCAATTGACTAGGCCACTGCAGAACATTCTACATCTGTGCCTTACAAACTCCTGGATTGTTTTCTTGTTTTCACAGTATATTTTGGGTTATTGGCCATTTGTATTGTGAAGCAACTTCCAATCAACCTTGCTGCATTTGGTTGAATCTGAGCAGAAATCTCTCACTTTAGAATTCATTTGGCTGCTTCTGTTTTCAGACACAACAGCAATACCCACTAGGTGACCCAATGCCATTGGAAGTCATGCATGCACAGCCATCACATTGCCTCCACCATACTTTACAGAGGATGTGCTGTCTTTGGAGCATGAGCTGTTCCAAGCCTTCTCCATACTTTCTTCTTCCCATCATTCTAGTACAGGTTGATCTTAGATTCATCTGTCCAAAAAAATGTTTTTCCAGAAAGGGGCTGGCTTCATTAAAATTCCAATCTGGCCATTCTATTTTTAAGGCTGATTAATGGTTTCTCCTTATGGTGAAACCTCAGTATTTGCTCTGATGAAGTCTACTCATTATGGCTGACTTGGATACTGAAACTCCTACTTCCTAGATGGTGTTTTTCACTTGGGTGGATATTATGGTTGGATCGCTTTCTGCAGCTTGATCCCCTTGCAGGGGGGTTGGGCTGCAAGGTAGCGATCTCACAGCCCGGGCACAGTGATCCACTATGTGGATCACTGCGCCTGGCCTGTCAGATCGCTACTTTGCAGTCTTATCCGCCTGCATGGGGATCGAGCTGCAGAAAGTGATCCAACAGCCTGGGCACAGTGATCCACATAGTGGGTCACTGCGCCTGGGCTGTCAGATCGCTACTTTGCAGCCTGATCCCCCTGCATGGGAATCGAGCTGCAAGAAGCGATCTGAAATCCCCGGCGCAGTGTTCTACATAGTGGATCGAGCTGCAGAAAGCGATCTGACAGCCCGGGCGCAGTGATCCACATAGTGGATCACTGCGCCCGGGCTGTCAGATCGCTACTCTGCAGCCCGATCCCCCTGCATGGGGATCGAGCTGCAGAGAAGTGATCTGACAGCCCAGGCGCAGTGATCCAGTATGTGGATCACTGCGCCCGGGCTGTCAGATTGCTTCTCTGCAGCCCGATCCCCATGCAGGAGGATCAGGCTGCAGTGCAGAGATCTGGCAGCCCTGGCCCAGTGATGCATTATGTGGTCACTGTGCCAGGGCTGTCAGATCTCTTCACTGCAACATCACGTCACATGACCCAAGCCTCAGTGATCATTGTGATCTCTGAGACTTGGGTTTGTAAAGTGATGCTGCACTGTATGGCAATGATCTGCCATACATTGCATCATCACTATGACACCAGAGACTGCAACAAGAGAACATTTAATCTCTTGTTGCAGTCTCTTGATGTAGCAGAGACGATTGAGCTTTGTGGGACCTTCGTTGTGGACTATGTTGGAGGCGATCAAGCGTCGTGGGACCTTCGCTGTGGACTACGTCGAATCTTTTTATAATAAAGATGGAGTCCGAATTTTGTTTGTGTGTTTTTTTTTCAAATAAAAAGATTTTTCTCTGTGTGGTGTATTTTTTTTACTATTTACTAGAGATTCCTAGTGGCCGGGTCTAATATTGGCCCGACATTATGAATCTCAGGCTTAATGCCAGCTGCCAATAAAAAAGCTGGCATTAACCCCTTTATTACCCAGTTTGTCAACCGCACCAGGGCAACTAGAAGAGCCTGGGTTCAGCGCCAGAAAATGGGGCTTCAATGAATGGACCATTTTCTGGGGCGGCTGTGGGCTGCAATTCGCAAGCATGGGGAACCTAGAACGCTTGGGCCTCTCCATGCTGAGGATTTCAGCCCCCAGCTGCCTAGTTGTACCTGGCTGGGCTAAAAATACAGCGGAGCCCCACGTCATCTTTTTTTCTAGAATTAGTTATAGAAATAAAAAAAAAAAATGGGCTTCGCTGTATTTTTGGTTGCCAGTCAGGTACAATGAGGCAGCTGGGGGTTGTTGGCAGTCCATAGCTGCCAAGTTGTACCTGGCTGGACCAAAAATATGGCGGAGCCCCACGTCATTTTTTTTTCTAAGATCAGCTCTAGAAATAAAAATAAGGCCTTCGCTGTATTTTCGGTTGTCAGCCAGGTAGAACTTGGCAGCTGGGGGGCTGGAATCCTCAGTGTGGAGAGACCCAAATGTTGTGGGCCCCCCACACTGCAAATTGCAACCCACAGCCACCCAAGAAAATAGCGCATTCATTAGAGGCACCATTTTCTGGTGCTGTACCCCAACTCTTCCAGTTGCCCTTGTGCTGGTGGTACACAGGTTCTCCATATACAACATGGTGTCCGCTAACAATTTCAATGGAAAATTAGCTTCAATTGTTAGCGGAAACCATGTTGCGTATGGAGAGCCCCTGTGTGCCTAAACATTGGGGCTCCCCCACAAGTGATCCCATTTTGGAAAGTAGACCCCCCAAGGAACTTATCTAGATGCATAGTGAGCACTTTGAACCCCCAGGTGCTTCGGAAATTGATCTGCAATAAGGAAAAAGTACTTTTTTTCACACAAATTTTCTTTTTTCATTTTTACGGATCAATTTGTGAAGCACCTGGGGGCTCAAAGTGCTTACTATGCATCTAGATACGTTCCTTGGGGGGTCTAGTTTCCAAAATGCTGTCACTTGTGGGGAGCTCCAATGTTTAGGCACAGAGGGGCTCTCCATACGCAACATGGTGTCCCCTAATAATTCCAATAGTTAGTGGACACCATGTTGCGTATGGAGAGCCCCTGTGTGCCTAAACATTGGAGCTCCCCCACAAGTAACCCCATTTTGGAAAATAGACCCCCCATGGAACTTACCTAGATGCATAGTGAGCACTTTGAACCCCCAGGTGCTTCACAAATTGATCCGTAAAAAAGAAAAAGTACCTTTCTTTTCCCACAAAAATGTTCTTTTTTAATTTTTACGAATTAATTTGTGAAGCCTCTGGGGGTTCAAAGTGCTTACTATGAATCTAGATACGTTCCTTGGAGGGGTCTAGTTTCCAAAATGCTGTCACTTGTGAGGAGCTCCAATGTTTAGGCACACAGGGGCTCTCCAAACGCGACATCTGCTAACAATTTGAATGGAAAATGAGCTCAAATTGTTAGCAGACACCATGTCGCATTTGGAGACTCCTGTGTGCCTGAACATTGTACCTCCCCCACAAGTGACCCCATTTTGGAAACTAGACCCCCCAGGGAACTTAACTAGATGGGTGGTGAGCACTTTGAACCCCCATATGTTTCACAAATTGATCCGTAATAATGAAAAAGTATTTTTTTTTTCACAAACTTTTTTTTTAGCCTAAATTATTTCATTTTCACATGGGCAACAGGATAAAATGCATCCTAAAATTTATTGGGCAATTTCTCCTGAGTACACTGATACCTCATATGTGCTCATAAACCACTGTTTGGGCGCACGTCAGGGCTCAGAAGGGAAGGAGCGCAAATTTACTTTTTTAATGGAAAATTAGCTCCAAAAGTCAAATTGGGCTCATTCCCTTCTGAACCCTGACGTGCACCCAAACAGGGGTTTATGACCACATATGAGGTATCAGTGTACTCAGGAGAAATTGCCCAACAAATTTTAGGATCCATTTTATCCTGTTGCCCATGTGAAAATGAAAGAATTGAGGCTAAAAAGACATTTTTGTTAGAAAAATTAAAATGTCCATTTTTTCCTTCCACATTGCTTTAGTTCCTGTGAAGCACATGAAGGGTTTATAATCTTCTTGAATGTAGTTTTGAGTTGCTTGAGGGGTACAGTTTTTGGAATGGTGTCACTTTTGGGCGTTTTCTGCCATGTATACCACTCAAAGGGACTTTAAATGTGATGTGGTCACTAAAAAAATGGTTTTTAAAATTTTGCTGGAAAAATGAAAAATTGCTGATGAACTTTGAACCCTTATAACTTCCTACCAAAAAAAAAGCTTTTTCCAAAATTGTGCTGATGTAAAGTAGGAATGGGGAAATGTTATTTATTAACTATCTTGTGTCACATAACTCTCTGGTTTAGCAGAATAAAAATTTAAAATTTGAAAATTGCGAAATTTTAAAAAATGTTGCCAAATTTTTGATTTTTTCACTAATATTAAAATTATCGACCTAAATTTAATACTAACATGAAGCCCAACATGTCAAGAAAAAACAATCTCAGAATCACCAGGATCCGTTGAAGCGTTCCAGAGTTATTATCTCATAAAGGGACACTGGTCAGAATTGACAAAAATGCCAAGATCTTTAGGGTAAAAATAGGCTGGGTCCTGAAGGGTTTAAATAATATTCCCATTGTTAGGAAGTGGGTTTTCATGAGGGCTGCCAAAAATTGGGAGGCACGCTGATGCCCCTTTGAAGAGACATGGAGGAGGGCCTCTTAAAATAATGTTCCCATTATTAGGGAGAAAGTGGGTCTCCCATAGTGTTGCTTTATGCAGGGCTGCGAAAAATTGGGAGGCACTCCAATGCCGCTTGGAAGAGACGATGGA
>JARQOC010000003.1:706388218-706438069 GCA_033576535.1 Allobates femoralis
GAATACATATTATTATTATATTATTATTCACACTGTATAGATATAAATTTCATCATACATTATTACATCATACATCATAAAATGTGATGTCCAGTTCTGGGCACCACATTTTAAAAAGAACATCAACAAAATGGAGCAAGTTCAGAGAAGAGCGAATAGAATGGTGACCGGTCTGCAAACCATGTCTATGGGGAACGGTTACAGGATTTGGAAATATTTTGCTTGCAAAACAGAACACTGAGGGGAGACTTAATAGCTGTCTACAAATATCTCAAGGGCTGTCACACTGTAGAGGGATCAGCTTTATTCTCATTTACACAAGGAAAGACTAGAAGCAATGGGATTAAACTGAATGGGAGGAGACACGGATTAGATATTAGGCAAAACATTTTGTCAGTGAGGTAATCAATGAATGAAAAAGGCTGCCACAAGAGATGGGGAGTTCCCTTTAATGGAAGTCTTTAAACAGATGCTGGACAGAATTCAGTCTGGGATGATTTAGTGATCCTGCTTTGAGCAGGGGGTTTGACCAGATGACCCAAAAGTAGGGAAAACTGCTCTGCTTTCCCTGGGTTTGTGACCGGGGTTGCTCTGTTTAAGCAATTAAATGGTTAATACAACATACTGATTGTACTTCCCCGGTCCGCGTTATCCATTTCAGCTGTGCTGTGGCTCAGTGTTACTTTCGGGCTTCCGGGGGAATAGTCACATGACTGGCTCCAATAGCCAATCACATGCGCCAAGAAGATAAGGAGTGACCCGGAAGTGACGCAGCGACGCATCACACCAGGATGAGAGAATGCCTACCCAATAAGTATATTAAGAGTGTAACTATGCTCTTAACGACAACCTGGTCACGAACCCAAATAGTTGCCCATCCTACCCAGTAGGTGCCTTCCAACTCTACCACTCTATGATTGTGTTATACCTTTTACCTACTTTTTTGGTGATGTTTCTGGTGTATTCCCCTCATTTTACTGAAAGTGTAAAACATGGCAAACTAAAACCATGAAAAAACTATATATAGTCAGAAACATATGCGGGATGAGGGAGGCTCATACAAACTTTAAATAAGTCTTTTCCTATTTGGCGCTGGTTAATACAACTGTACCTTCCACACCTGGGATAGACTCTGTTCTCCCTGAGCAGTTGCATAGTCTTTCACTATTGTATGCATACCTGTAGTGTATATTAACCTGTACCCTTTAGAATAGTAATACCATGTAGACTTCTAAAATAAATGATCAGGTAAATAAATATTAAAAATGTATTCACCTATTGAATTTTTACTGCACTAGCCCTAGAACTGTACATCTCAACTCTATGCTTGTAAATATACAGAAAATGACATATGCATCTGCATTATCTGTGCTATAATGTACAGAACCTAATTTATTCATTCGAAATGTATCTAACTGCAACAGAAACTCTTCTGCATCTTTAATAACAGCAGTTCAGATTTCATTCAATGTTAACTAGTGTCATTTGGGTCATTGACAAACTACCCAACTATCAGCAATTTGACACAGCTACTATAGCAACTCCATGTGTATTTTGCCTTCAGCACAATCTATGAATAGTCATGTCGACCTGGGAATCCGAGCATGCACTGAGTGAAATGATTTGGTGTTACCAATGTTCAGATGATACATTCTACACATTTTTTAAAAACACTTTGTAAAATTCAGGTTCAAGGTAGGATTCGTCTTCAGAAAGTCATGATACGTATAAGAATAGTCCAAGAAGGTCTCAAGATATAGTCAACAAATCTTACAAAGTTATAATTTAAGGTTTAAGCTTAGTTTATTGCTAAAATATAGTATATAGTTGGCTAGTAGACTGCTATTACACTACATGACAATTATTATTCATTTGTAGAGCCCCATTGATTCCATAGTAATGTACGTGAGAAAGGGATACATACAAAACTAGTGAAAAAATGACATGTATCACTGCGATATGTTTAATTATAAATATGATGCATAATTTATAAACGCATAGAAGGAAACCAATCACACATCAATGGACTAATGCAAATGACTGAAGACCTGCAAGGATAGAGTTACATCACCGGTTGTGTAAGTGGCCAGCAATGGTGAAGATGTATGTGAGCAGGATAAGACATAAAGTAACATGCACACAACAGAAGCATTCCACCTACCTGTACTGATCCCACATGACAGGATACACAAGGACAGATAGACAAGGCAGCAGTTGCAGTGCAATCCCATCCCTTTTTCTTGCCCCATCCACTTAATGGTCTAAACACATGGAACAGACGCTGAAAGAGTCTTAAATCTGCCAATGTGTGTTGCTTGCTTCCCCAGCTTTTTTTTTCCAGCAAAGTTAGTGAATCACTGCCCAGAGAACAACTTTGCCTTTTTTTTCCACCGTCGTCTGTGTGGATTTATTGAAGGGGGGCAAAAAAGGGAAAATTATAACTTTAGGTTCAAGTATTTCTTCTGTAATGAAAGAGTGAATATTTAGTGTTATTGGTGCAAATCAGATTCCTCAAAGGCGCAATCAAAGTAAGAGCTTCCTACTAAAGGAACCCATGGATTGGGAGACAGATGAAAGAAAAGAGGTTTTGTGCAGGAAGAGAGAAATATAAAGCAGCTGCAAAGCAGACAAAAGAGGGAAAGAGATCAGATCTCCCTTGCAGTCACACACATGCACATGCTGTACTGAATACTGCACACATTATCTTTGCCTCACACAGTTATAAGAGCAGCAGGAGGGGAGGAGAAGTAGGGAGAATGCTGTAACTAACTAGGTGGCTGGACAAGCTCTGGCATCCACAGAGGAGGGGGCTCTCTCCTTCCAATCACACTGGATTGGCTGCAAGCAATGAATTATTAGCATAAATTGCACGTGAAATGGGAGCAGGTAGGACTAGTGGCTGGCAAGAGCGCCATCCAGACCAGCAGTAGTAGGAACACTGGACCAGTGCCACTGCCAATGCTTTCTAGGCACTGTGATGTTCCCTCTCATTCCAGCACACTTCACTACAATACAATTCACACATTAAAACTGCATTTCATTTTTTTCTTTCTTAGTGGAGTAAGAGAAATATAATGTCTAAGAGACAGTCAGACATTCTTAAGATCAGTTCTGTAGTGGAAGCTGTCATTTTACAGGGTTTGTCTGTTGAAAATAAGTTATCAGCAACTATCCACATGATAGTTCCCTGACAAAAGTTATGTCACTTATGCATGTTATGCAAATAAAAGCTTATAACCTGACATTAAATTCATATATTGGTTTTATAAATTACTCTTTTGAAAGCTGAAACCCTCCCAAATGTGGTTTAGGTTAAGAAAATTATTTGGCACCAGTGCTAAAATATTGATCATTTAATGAACACAGAATGGTCAGATTTTGGCAAGACAAAAGTTTTGTCGCCCACAGAAAGTAATGTGATTTTAAAACAAATAATTAACTTAAAATACAAAGATATGTTGCATAACGTTGGTGAATTAAGTTGTGGTGCTATTAGAGTCATATTTAATATTTTGTGTGACTTCCATGAGCTTGAAGGACTGCATCCATGCGGTTCAACAATGATTCATATAATTTATTAATGAAGTCATCAGGAATAGCAAAGAATGCAGTCTTACATGCCTCCCAGAGTTCATCTAGATTCTTTGTTTTGTCTTTCAAGCTTCCTCTTTCATCCTACCCCAAGCAGACTCAATGATGTTCATGTCTGGTGACTGGGCTGGCCAGTCCTTGAGCACCTTGATCTTTTTTGTCTGGTGCTGCAGAATGTGACCCCTTTTATGATTTGGAATGTAAGAGGTAGCTAATGTCTTGATATTTTAGGCTATTGATATTGCCTTCCACCTTGCAAATGTTTCGCACACCCCCATACTGGATGTAACCCCAAACCATGATCTTTCCACCACCAAATGTAACTGTTTTCTGGGTGTATTTTGGATCCATACGGGCGGCTGTGGTATAATTCTACTGAAGATCCATCAGAAAAATCCCCCTTCTGCCACTTTTCCAGCATCCATATGTTTAGCAGGCTGTGGGACTTTGTAAATGCCACACAGTTTTTTATTTGCCTTTTGTTTAGTGCTGGCTTCTGGGCAATGATTCGACCATGGAGGCCATTTCGAGACAGAATCCTACAAACTGTTCAGGTGACCAGGCCTTTTGGAGCTCTACTGAAGTGGAAGAGGGGCTTGCTTTGGATTTTCTAACCAACAAACGTTCCTCCTGAGCAGTTGTCTTGCGGGGTCTGACGGACCTGGGCTTGTCAAAAACATCTCCTGTCTCTTCAAATCTTTTTTAATTCTCTGTACTTGACGCTGAGACACATTAAAGGTGCCAGCCACCTCTGCAGTGGATTTGGTCTTCAGCCTCTTGATAATCAGGGCTTTGGTGGCAGGGTGGATTTTTGGCATGTTGTCAGAGCTCAAGTTGCAGTTCAAGTGAAGGTCCGGGGTGCTGGGTTTCTTTTTACACACACCCACTAATTAACCAATCATTTACTGAGCACAGGTGAGGATGTAAACTAGGATTGGGTGCATTTTATGACCAGGCGACAAAACATTTGTCTTGCTAAAATCACAGAAACCATTCTGTGTTCATTAAATGATCAAAGTTTCAGCATTGATGCCAATTTATTTTCTTAACCTAAACCACATTTACATAACATGGATAAGCGACATCACTTTTGTCAGGGACAGTATAACAGTACACTTTTATCCATGTTAGAAAATGTAGCAGCAGGTCAGATACCCCACCACAGCTCTATTCAAGCTCTACTGGCTGCTGTAAAAGCTAATCCCTGTGCTTGACTATCCCATAGTGTAGAGATCTAGCAGTGGGTGGAGCATGTGTGATAATAAAGAGAAAAGGAAAGGGATTTTTGTAGTGCTCACCGGAGTATCTTGAGACCACAGGTATAATCTTTCTCATAAACAATGCAGTACACAGATAAGGATTCCTGCTCTTCATTAATTTTTTAGCACACAGGCAAGAGCAGTTACAACATAGATGACATTATACAGAAGTTCTGATCATGTGGATCTCAATCCATCTCTGGCATGAGATCAAAGATTTGATCAATGGCTCAGCACCATCTTTCTATGTCTTCTTCTGCCTGTTTCTTCACTCTGATCCTCGCTCCTCCTCTATTTATAAAGTATAAAGGTTTTTTCGCGGCCGCACCTGCCGCAAGTGCCAAAACCGCACTTGCCGCATCTGCCGCAAGCCCGCCTATACATTGTATGTGGCTTGTCGCAACTGTGCCGCAACCGTGCCGCAAGTGCAGCCGGTATGCGGTAATCGCGGCAGATGCGTTTTTTTCACCGCATCTGCCGTGATTTAAAAAAAAACGCTGATGTGAAAGGGGCCTTAGTTGAGCTGTAATTTTAGACTTTATGATAAATTCATAAAGCAGATGTAAATGGGAAAAGTGGCTCATAAGTGGATAAGGAAGATTGTTTGATAAGATACATGACAAAGTTCCTTATATTAGCTTGTACTACTGATTACCGTATATACTCGTGTATAAGCCGACCCGTGTATAAGCCGACCCCCCTACTTTTGCCCCCAAAAACTGGGAAAACTTATTGACTCGCGTATAAGCCGAGGGTGGACTCCAGCACAGGTATACAACCCCCAGCAGTGAGGTATACAGCAGCCTCCCCAGTGATAGTATACAGCAGCAGCCCCAGTGGTAGTATACAGCAGCCCCAGAGGTATATGCAGCCCCAGAGGTATATGCAGCCCCATATGCAGCCCCAGAGGTATATGCAGCCCCAGAGGTATATGCAGCCCCAGGGGTATATGCAGCCCCATATGCAGCCCCAGAGGTATATGCAGCCCCATATGCAGCCCCAGAGGTAAATGCAGCACCAGAGGTATATACAGCAGCCCCAGTGGTAGTATACAGCAGCCCTTAGGTAGTATACAGCAGCCCCAGTGCTGTATACAGAAGCAGCCCCAGTGCTGTATACAGCAGCAGCCCCAGGGCTGTATACAGCAGCAGCCCCAGGGCTGTATACAGCAGCAGCCCCAGGGCTGTATACAGCCGCAGCCCCAGGGCTGTATACAGCCGCAGCCCCAGGGCTGTATACAGCCGCAGCCCCAGGGCTGTATACAGCCACAGCCCCGGAGGTATACAGGCCCCCCATCAAGCTCCAGGGCCCCCACCTTGCGCGGCAGCCTGTAAAGTAAAATCATACTTGCCAGTGTCCTGTCGCGCCGTCCGCAGCTGCCGACACGCGATCCCGGGCTTCAATCCGCGTCTTCCGGCTTCCGACTTCCTGTGGTCGCGGGCAATGACGTCATTGCCCGCGACTACAGGAAATGCGGAAGACGCGGAATGAAGCCGGGGATCGCGTGTCGGCAGCTGCGGACGGCGCGACAGGACACTGGCAAGTATGATTTTACTTTACAGGCTGCCGCGCAAGGGGGAAGGGGCCCTGGAGCTTGATGGGGGGGCCTGTATACCTCCGGGGCTGCTGCTGTATATATACATATATGATGTATATATATGTATATATACTGTATACTCGCGTATAAGCCGAGGGGGGACTTTTCAGCCCAAATTTTGGGCTGAAAAACTCGGCTTATATGCGAGTATATACGGTAATTCAAAGTTGGTTGAGAGTACAGATTAGTGTTGAGCGAATTTTGCCAATTTCAAATTCGGTAAGAATCTGGCCGACTCAACTCGACAAATCAAACTTGAACGTTTTGATGAAAAGTCAAGAAATTCGGCGAATGTTCGGTAATGCTTTGGATGACAAAAAGCATTAGTGCATCTGCACTAATGCTTCTGTTCTAACTTTTCAGAATGTGAGTGTCTAGCATATCGGACAGGAGGGTTGGGGGGAAAGGGTCTGGGTCTCATGTCAGCTAACTTACCTGAGATAAGCATAGGCCTCCATTTTTTTTTCTTTCCTGCACTTATTGTGGCTGGTCTTGCCTGGCATCCAATCAGCACTTTAGCAAATTGCACTTTTTTCACACAAGGGCTTGTGTCATTGGCTGGGTATGTCACATATCACATGTCCTTGTCATACAAGAACCGGCCATTTCCCCTCATTGCGATTTTCTCAGTGTTGGAGCTCAGTGACAGTTTCACTGCTGCAATGTCTATTCTGCTGATCCTATCTATGCTATTTAGATAGCTAGCTAGCAATTCTATTTCTTACTAGCTAGAGATATAGATAGTAGGTTTAGTGACTCCTTCCTAAAACAGCCTTTTTAGGGCTTAGTACTAGTGTTTTTGGCAAGCCAGCTCTGGTACATTAGTCTGTGTCTGATCATCTGCACCAACCTTGTGCTGACAGGCATTTTATGCCACTTCTGCCCAGTGCCCACATCCTTCAGGCACCAAACCTTTGTTGGGGCTGAGTTGGACCGACAGGAAAGGGGTTACTCGGAACCAGGATGGCGGCTGCTGGCGGGGGGAAATCACGGCTGGTCAGTTCCCAGTTCAGTGCCCTGGGTACTCAATGGCTGATGGGGATGATGATTGGGGATTATACATGACGCCACCTGTGGTGTCTGGTAAACAGTTACCAGCGCTGCACCCGGGCGCTGAGGTGATGGTGTGGTGCAGCAGAGGTAGTATAGCTTTTCCTCAGCGCAGCAGGGTGGATGAGGGCAGTTATAGTTGAGGTCCTGCTGTAATCGCTGCAGGTGGCGGCGGGGAATCAGGCTCACACACACACAACAGTCTGTTTCAGTACCTTTTACTGGTGTCACTCTGCAGTTACGGTCCAAGAGGGTAACCAGGTGGCCGGTGCGGTTTGGGATGTCCACCTTAGAGAGTTGTGAGGCCTCCTCTGTTTGTGTATGTGATGATTTGGGTAGATCTTCCTGAATATAGATCTGCCGCTCTCTTCTCCTCAGGATGCTCCTTCCACAACTGCCGGTGAGGATCTCCTCTTGGGATCCCTATTCTTTCCTTGGGATCCCTGGTCCTAAGCTGGTCGCGTTTGGGCACTGTGCTTCTTGAGCTTCAGGGGGAACTAGATCCTTCTGGTTCCTTCAGGGTTTCTCTGCCACAAGTGGTTAACAGCAGGCATGGACTCCGACATCTGGGTGAACTACAAGGGGAACTACTATGTTCCCTTCTTCTTCTTCCTGTGCTCTCACTAGCCTCCGTCCTTCTCTCTAGGGCGCTGCACAGCTGGGTCGGTCCTCCCTGGTTCTGGGCCTAATTCCCAGCAACCAGCTTCTCTAGGCTCTTCAGTCCTAGCTGTCTGACTGACTTAACCGAACAACTCTTCTGGACTGTTCTAACTCCTCCCTCAGACCTTGACCTTTATAGGGATCTGGCTTAAGGGCAGCCAGTTGAGCTCCCCCTCTAGGCCTGGGGTGGGAAGTGTTGGGTGCTGTGTGTGCCAAGGTGTACATCCCTACTCGCACTGGTGGGTCCTGTGGCAATCCCCAAAGGGGTGCCACATAATCCCCCCTAGTTAACTTCAGTACTCTGGGACTGAAACATTTTCTATCAAACATAACATGACATTAATATTTACATTAATTTGAACAGAGTCTCAAAATAAAATTTACAAAAAACAAGGAAAAATGGGAAAAAACAGGTAACCAGTCCATACAGCGCTAGTCCCTTCGCTGCAGGCTGCTTAAAGAAGACCTGTCACCAAACCAGGCATGGTGATCTAATTACAGCACTGGATACAGCATGTCTGCAGCATGCAGACAAGGGTTCCTACAGCACTTGAGCAGCCCTGTACCCCGAGATAATACACTTAGAAAACTTACATGCTACAGCCACTAAGGAGGTGGCTAGGGGCTGAAGCCAAGGGCAGATTCACACCCCCTGCATGTGTAATCTGCCCACCGCTGCCAATCATTCTCTCCCTGTCTGCAGCATTTAAACAGAGTTTTTTTTTCTCTCCCGTGTAGCCCCGCCCCTAAGTCTCTCATCACAGCCTCCTCCTGCCCGCGCTCCCTGCCCGATCACCCCCCCACCTGTCACCACAGACCCCTCCACTGCCCAGTCACCACCCGCCTGTCACCACAGTCCCCCCCGCTGCCCAATCACCCCCCTGCCTGTCACCACACCACAGCCCCCCTCCACTGTCCGGTCAACCTGGCCGCTGCTGCACGATCTCTTTTCATGATGCTTCAGGACCTCTGAAGACGTCACGATGATGGGTGGAGTCACAGATCACATGACCGTGATGTCATCAAAGGTCCTCTCCCGATATACCCTCCTCTGCCTACTGATCCCCCCGCGCTGCCCACTGACCCCCCTCTGTTCCCTGACCCCCGCTCTGCCCAATAACCCCCCGCTCTGCCTACTGACCCCTCAAACTGCCCACTGACCCCTCACACTGCCCACTGACCCTGATCTGTCCACTGACCCTGCTCTGCCCACTGACCCTGCTCTCCCTACTGACCCTGCTCTGACCACTGACCCCTCACACTGCCCACTGACCCCTCACACTGCTCACTGACCCCTGCTCTGCCCACTGAGCCTCACTCTGCCCACTGACCCTGCTCTGCCCACTGACCCCCCCTCTGCCCACTGACCTTCCTCTGCCCACTGACCCTACTCTGCCCACTGACCTCTCACACTGCCCACTGACCCTGCTCTGCCCACTGACCCCTCACACTGCCCACTGACCCTGCTCTGCCCACTGACCCTGCTCTGCCCACTGACCCCCTCTCTGCCCACTGACACTGCTCTGCCCACTGACCCTCACTCTGCCCACTGATCCTGCTCTGCCCACTGACCCCCACTCTGCCCACTGACCCCCACTCTGCCCACTGACCCTGCTCTGCCCACTGACCCTGCTCTGCCCACTGACCCCTTACACTGCCCACTGACCCTGCTCTGCCCACTGACCCTGCTCTGCCCACTGACCCCTCACACTGCCCACTGACCCTGCTCTGCCCACTGACCATGCTATGCCCACTGACCCCCTCTATGCCCACTGACCCCACTCTGCCCACTGACCCCTCATACTGACCCTGCTCTGCCCACTGACCATGCTCTGCCCACTGACCCCTCACACTGCCCACTGACCATGTTCTGCACACTAACCCCTCACACTGCCCACTGATCATGCTCTGCCCACTGACCCCTCACACTGCCCACTGACCGTGCTCTGCCCACTGACCCCATCTCTGCCCACTGACCCTGCTCTGCCCACTGACCGTGCTCTGCCCACTGACCCTGCTCTGCTCACTGACCCCCACTCTGCCCACTGACCCCCAGTCTGCCCACTGACCCTGCTCTGCCCACTGACCCCTCACACTGCCCACTGACCCTACTCTGCCCTCTGACCCTGGTCTGCCCACTGACCCCTCACACTGCCCACTGACCCTGCTCTGCCCACTGACCATGCTATGCCCACTGACCCCCTCTCTGCCTACTGACCCCCACTCTGCCCACTGAGCCTGCTCTGCCCACTGAGCCTGCTCTGCCCACTGACCCCCGCTCTGCCCCCTGACCCTGCTCTGCCCACTGACCTCTCTTACTGCCCACTGACCATGCTCTGCTCATTGACCCCTCACTCTGCCCACTGAGCCTGCTCTGCCCACTGAGCCTGCTCTGCCCACTGACCCCCGCTCTGCCCACTGACCCTGCTCTGCCCACTGACCCCTCACACTGCGCACTGACCATGCTCTGCTCACTGACCCCTCACACTGCCCACTGACCATGCTCTGCCCACTGACCCCTCACACTGCCCACTGACCCTGCTCTGCTCATTTACTCCCGCTCTGCCCACTGACCCCCGCTCTGCCCACTGACCCATGCTTTGCCCACTGACTCTGCTCTGCCCACTAACCACCCTCTGATCACTGACCTCCCGTTCTGCCCTTTGACCATGCCCACTGACCCCTACTCTGCCAACTGACCGTGCCCACTGACCCATGCTCTACCCACTGACCCTTCTCTGTCCACTGACTGTGCCCAATGACCGCCGCTCTTCCCACTAACCCCTGCTCTGCCTTCTGACCCTGCTCTGCCCACTGACCCTTCACACTGTCCACTGACTCTGCTCTGCCCACTGACCATGCTATGCCCACTGACCCCCTCTCTGCCCACTGACGCTACTCTGCTCTCTGACCCTGCTCTGCCCACTGACCCCTCACACTGCCCACTGACCCTGCTCTGCCCACTGATCATGCTATGCCTACTGACCCCCTCTCTGCCTACTGACCCCCACTCTGCCCACTGATCCTGCTCTGCCCACTGACCCCCGCTCTGCCCACTGACCCTGCTCTGCCCACTGACCCCTCACACTGCCCACTGACCATGCTCTGCTTACTGACCCCTCACACTGCCCACTGACCATGCTCTGCCCACTGACCCCTCACACTGCCCACTGACCCTGCTCTGCCCACTGACCCCCACTCTGCCCACTGACCCAGCTCTGCCCACTGACCCCCACTCTGCCCACTGACCCCCACTCTGCCCACTGACTCTGCTCTGCCCACTGACCCTGCTATGCCCACTGACCCCTCACACTGCCCACTGACCCTACTCTGCCCTCTGACCCTGCTCTGCTCACTGACCCTTCACACTGCCCACTGACCCTGCTCTGCCCACTGACCATACTATGCCCACTGACCCCCTCTCTCTCCACTGACCCCACTCTGCTCACTGACCCTGCTCTGCCCACTGACCCCCGCTCTGCCCACTGACACTGCTCTGCCCACTGACCCCTCACACTGCCCACTGACCATGCTCTGCTCACTGACCCCTCACACTGCCCACTGACCATGCTCTGCCCACTGACCCCTCACACTGCCCACTGACCCTGCTCTGCTCATTTACTCCCGCTCTGCCCACTGACCCCTGCTCTGCCCACTGACCCCTGCTTTGCCCACTGACTCTGCTCTGCCCACTGACAACCCTCTGATCACTGACCTCCCCTCTGCCCTTTGACCATGCCCACTGACCCCTGCTCTGCCAACTGACCGTGCCCACTGACCCATGCTCTACCCACTGACCCTTCTCTGTCCACTGACTGTGCCCACTGACTGCCGCTCTCCCACTAACCCCTGCTCTGCCCACTGACCCCTTGCTCTGGCCCACTAACCCTGCTCTGCCCACGTGTGCCACCCCGCTCTGCCCGCTGACCCCTGCTCTGCTCACTGACTGTGCCCACTGACCCCTGCTCTGCCCACTGACCCCTGCTCTGCCACTGATTTTTCCCACTAACCCCTCCCTGTGCCTACTGACTGTGCCCACTGACCCCTGCTCTGCCCAATCACTGTGCCCATTAACCCCTGCTCTGCCCACTGACCCTGCTCTGCCCACTGACCCTGTCTGCCCATTGACCCCCCACTCTGCCTACTGACCCTGCTCTGCCCACTGACCCCTCCTCTGCCTACTGACCATGCCCACTGACCCCTGCTCTGCCTACTGACCCCAGCTCTGCCCAAACTGACCCTGCTCTGCCCACTGACCCTGCTCAGCCTACAGATTATGCCCACTGACCCCTGCTCTGCCCAATGACTGTCCCACTAACCCCTGCTCTGCCCACTGATCCCACTGCCTATTGCCCACTGACCCCCAGCTGATCGGTTTCCCAGGCAACGAACAGGTCCTGTCCTGGGAGCTAGAAGACAGGTGGACGAGCTAGTGGTGGGTAAGTATCCTCACTGAGGTTTTTTTTTCTTTTTATTAATCACCATGGAGAGGGGGGGTGTGGAAGGGCAGAGGGAGGGGGGTTTCGGGGAGATGGAGGGGCAGAAGGAGGGGGACTGCGGGGAGCGGAGGGGGTCAGGAGGAGACCTCCATCCTGCCCCCCGTATCCATCCTGCCCCCCGCCACCATCCTGCCGCACCGGCTCCATCCTGCCCCGCCGGCTCCATCCTGCCCCCCAACACCATCCTGATCCCCCCGCCACCACCCTTCCCCGCAGGCTCCATCCTGCCCCACCGCATCCATCCTACCCCGCCAGCTCCATCCCGCACTCCCATCACCATCCTGCCCCCCTACTACCATCCTGCCCTGCCGCTCCATCTTCCCCCGCCACCATCCTGCCCTGCCGCTCCATCCTGCCCCGTCATCTCCATCCTGCCTCGCTCGCTCCATCCTGCGCCACTCGCCACCATCCTGCCCCCCCATCCTGCCCCTCCGCTTCCATCCTGCTCCACGTCCGCCCTCCATCCTGCCCTGCCCCCCCACCATCCTGCCCCACCTCCCCACCATCCTTCCCCCCCCGCCACCATCCTGCTCCACTCGCTCCATCCTGCCCCGCTCGCTTGATCCTGCCCTGCTCGCTCCATCCTGCCCCCCTCTGTTCTTGCTCCCCCGGCTCCATCCTGCCCCCCCCCCACCTCCGTCGTGCCCCACTTGCTCCATCTTGCCCCTTCGGCTCCATCTGCTCCTCCGGCTCCATCCTGTGCCACTCAATCCATCCTGCCCCGCTCGATCCATCCTGCCCCACTTTCTCCATCCAGCCCCCCACTGTTCTTGTTCCCCGCTCCATCCTGCCCCGCTGCTCCATCCTGCTTTCCCCCCCGGCTCCATCCTGTCCCCCGGCTCCATCCTGTTCCCCCCGGCTCCATCCTGCCCCCTCCGGCTCCATCCTGCCCCCCCCCCCGCTCCATCCTGCCCCGCTCGCTCCATCCTGCCCCACTCGCTTCATTCTGCCCCCCCGGACAATCCTGCCCCCCCCCCCTCAGCTGATCGGTTTCCCAGGCAACGACAGGTCCTAAAGGCCTGTAGGACCTAGAAGGCGGAGGTGGAGCGTGCCGGCGGACAGGTGAGTATCCTCACTGAGGATTTTTTTTACTTTTACTGTGGAGGACCGGGGGCCAGGAGGAGTGGGGGACCGCAGGGAGCGGAGTATCGCCATATACCATAGTGCTATAGTGCTGCTATTACATGTGCTATAATATACTGCCTTATACCATAGCGCTGCTATACATGTACTGTAATGTACCGACATATATTATAGTGCTGCTTTACATGTACTGTAATGTACCGCCATATACCATAGCGCTGCTATAATACTATGTGATCTGTAATGCTGTTACCGTCATGTATACCATATATAGCATGCTATACATGTGCTGTAATGTCATGCCATATACATAGTGCTGCTATACATGTGCTGTAATTATACCATATACCATAGTCATACATATATACATATATATAGTTCACTCACGTTGACTGAACAAGTTCTGTCAGTCACATTGTCAACTACATACATATTCTAGAATACCCGATGCGTTACAATTGGGCCACCATCTAGTACAAATATAAAAGATAAATTAAATAGTACTTACAATATGTAGATAGCATTTATGTTATTGATGTGACCAGGGCTAGGGGTGCTCGGACATCGGGACTGATGGCTGCTTGGATGGGGAGATCACGGGTGGTTGGGATCCCGGTTCCGTGCCCTGGCTATCATTTGAAGTAGATGGTGGTGGGGGAGAAGGGAGTATTTACAGGGGATCGTGACACCACCTGTAGTTCCCGGTAATATAGGTACGGCGCTGCAAGCCGGCCGCTGAAGTGATGGTGGGTGCAGCAAAGTGTGGGACAGCTCCCTACAGGTGGAGCTATTACCTCAGGGCAGCGGTGAATGAAGATGGTGAGGGAGGGCAGTAGTGATGAGGATTGGTGTTGCAGTTCTTACCCTTCTGCTGAGCTGTTGGTGATGCTGAGCCCTCTGGGCACCGCAATAAGGAAAGCCAAGTCCAAATCAACTTCAACTCCACTTTAATGGTACCGGAAGATGGTGATGGTATACGGTACAGTCTGGTTTATTAGGGGTCAGTCACCAGTTCCAGGTTACCTGTTATGAAGTCTCTAGATGTTCTTCCTTCTATGGCTTTCCGGGCTTAACTTATTCTTCCTCACTTCTACCACACTCGCAGAGCTCTCCACCAGTGCTTTGATCTTCCATGGTGTCCTTTCCCGGATTTAAGAGGAGACCAGACATTCCCACGACATTGGTACTCGGGCCATTACCCCTGTGATCTTGGATCTAATGTGGTCCTGAGGGGCGAGTTACCCTCTGGTGCTGTCAGTAACCCGTTTAGTGATGGGCCTGCAGCTCGTCGGTCGGCAGCTGGAGATAAACGTCCGACTGATTCGGCTACTGCCGAAGCTTCACCAACGTGACCAGCTGGCTCCAACCAGTCCTGGTCTGTTGCCTTCTGCCCTGGTTCCCCATATAAAGATTGGGGTTTCTCTCTGTAGCGTTGCTGTCAGACTAGACCTAGCTGGCTGCCTTCCCAGCACTAACTGAACTAACTGAAACTTTCCCTCCCACTACTCTATCCTAGGCTCCAACCCCACTCCTTCTGGGACCTACTAAATTACCGGCCCCCCTATTCTAAGTGGTGTGGTCCTAGGTGGGTGTAAAAACAGACTCCATAAGGTGAACCCTGAGCATATTTAACAGTAACTTGTATGCTTGCTTGTATTCTTCCCTTTCGGGAGGCACATTGCTTTTAATTTTAACACATTATTATTAAAGTGCAATACTACCCTGTGGCACCTAGTCACAGGGGCACCACATTATAATTAGTAAGGACACATAATATAATATGAATCAGTGATTTATACTTACAAAGTATTGGAAACACTACAATGGACTTTTAATTATGGAATATTTGGACTCATTAAAACATATTCATCCCACATACCCTGTTATGGAATAATATTATGGCCATGTCCAGACACCTCCGCTGTAAGTATTTAGCAGTTTTCCGCTAAATACTTAGGTTTTTTCAGAGAAGCGGAGGTGCGTGTGTGCCGGAGCTTTCTGCGGACGCAGCCCATGGTTACCTGATGTGTATCGTGGTAACCACTTCACACAGCAGGCTGCCTAGTGTCCGCTCGGCTTAAGCGGACACTAGGCAGCCTGCTGTGTGAAATGGTTACCACGATACACATAAGGTAACCATGGGCTGCTTCCGCAGAAAGTGCCGACACACGCGCACCTCCGCTTCTCTGAAAAAAACCTAAGTATTTAGCGGAGAACCACTAAATACTTACAGCGAAGGTGTGTGGACATGGCCTATGATATACCAGGATTCACTGATTGAGACAGTCTTCTATTAGCCTGGGTTCACACTTGGCCATCAGTTTTTTCCACTGTTCTCAATAACTGATCAGTTTTTTTAGGGTGCTTTTTGACCCTCCTGTGCAGCTCTGCGTATTTTGGACCTTGTAATTTTTTCTCTAAACAATGTTCTAAAAAACTGATCTGTTTTTTTTTGTGCCATTTTTTTGCAGGATCAGTTTTCCCATAGGACCCCATGTTAAAAAAAGGATCAGTTTTTTCCCTGCACCCAAAAACGCTGCTTTTTTGGGTCCAGTAAAAAAACTTACACCATTTCAGTCACACTTGAGTGCAGCATCAGTTTTTGGACTTAGAACAAAAAAGTGCAAAAAATCATGCCAATAACAGATCCAAGGCCAATAACTGATCAAGCGTGACCCACCCTTAGTCAAAGTGACTCTGCAGGACTCATCATGTCCATTTTCCACATGGTCTTAAATAAATTTGAGTGACCAACATGTGATACCAGATTTCTCCCGGAAGGTAAAATCTGTGAATATTCCATTGAAATACAAGCTGACTGCCAAAAGTGTTACCTGAAGGTTTATGGTGATCAAATAGTTGCCCTCATTTAGAGAAACAGTATCCTAAAAGAGACAACCGTAAATACAATTTCTCTCTACAATGTGATAGAATCTTTTAATCATACGTTCATATTCCAACATAAATTTCTTCATAATACCTATAACATCTTTGTGTATCTGTGAATATATCTTAGACTACATAATCTTACATGAAAATCTGCTTCAGTCGAAAGATGTATTAACAACCCCGCAGGGATTAATGCTAAAGTCTCAATGTCTGTACAGCACTCGCTATAGTAACTTGTATTTCAACAAGTGTCATCTTTACATATTGTAAAATATTAAAGTCTGAGAGTTCTCAGTGGTTGACACCTTTTAATGTCTAACTGAAAAGATGGTAACAAACAGCAAGCTTTCGAGACTACTCGGGTCTCCTCATCAGGCTCATAATTCTATCTACTGGCTAACACGGTACAAACATATTTTATCTCAGATATAATAGACATTTTACCATTATGTAAGAAAAACAATCCCACTGCATCATAGGAACTAAGCCAAACTGCTAGAAATGTGTACACGTCTCTGATTTCCAGTGACAATAAGCAGAGTTGCAGCTGTGGATTAAAAATGGGCAATTTACTCAGAATCAGCAACAGATTAGTAATTGTAACAAGTGTTTGTCCCCACATGATTTCAGTTTGTCACAACTTATCATTTCTACATTGACGTAAGTTGCAGGCTGTATAAGAAAAGCATGTTTAAAATCGAGTTAGTTACCGAGTATTTTCGCTATAATTTAGTTTGATTTTAAATGTGCAACTTGAGTTTCAGTGGAAAGGTATATCTGAATCCTGTGACAAATACCGTATATACTCGCGTATAAGCCGAGTTTTTCAGCCCAAAATTTGGGCTGAAAAGTCCCCCCTCGGCTTATACGCGAGTATATACGGTAATCCGTATATATACAGCAGCAGCCCCGGAGGTAAAACAGGCCCCCCCATCAAGCTCCAGGGCCCCCCCCCCCTTGCGCGGCAGCCTGTAAAGGAAAATCATACTTATCGCTGTCCCGCGCTGTCCCGCCGCTGCCATCACAATCCCGGTTATCCGCGGTTTCTATGGTGTCAATAGTATGCCCGACATAGAGAACAGTAACCAAAAGCGGATTGAAGCCGGAATCAATTTGTCTCAAACACATGTGAAAAGAATTTTTTATACGTCATGCGCAACTTTGATTTCTTGTAATACTGACTCTTGTGTATCGCGGGGTTCTGCTTAGACTACATAGTGCTGACATGAAAACCTCTGCTTTCAGTCGATGATGTATTAACAGCCCGGGGTTTAATGTAAAGCTCATTGTCTGCTGTTATACAGCACTTGCTGATGTATAACCTGTATTGTCAACAGTGGTGCTATTTACATGGTTGTATATAAAGCTGAGAGCTCATGGTGTATACCTTTTGATGTTAACTGAAAGATGGGTAACAACAGCAAGCTTTGATACACCCGGGTCTCTCATGGTATAATTCTACTACTGGCTAACCATGGTACTAAACCATGGTTTTATCTCATGAGTCTTAATACACATTATATACCTTTGTGAAAACATCCCACTGGCTGCATAGGAATAGTACCAATGCTGCTGAAAATTTGTACCACGTCTCTGATTACCAGTGCATGCGATTCAGCTGTGATTAAACCATGGGCTTACTCGATCTAGCACGGGCGATTGTATTACCAGTGGTTATGTCCTCTAGCTGAGTTCTCATGTTGTGTACACTTATGCTGATTCTAACCATGTGCGTTATATTGCAGGGCTGTATGAAAACATGCTGTTAATATATCGGGTTGTATACACAGTGTTTTGCGCTATAACTGTTAGGTTTGTTTAAATGTCAACTAGGTTTCAGTGGAAAGTAGGTCTGCAATCCTGTGGACACATATAACTTTCTGCATTCCTGGGTGTGGTGCCCCTGCAGTCTGGCTACCACAGATGATATTGCATGTACCATGTTTTGGGAGAATTGAGGTGCCCCTCTGCTGGAAACCCAAAGCATCCAACATTTTCTGAACTTCAACAATAAAGTTGAGGATGGAAGAGACCCTATATGAGCAGACCCCAGCTTCTAGTTGGAAGAAGGAGTTAGGATAGGGAGAGTAGAGGTATGCAAAAGGAGAGGTTCAGTCTGTAGTGGGCCGGGAGGGCGACAAGAGGATCAGCTGCAGTCAGGGCACCAGGCCCTAGGTTAACAGGTTTCCAGGACCTGGTAAAGGACTCTGGAGGGGCTGAACTTTATGCCCAGTAGTTAACAACATAGGACTTTCATAGACACAGTAAGATAAAGGACTAGAGAGTTTTTAGGTCAAACACTGCTCACAGGGTCAATTTTGCCTGCCTGTCTGGAGGTTATCCACTGTACTGAAAGGGAGTACAGGAGAGCTCTAAGTCATCTAGAAACCTGCAACCGAAGTCACAGGAAGGCCACTATACCTTACTCCAGCAGAGTGGCCATCAGTTCTTCCCAGACTGGCAGGACCACAAGCCTGGTGTACAGTGTTCATTTTAGGACATGTGTCATATCTAAAAGTCAAACATCAGAAATACTGTCGGATACCTGAAAAATGATGAGAATGGTCATATCTCAAAGTTGAGAACTAACAACTGACAACTGAGATCTGAAAATTGAGACCTGACAACTGAGACCTGAGATCTGAGAATCACAACTGAGAATAGTTGACACAACTGACACTGAGAATTGAAACTACGAACTGATTCTAACAATCCTGTCTGGAATTTTTGAACACGACTAAAGTGAATTGTACACTGAGAATGGATAAATGATTCTCATACGTCAGTTTTGATAACTGTCCCTGGATTTTTGTCAGACATCGGACTCAAAGTGATTTTTGTACATACTGAGAAGTGTGTGTGTATGTTTAGTCTTTTAGTCAAAGAAAACCATCTCTTAGCATAACCAAACTGAATAGTACAGTGGATAGAGCTACTGTCTATAGAGTTTAGGCTTCTGGGTTCAGAACCAGTGTTTGTAATTTTTTTTTTATAAATTATGTTGGTTACTAGACAACTTTCAGTCATATTCCACTTCGCCGAATTTTGGGGAAATTGTTTGGATTTCCGATCCTGAGATGAATCTGCCATGTTTGGGTCGAATTTGAAATTGGCGAACATATTTGGGGTAGGTTCGCTCATCACTATGTCACAATTACTGTGCTCAGTGATCAGGGCATGCTGAGCTGTCAGTTGAGTGAGTTACAGCTCAGTTGTCTAACCTGGAGCAGGGGTGTGCCAAACTGTTGGTGTTTTGAGTAACAGCTCAGTCATCCAATCCTACACTGGGAGGTGCCTGGTTTCTTAGGTGTTCTTTTTTCCTTGTGATTGCCCAGCTACTTACCTGAACCGTTTGTTACAGAACACTGTCAGTCTTAGCATTCTGCTCAATAGTGCTTGTTGGCCTGAATCTGCGTGAATCTTGGTGTTCTGATCTTTTTTTGCCATACCTCTGACCTCATTTGACCTTCAGTTTTGTCTAAGTTCCTTTGGTCTAATCCACTATTCTCCAATACTCTGACTCAGTACCATGACCTGACCATGCGTCTCTCTATCCTTTTAATGTTTGATGTGGTATCTGATCCCAAAATGCTTGACAACCCCTCGCCTGTAATACTAGCATCACATTGGTGACTAGAGTCACAGTAAGAAAATAAAGTTCTATTATTCAGTGTTAATTACATGCCTCACACTGCTAACACCCTGTTTTATTTATAATAAGCCCTGGAGGCTGATTTCCATGCAGATCAGTGTCCTCCACATAGCATGGAACTGGCTATTTACAATAAGAAAAACAAGAATTTTTAAGACATTGGATTCAAATATCAGGGCATCATTTTATTCAGCTTCCTATAACCTTCATGCCCATGTAGTTGTCATAGGAGGGTTGATCCAAATGACAGATTAATTTTAATTATTCTTTTTTTTTCTATTCAGTGCACAACTGAAGTTTTCTTTACAGGAGCAACAGTTTACATTGAATGGTTAATTACATTGTGTTAAGCGATGTATTCTGAGGTATAGGTATTGGTGTAATCCAAGTGCCCGATTCTTTAGAGTGATATTTCAATCTTAATGATAGATTTGTAGGAGTAAGATACACCTAATTCATCAAGAAATGCATACACCTTAGTGAATAAGGTGAATTTTATCACTAGAATATGCATCAGTACATATTGCCAGAATTGTTACTTCAGTCAGGAGCTGGAGTACATTTATGGCATTAGTCACGCCGCTTTCTGGTGGGCTTTGCTGACCCTCGACCGGCCAATGCTCCACCCACACTGGAGTATCTGTATAGAACTGGTGTGAAAACACCAAACTTATTTGGTCAACTTCTATTTTAAATGAAAATGTTATCACTTTTCAAATTATCCTACACCTGAAAACTGGTAAAATATCTTTAATGAATCAAAGGTTTACAAAGTGAATTGCATTGGTAATTAATTGTTGATATGATTACCTATTTAGGAAATTTTGATTATCAGCTACTGAAAGCTTGCAGTCCTTTGCAAACACTATTGTGTTGCAGGCTTTCATGAAGCTTTCAACTAGGCGAGTCCTCTAGATTGCGAGTGTTTGCTTCGAATATGTGTTGTGTCTTAAAAGGAATCTGTCACAATGTTTTTGCTACCTAATATGAGAGAATCATAGCTGTATCATAAGAAATGTCTGTAACATACTGTGGCTTTACCTGATGAAGGCAGTGACCCGCCGAAACATGTTGTGAGAGCCACAATTGTTGAATAAAGCAGTACTAATAAAAGGATAATTTGTACTTGAATGCTGGATTCATGCACTATACCAAAAAACTGCATGCTTACCTTGGTACTATTGAATTCCCCTTGAGAGTGGTAGGAGATGCAGCTTACAGTGCCGGAGCATAGAGAGTGAAGGACCTACAGTGACGTCACTCCCACATGACCGGCTTAGCCTGAACGCTGGAGGATTGTGCGGTATGTAAGTACACACCAGAGGCCCACACTGTGGTTGTGCAGAGGTGCACAACCACGAAAGGTGAACGATCTCACAACTCTTCTCCCCCTAAAATCCCCAATAGATCACCAGGTACACACAAGGATGCATCTCTGTATGTTTTATTTTTCAATTTTATATATATATATATATATATATATATATATATATATATATATACATATATATACACACATTCTTAATCACTAAACGATCTATAACTACAATGCCATTTTGTCATAGGAAAGCGTCATGTCGTTTTTTTAAAAGCTGTTATAGTGTCGACCATTATTTCCTCTTGTGGTCAGGCGTTCCAAAGTCAGACTGCCCTAACTGTAAAGAGCCTTTTCCTATTTAGGCTGGTTTTACATTGCGTTTTTTTGCAATTCGTGGCTGTCTGTTGTAAAACTGACAGCCACGGATCCGATTTGGTTCCCATGTATCCCTATGAGCACGGATTGGTGCTCTATTGCCGTCCAATTTGTCACTGATCCGATTCTGTCCGATTTTTTGCTGTACCCAAAATCGGAGACTGCTCCGATTTTGGGCACAGTGGACAAAATCATACAGAATTGGATCCGACTCGGTCCGTGGCAATTAACATTGGGGCCTCTGGAGCACGGGTCCAGGAAAACATCGGATCGTTTTCCGGACCCGATTTTAGTGTTCTGAGTATGTTCAGTACACTAAAACTGCTCTGCAAAAAAAAAACTGCAATGTATGTATAAGTGAAATTAACTAACCCAAGTGTTAAAAATAAAAAAAACATCCTCACCTCTCCGGCATGTGTCCCGGCTCTGCGTGCCATCTAGCTCCTAGGGTTTAAGGACCTGGTGGGGTAGGGCTACCTGATCAGCTGATCGGTCACATGACCGCATCAGCTGAGCAGTTTAAATCTCCCACCCACCAAGAACGATCGGCAGGTGGGAGATTTGAACCGCTCAGGTGATGCAGTCATGTGACCGATCAGCTGATCGGGTAGCTCTGCTCCACCAGGTCCTTACAACCATCAGAGCTAGATGGCACGCATCGCGGGGGAACACGCCGGAGAGGTGAGGATATATATTTTTTTTTTTTGTGGGAGTGAAAGTGCCCTGCTTGCCTGCACTTTGCAGGCTCGGGCTTTTCTACGTCCGGATCCATGAAAATCACGGACGCGGACACAAAAATGGAATCCGGAGGCCACATCTGATCCAGTCTTTTCCTGTCCGGGGTTCCTGCAAAAAACAGGATCCCCACAGACAGGAAAAAAACGCAATGTGAAACCTGCCTTAGCTGCCAGAATCACATTTCTTCCACTTCAATACTATGTTGACTTCCACTTCAATGTGGAAACTAGTTAGCTGCTCAATGAGCAGGTGTTTGCTGTGATAGATATAGGGGAGAATAGAACATGGAAGAGCAAGATAATGAGGCAGCTGGAAGGGTGTCAGAAGACTAGCTACAGGGAAGACTATCATGAAGGTCACCCCTAACCTGACTCACACCAACAACTTTAATAAGTTGGTAGATGAGGGGAAAATGAGGGGGTGTCAGTACAAGGGTAGCATTGCAGCAGACACATCCTTTGAACCCCGGAGGATTGCCTCCTCCAGTGAGGAGGACAATAGGAGTACAGAGCAGGCCAGACAGGTGCTGGAAGTGAGAGATTTTACCCCTTCCACCTCTGGCAATTTTCTGGGTTTTTTTTTATTTTGTTTTTCCTCCCCTTTCCTCCCCTTCCTCCAAGAGCCATAAGTTCTTTTTATTTTTCTGTCATTATAGACATACTAGCTGTACTACCCGGCTACGCCCGGGTTAATAAATAACTGATGTTAGCAATAACAAAATAGAATTTGAATATGTCATATTAATGACCTGTAGGAAAATTGAAGCTGAGCTGTGATTGATTGCTATAGGCAGCCTAATAAATCTCCAGCCAACAGTAAACCCTCCCCCCCGGCTGGGCAGTATACGTTACCTCATACATACACATAATAGACAGCTCATGTGACTGATATCTGCCTTAATTCCCTATATGGCACATGTGTTGCACATTGGCTGTTTTTAATCAGATGTTTATTTTTGGAAATTAAAGATAGCACACGTATGAGGCGAGTAGTGTGAGGCGATTTGTGCACATCTGTGTCTGTCTGTGAGGGGTGTGTGTGTCTGGGGTGTGTGTGTCCCTGTGGGGTGAGTGCATGTGTCCCTATAGGGTGTGTATGTGTGTGTGTCCCCGTGAGGGCGGGTCTGTGTGGTGTGTGTATCTCTGTATTGTGTGTGTCTCTTTGTGGTGTGTGTGTGTGTGTGTCCATGTGGGGTGAGTGCATGTGTCCCCATAGGGTGTGTATGTGTGTATCCCTGTGGGGGGGTCTCTTTGTGGTGTGTGTGTCTCTGTGTTGTGTGTGTCTGTTTGTGGTGTGTGTGTGTGTTCTCAGGGCCGGACTGGGACCAGAAAGCAGCCCTGGAAAACAAACCCCACCAGCCCACACACTATATCACCCATTAGCCCCGATCATTGAAGTTTGCTTTTAAAGAGAACCTGTCACTTCCATTAAGCCCCCCAGGCTATCACTACCTGCCCCTGCATCTTCCTATTACTTCTCTAACTATCCTTTCTGTGCTAAATGTGCCCTGTGTCTGCGTAATAAAAGCTTTTTATCACTCAAACGCATCATTTCCGGCACTCCGCAGGCCGGACTTCAGGCTGCACAGTAAGCATGCTCTACGAAGCACATTACGTCAGCTCATCTGTGATGATATCTGTGATGAGCTAACATAATATGCTCCACAGAGCATGCGCAATGCGCAGCTCTGTGGATGAGTACTGGAAATTACAACACTCGGCGTCATACCCACCATTCTGCAGAGCGGAGCTAGCCAGGCTGGGGGCCGGGGGTGCACATTTGGATGTCAACATCACGCCCATCGGAGCATGATAGACTATACAGGAGGCGGCCATGGGACACAGAGAGAACGCCCAGGGGGTCTAGCAATGGTAGCCCCCTGTTCATTATCATACTAATGAGTGAGTGATAAAAAGCTTTTATTACACAGACACAGGGCACATTTAGCACAGAAAGGGATAGTTACAGTAGTAATAGGAAGGTGCAGGGACAGGTAGTGATAGTCTGGGGGCTTTATGGAGCGGACAGATTCCCTTTAAGTTGCCGTGGCCTCATCACTTTCTTAAAGGAGTTATTTGAAGAGCCACATGTGAATGGTGCAGCAGAGTGTACAATCTACCACATCTCCATTCACATGGTGATCCACAAAGCCACATTTCTCAGGATTGTGGAGTCCCAGCAGTCAGATACACAGTGAAGGGAAAGTCATCACCTGTACAGAAAGGAAGTGATGACTCCATATTAGGGATAATCAAATTAAGCAACATTTAAATGCTGAAAATCAAAGTTCAAAACCACCTCTCTGAAAAAAGGACAGGAGAAGTGGTACTGTACAGTGTATATATACAGAATAATACAGATACTGAGGATTACACCCAGTATACAGGACAGGAGAAGTGGTACTGTGCAGTGTATATATACAGAATAATACAGATACTGAGGATCACCCCCAGTATACAGGACAGGAGAAGTGGTACTGTGCAGTGTATATATACAGAATAATACAGATACTGAGGATCACACCCAGTATACAGGACAGGAGAAGTGGTACTGTGCAGTGTATATATACAGAATAATACAGATGCCAAGGATTACACCCAGTATACAGGACGGGAGAAGTGGTACTGTGCAGTGTATATATACAGAATAATACAGATACTGAGGATTACACCCAGTATACAGGACAGGAGAAGTGGTACTGTGCAGTGTATATATAGAGAATAATAGAGATACTGAGGATTACACCCAGTATACAGGACAGGAGAAGTGGTACTGTGCAGAGTATATATACAGAATAATACAGATACTGAGGATTACACACATACGCACATGCAGCCTGCCCTCTCACACACACACACGTAGCAGCCTGCCACAGCCCCCACACACATGCACCAGCCTACCCAGTCAACCACACAAATGTAGCAGCCTGATCCAGCCCCCACACACATGCAGCAGTCTGTCTCGGCCCCCCACACACACATGTAGCAGTCTGCCCCAGCCCCCACACACACGTAGCAGCCTGCCCTGGCCCCTACACACACAGCTGCCTTACCCGGCCCCCACATGCACGTAGCTGCCTGCCTCAGCCCCCACTCACACGTAGCGCCTGCCCAGGACCCCACACGCATGTAACAGCCTGCCCCGGCCCCACACACATGCAACAGCCTGCCCTGACCACCACACACAGAAGCCAGTCCTCCCCACACACACACAGCAACCTGCCCCGGTCCCCACACACATGGAACAGCCTGTCCTCAAACACACACATGCAGCCTGTCCTCACACACAGACACACACACAGCGGCCTGTCCTCACACACACTCACACATACACACACAGCAGCCTGTCCTCACACACACTCACACATACACACAGCGACCTGTCCTCACACACACACAAATACACACACAACAGCCTGTCTCAAACACACTCACACATACACAGCAGCCTGTCCTCACACACAGACACACAAATACACAAAGCGGCCTCTCACACACACTCACACACACACAGTGGCCTGTCCTCACACGCACTCACACATACACACACAGCGGCCTGTACTCACACACACTCACACATACACACACAGCGGCCTGTCCTCACACATACACACACAGCGGCCTGTACTCACACACTCACACATACACACACAGCGGCCTGTACTCACACACACTCACACATACACACACAGCGGCCTGTCCTCACACATACACACACAGCGGCCTGTACTCACACACACTCACACATACACACACAGCGGCCTGTACTCACACACACTCACACATACACACACAGCGGCCTGTCCTCACACATACACACACAGCGGCCTGTCCTCACACGCACTCACACATACACACACAGCGGCCTGTACTCACACACACTCACACATACACACACAGCGGCCTGTCCTCACACATACACACACAGCGGCCTGTACTCACACACACTCACACATACACACACAGCGGCCTGTACTCACACACACTCACACATACACACACAGCGGCCTGTCCTCACACATACACACACAGCGGCCTGTACTCACACACACTCACACATACACACACAGCGGCCTGTCCTCACACATACACACACAGCGGCCTGTACTCACACACACTCAAACATACACACACAGCGGCCTGTCCTCACACATACACACACAGCGGCCTGTACTCACACATACACACACAGCGGCCTGTCCTCACACATACACACACAGCGGCCTGTACTCACACACACTCACACATACACACACAGCGGCCTGTACTCACACACACACATACACACACAGCGGCCTGTCCTCACACATACACACACAGCGGCCTGTACTCACACACACTCACACATACACACACAGCGGCCTGTACTCACACACACTCACACATACACACACAGCGGCCTGTCCTCACACATACACACACAGCGGCCTGTACTCACACATACACACACAGCGGCCTGTCCTCACACACACTCACACATACACACACAGCAGCCTGTCCTCACACGCACTCACACATACACACACAGCGGCCTGTACTCACACACACTCACACATACACACACAGCGGCCTGTCCTCACACATACACACACAGCGGCCTGTACTCACACACACTCACACATACACACACAGCAGCCTGTCCTCACACATACACACACAGCGGCCTGTACTCACACACACTCACACATACACACACAGCGGCCTGTCCTCACACACACTCACACACACACAGTGGCCTGTCCTCACACGCACTCACACATACACACACAGCGGCCTGTCCTCACACACAGACACACATACACACACAGCGGCCTGTCTCACACACAGACACACATACACACACAGCGGCCTGTCTCACACACAGACACACATACACAGCAGAGTGTCTCATACACACTCACACATGCACAACAGCCTGTCCTCACACACATACAAACAAATACACACAACAGACTGTCATCACACACAGACACACAAACACACACAGCGCCTGCCCTCGCACACAGACATACAAACACACAGCAGCATGACTCACACACAGACACACAAATACACACGCAGCTGCCTGTCTTACACACACACACACACACACACAAATACACACACAGCAGTCTGCCCTGCCCCACCCCCACCCCACACATCTCAGGTCAGACAGATAAAAGTGAAAGTATCTTGCCTTAGCTTTGCTTGTTGTCCCGCACTGCAGCCCCCGGGTCCGCAGCTGAGACAGATCACAGGAGGAGTGAGGAGGCGACTCAGTCTATGACTGTGACAGTCACAGGCTGCTGACTGCTGCCTGCAGGCCAGCTCCACTGCCTGCACACGGGCCCACTTGGTAATAGCCTGGGTGGCTGCGATCCGTTTCTTGGGCGGGAGAGCAGAGTGTGTGCTCTCTCCGCTCACAAAGAACGTGCTATACAGCCTGCGCTCTCCTTAAGAGCCGCTGTCAGGGCTGCCCGCCCGCCTACTGGGTGTGAGTCTGTGTGCCAAGAGGTAGCGGCCGGAGTCCTTCACCAGACCCGGCATGTCGGCGGGTGGCGGGCGGCCGCTGCAAAATCATTGAAAAGTTGGCCTGCGGCTGGAGGAGCGGGCGCTGTGGCCCCGCCCACTCCACAACCACCGGCCCATCGGGAGAAGTCCAGAATCTCCCGCCTGTCAGTCCGGGCCTGGTGTGTCTGAATGTATATGTGTGTATGAAAGTATGAATAATAATAAGGCAGAATGATAGGTGATCTAGTGAAATACAGTCTACCCTTTAACAAGGAGTCACCTATCTCAAGAGATTCACTAACTGTACATCGTCCCTTATAAGAAATAAATGTTAACAAGTATTTAAGCCAGTAACTTTATGTATGAATTCAATCTCTATTGCAGTTCAACTAAGCATGTAATTACATTACTTTTATTTGTATACTCTTGCTTTTTCAAAATTGATAACTGTAAAACCCAATAAAAATGACTTGAATACAGTCAGTATATATGTTCCCTGTCCTGGTATATATGGCCCCACCCTGGCATGTTTGTCTCAAATCTGGTATATATGGTCCCCCATTCTGGTATATGTGCTCCCTCCTAATATAAGTTCCCACTCCTAGTATCCATGACTCCAACTTGGTATCCATGCCCCTCATCCTGGTATACATGTTCCCATACTCTTATCCAAGCCACCCATCCAGGTATAATTGTCTCCATCCTGATATCCATGCCCCATCTTGGTACCCATGCCCCCATTATGTGTATATGTGTCCCCTTCTGATATATATGTCCCCAATCCTGGCATTCATACCCCAATCCTGCTATTTATGCCCCCTCATGATATAAATGTCCCCCATCTTGGTATCCATGCCTCCATCCTTGTATCCATGCCCCCAACCTGGTATATGTGCCCCCTTCTGAAATATATATGTCCCCAGTCCTGGTATCCATGCCCCCATGCTGGTATATAATCCCCCTCCTGATATATAAGTCCCCTATCCTAGTGTACATGTCCCCCATTCTGGTATCTTTGTTCCCCATCCAGGTATCCATGCCCCTATCCTGGTGTATCTGCCCCCTCCTGATTTATATGTTCCCCACCCTGGTACACATGTCCCCTATCTTTGTATGCATGTCCCCCACCCTGGTATATGTGCCCCCTCCCAAAATATATGTCTTCTATCCTTGTATCCATGCCCCATCCTGATATATATGTCCACCATCATGGGACAACAATCTACCATCCTTGTACATAGCCCCCCATGGCTTACCGAGGGGGGTTGCAGGGGTGCATGATATGGTTTTCAATAGTCCATGGAGGGTGGGGTCAAAGCCAGGAGCTGTGGGTGGTGAGAAAGTATCTGTGTGTGTGTCTGTGTGCTTGTGTCTGTCTGTGTCCGCTTATTTGTGCTGCATTTGTTATGTGCGTTTTACCTCCTTTGTTTTTACAAAGCTGTAAAAAAAAAAATCTTATTGAGGAAGGCTGCAGGGGTGCATGACATGGTTTTCACTGGTCAATGGAGGGTGGGGGCAAAGCCAAGAACTGGGGGGGGTTGCAGCATCATCCGGTGGGCGCCACCTTTATTATATCACAGCATGCATTTCCGTCGCCAAACTGCAATACATGATCATGCGCAGACTTACAGAAAATGGCCACGGATTGCGGTCTGTGCATGCTCCGCCTCCACGGTCATTCTCTGGAAGTGAGGACACGGGCATGTATTGCAGCTTGGCGATGACAATGCATGCTGGGACATAATAAAGGTGGTGGCCACTGGATGATGCCGCGACTCTCCCGCAGGTCTTGGCTATGCTCCATAGGGGATATATATATATATATGTATATATAATATATACATACACCGTATATACTTGTGTATAAGCCGACCCGTGTGTAAGCCGACCCCCCTACTTTTGCGCCCAAAACCTGGGAAAACCTATTGACTCGTGTATAAGCTGAGGGTGGACCCCAGCACAGGTATACAGCCCCCAGCAGTGTGGTATACAGCAGCCCCAGAGGTATATACAGCAGCCTCAGTGGTAGTATACAGCAGCAGCCCCAGTGGTATATACAGCAGCAGCCCCAGTAGTTAGTATACAGCAGCCCCAGTGGTATATACAGCCCCAGTGGTAGTATACAGCAGCCCCAGTGGTATATACAGCCCAGTGGTAGTATACAGCAGCCCCAGAGGTATATACAGCCCCAGTGGTATATACAGCCCCAGTGGTAGTAGACAGCAGCCCCAGTGGTATATACAGCCCCAGTGGTAGTATACAGCAGCCCCAGTGGTATATACAGCCCCAGTGGTAGTATACAGCAGCCCCAGAGGTATATACAGCCCCAGTGGTATATACAGCCCCAGTGGTAGTATACAGCAGCCCCAGTGATATATACAGCCCCAGTGGTAGTATACAGCAGCCCCAGTGGTATATACAGCCCCAGTGGTAGTATACAGCCCCAGTGGTAGTATACAGCAGCCCCAGAGGTATATACAGCCCCAGTGGTAGTATACAGCAGCCCCAGTGGTATATACAGCCCCAGTGGTAGTATACAGCAGCCCCAGTGGTATATACAGCCCCAGTGGTAGTATACAGCAGCCCCAGTGGTATATACAGCCCCAGTGGTAGTATACAGCAGCCCCAGAGGTATATACAGCCCCAGTGGTAGTATACAGCAGCCCCAGTGATATATACAGCCCCAGTGGTAGTATACAGCAGCCCCAGAGGTATATACAGCCCCAGTGGTATATACAGCCCCAGTGGTAGTATACAGCAGCCCCAGTGATATATACAGCCCCAGTGGTAGTATACAGCAGCCCCAGTGGTATATACAGCCTCAGTGGTAGTATACAGCAGCCCCAGAGGTATATACAGCCCCAGTGGTTGTATACAGCAGCCCCAGTGGTATATACAGCCCCAGTGGTAGTATACAGCAGCCACAGAGGTATATACAGCCCCAGTGGTAGTATACAGCAGCCCCAGTGGTATATACAGCCTCAGTGGTAGTATACAGCAGCCCCAGTGGTATATACAGCCCCAGTAGTAGTATACAGCAGCCCCAGTGGTATATACAGCCCCAGTGGTATATACAGCCCCAGTGGTAGTATACAGCAGCCCCAGTGGTATATACAGCCCCAGTGGTAGTATACAGCAGCCCCAGTGGTATATACAGCCCCAGTGGTAGTATACAGCAGCCCCAGTGGTATATACAGCCCCAGTGGTAGTATACAGCAGCCCCAGAGGTATATACAGCCCCAGTGGTAGTATACAGCAGCCCCAGTGGTATATACAGCCCCAGTGGTAGTATACAGCAGCCCCAGTGGTATATACAGCCCCAGCGGTAGTATCCAGCAGCCCCAGAGGTATATACAGCCCCAGTGGTATATACAGCCCCAGTGGTAGTATACAGCAGCCCCCAGGGGGTATATAGCAGCCCCCAAATGCTGGCACTCGCCCCCCTTGTAAGGGCCCCCCCCCTCGCTGCTTATCTTACCATCCCGGTCTTCTGCTCAGCGCCGCTCCTCGGTGCTCCGTTCTTCATGCTCCGTCCTCGCTGCATCCGGGATCCCCGGCTGTCGCGCGATGACGTCATATGCCTGCGATGGCCGGAGATCCCGGATGTAGCAGGACGGAGCACCGAGGAGCGGCGCTGTGCAGAAGACCGGAATGGTAAGATACGCAGCGGGGGGGGGGGGGGCCCTTACAAGGGGGGAGAGTGCCAGCATTTGGGGACATATATATGCACTGCTTCCCCTGCCGCTGATTGACAGGGGGAAGCAGTGCATATATAATGAGCGGCCCTACCGTATTGACCCGTGTATAAGCCGAGGGGGAGACTTTTCAGCCCAAAAGTCAGCCGGGCTGAAAAACTCGGCTTATACACGAGTATATACGGTATATATATAATATATATATATATATATATATATATAAATTTGATTGATTTTTTTTGGCAAAAAAAAGCCCTAGATTCCTCCCATCAGTGAGAACGGACTGGGAATGAGGCATGGAACGCATGTTTGCGTTCCACAGAAGCGCCGGACCGGAAGTGACGTCGCGGAACGATACGCACGTCACTTCCTGGGGCGGGGGACGCCTGATGATCGGGAAATACGGTCATAAAAGGCTGCGGGATGGCCCGGCGGCGTTCTTCACACTCAGACCACCGAGCTATGCTGGGTAAGTGCACAGGGGGCTGTAGCACCTAAGGAGGACTGATACTATATATGTAAGTTTCGGTGCTTTGCACCAAATGACATAGCTGATAGAAAGTAACATCTAATGTCTTGTTTACAGAGACATATACCATCATAAGGGGCACCTATTATTAGGACCCCATTGAGAACAGAGCCACACATCCCCTGATGAGGATTGTGAATCCGAAACGCGTAGGGAGTGGAGCATGGTGGTGATACATGATCTATTTTGAGAGTTCTACATCAGGCTTTCACTGGCAAAAGGACCTCCTGAAATGAAGTAACTCTAATTTGTACCTACACTGATGGAAAGAAGCCGGTGAGACCTTTCCTATATATAGGGGAAGTGGGCTTTATTTGATTTCCATATGCAGGGATATGTGTAAGTTACTGTGGGGTGCAAGGAATGACACCAGCATATATGTAACTGACATAAAGGTTTGAAGGTGAACTATAATGAGGGGCAGGTTGAGCTCTATGGATAACACCTTTGAATAAAACACAGCTCCTAATATGATAACGGAGCTTATTTATATAGTGTGACACTTGGGCACTGTTTGAAATTATATGTATAGTTTGTGAGACGATCTAGTCTTTTAAATATTTCATTAAACGTTAAGTTTTAACATCTTAACACTGATTCAGCTGATGAATGGTCAAAATCTATCTCCCTAAGTGAAACAGGAAAGAAATTATCACTTAGGAGAACTGTTATCCTGCTATCTAGTTTAATCAATAAAATAGGCAAATGGCTGGTTTCCTATCAGGAGACTTTAATACGGAAAAGTGGTTTGCTGAGGCGAAAGAGGTCTTCTCAGAGAGGGAGTTTGTTCAAAAAAAGTACTCCACTACCCTGACAGGAGCATTTAAAGAATTGACCAAAATCTATAAAGACAGAATTATCTCTTGGTGGGAAGTTCAGTCCCTAGAGAGTTATATAAGGGAAGGGATAGTCCCCAGGTATTTGAGAATAACCCTTACACCGGGTTATAGGTATAAAAACCCCGAATTGGCCACAAAATGGGAGAAAGAAGCAACAGATAGCTCTATTAGATTAATGAAATTACTGCTGGAGGAGGAGAAAAAACAGTTGGGGAAACTGGATGAAAGCCTCAAGGAACAGAAAGAGATCACTAAGAAATTTTCAGGGGAAGCGGATTTTGCCTCAAAAGAGACTATTCTGCAGAGTACCCTTGAAAAATTCCAATACCACCTCAAGAAAAGAAAACATAAATTCTATCTGAGGGATCTGCAGGATTTCAAAAATAATAGAGCATATGTATATACACCTAAGGGGGCACACAGTGGCCAACCAGACACAGAACCAGAGGACTACTCTACAGGGACAGATACATCAGAAGCAGAGGGGTGAGGAACCGGAAAAACTGGTAAGAATAAAAAGAGGGGAAAGGGACATCAGGCTTTCACTGGCAAAAGGACCTCCTGAAATGAAGTAACTCTAATTTGTACCTGCACTGATGGAAAGAAGCCGGTGAGACCTTTCCTATATATAGGGGAAGTGGGCTTTATTTGATTTCCATATGCAGGGATATGTGTAAGTTACTGTGGGGTGCAAGGAATGACACCAGCATATATGTAACTGACATAAAGGTTTGAAGGTGAACTATAATGAGGGGCAGGTTGAGCTCTATGGATAACACCTTTGAATAAAACACAGCTCCTAATATGATAACGGAGCTTTTTTATATAGTGTGACACTTGGGCACTGTTTGAAATTATATGTATAGTTTGTGAGACGATCTAGTCTTTTAAATATTTCATTAAACGTTAAGTTTTAACCTTTTAACACTGATTCAGCTGATGAATATTTTTGGTTGCTAGCCATATATAACTAGGCAGCTGGGGGCTGGAATCCTCAGAAAGGTGGAAGCTCAAGAATTCTGGGCCCTGCTCACTGAGAATTATAGCCATCAGCATTAATAGAAGTGCCATATCTGAGTATGTGCCTGATACTTCAAATTGCCCTAGTGCTGGAGCCAAAGAGGTAATAAAGGGGTTAATGCCAGCTTTGCATTGGCAGCTGGCACTAAGTTCGAGGTTCCTGATGTCGGGCCAATGATTGTCCCAGCCATAAAAAATCTCTAAGTAAATAATAAATAATACACCACACAGAGACAAACCATTTACACTGTGTGCAGAATTATTAGGCAAATAAGTATTTTGATCACATGATACTTTTTATACATGTTGTCCTACTCCAAGCTGTATAGTCTTGAGAGCCAACTACCAATTAAAGGGATCCTGTCACTTCCAAAACACCTCCTAAGCTATCAAAACATGTCCCTGCACCATCCTATCACTAATCTCACAATCCTTTTGTCTCCTAAAAGCATCCTGTGAAAGTTGGAGAAAAACGTTTTAATACTTACTCATTAGTGATTATAATTAGCAGGGGCCATATTCTTTAGTCACCAGGGGGTGTTCTTTTGCAGCTCCAGGATCCAGCCCTCTCTCTGTCTCTGCTGCTGTGAAACTGAAACTGAAGGCAGGACTAATAATTTGCATTCTGTGAGTGATAGAGAGGGGGGAGGGAAATGCCTGCACATCACAGCAAACACACAGAGATAGGGTGGATCCTGGAGCTGCAAAACAGCCCGCCCTGGTGACTAAAGAATATAGTCACTGCTAATTATAATCACTAATGAGTGAGTATTAAAATGTTTTTATGCACTTTCACAGGATGCTTTTAGGAGACAAAAGAAGTGTGAGATTAGTGATAGAATACTGCAGGGACATGTTTTGCTAGCTTAGGAGGCGTTCTGGAGGTGACAGGATCCCTTTAAGTAAATCAGGTCATGTGCATCTCTGTAATGAGGAGGGGTGTGGTATAATGACATCAACACCCTATATAAAGTGTGCTTAATTATCAGGCAAATGCCTCTCCTTACGTACAATGGGTCAGAAGAGAGATTTGACGGGCTCTGAAAAGTCCAAAATAGTGAGATGTCTTGCAGAGGGATGCAGCAGTCTTGAAATTGCCAAACCTTTGAAGCGTGATCACCGACCAATCAAGAGTTACATGGCAAATAGCCAACAGGGTTGCAAGAAGCGTGTTGGGCAAAAAAAGTACAAAATAACTGCCCGCGAATTGAGGAAAATCAAGCGTGAAGCTGCCAAGATGCCATTTGCCACCAGTTTTGCCATATTTCGAAGCTGCAACATTACTGGATTATCAAAAAGCACAAGGTGTGCCATACTCAGGGACATGGCCAAGGTAAGGAAGGCTGAAAAACGACCACCTTTGAACAAGAAACATAAGATATAACGTCACGACTGGACCAAGAAATATCTTAAGACTGATTTTTCAAAGGTTTTATGGACTGATGAAATGAGAGTGACTCTTGATGGGCCAGATGGATGGGCCAGAGGCTGGATCAGTAAAGGGCAGAGAGCTGCACCCCGACTCAGACGCCAGCAAGGTGGAGGTGGGGTACTGGTATGGGCTAATATCATCAAAGATGAACTTGTGGGTCCTTTTCGGGTTGAGGATGGAGTGAAGCTCAACTCCCAGACCTACTGCCAGTTTCTGGAAGACAACGTCTTCAAGCAGTGGTACAGGAAGAAGTTGGTATCGTTCAAGAAAAACATGATTTTCATGCAGGACAATGCTCCATCACATGCATCCAACTACTCCACAGCGTGGCTGGCCAGTAAAGGTCTAAAAGAAGAAAAAATAATGACATGGCCCCCTTGTTCACCTGATCTGAACCCCATAGAGAACCTGTGGTCCCTCCTAAAATGTGAGATCTGCAGGAAGGGAAAATAGTACACCTCTAGGAACAGTGTCTGGGAGGCTGTGGTGGTTGCTGCACGCAATGTTGATCGTAAACAGATCAAACACCTGACAGAATCTATGGATGGAAGGTTGTTGAGTGTCATCATAAAGAAAGGTGGCTATATTGGTCACTCATTTTTTTTTGTGTTTTGTTTTTGCATGTCAGAAATGTTTATTTTTACATTTTGTGCAGTTATATTGGTCTACCTGGTGAAAATAAACAAGTGAGAATATATTAGGTTTTTATTAAGTTAAGTTAAAATAAACAAGTGAGATGGGAATATATTTGGTTTTTATTAAGTTGCCTAAGAATTCTGCACATTAATAGTTACCTGCACAAACAGATATCCTCCTAAGATAGCCAAATCTAAAAAAAAACCACTCCAACTTCCAAAAATATTAAGCTTTGATATTTATGAGTCTTTTGAGTTGATTGAGAACATAGTTGTTGATCAATTATAAAAATAATCCTCTAAAATACAACTTGCCTAATAATTCTGCACACAGTGTATTTGGAAAACCAACATAATGATAATCCTCTTTACTACTCCCCTATAAACCCTCCATGATCCTCTGTGATGTCCTCTCACAGCGGGATTGGAAACTGACTGAACTCCAGCTACCGCTGCGAGCAGAATGATGTTACAGTCTGGGTCACCTGAGTTCAGCTACAGCTCTGAACTCAGATGACTTTTCCTGCATCACCCCACTGAGTTTTGGGTCCCGTGGAAGGTTGAGCCAAGTTTATAACTTTTTAAAAAGACAACTGATGAATCAGGTTAAAGCATTTAAAATCACTAAATGCCACATACAAAGAGGAAAAAGGGAAAAAAGGAGATTTTTGTGTACTCACCATAAAATCCTTTTCTCTTAGCCTCTAATTGGGGGACACACCTAGACATGGATGGGTCTGTGTCAATATGGTCCCGGTCCACGCGAATATAGTCAGCCACGACGGAAGCTTGAACTGCATGCCACACGGTCTGTGTCCCCCAATGAGGCGAAGGAGAAAAAAACAGGAGACCACATATAAAATAGGGTTCAAAAAGTAAAAAAATAGAATAATCAATTGGGTGTAAAAAAGATAACAAAAAAGAGCAAAACACTCAAAACTGGACAAAAACAAGTGCAGAGTAAAAGATGAATCGAAGTCTCACTGAGCTGTTTGTGGAATCATAGACTTACTATTGAAGCCGTAGACAGCTGTGTGCGTGCCACTCATGCCACAGCTGCAAACCTCAGAGTGGTATTTTGACTCATTGGTGGAGGACCAGACCCGCACCGATAAACAGCACTGTGCACCACCTGTCATATAAAAAAACCTTTATATAGTGATAGTAACCTAAGTTGCTAATATCCAGTAAAATCTACACAGGCAAACTAATAACAACACCTAAAATGACACCAGTGTGAAACTAGCATAGTGTTATCATTGACATGGGCCATGTACCACTTCTTCAGGTCCTACAACAAGATACCAGGTTCACTAAACCTTGTGCAAGGACTGTTGGCTCTTAACTAGCTAAACATGGATGCACCATCTTTATTTAGTAACTTAGCCAACATACTAAATATTATATTGCTTAAAACATACAAAAAAATCCCAATAGTTTTTCTTGTTTGGATTTTCCTATTTTCAGGGAAAATGTGAATTGTTTTATCAGAAAGTTTTATGGTATTTAAATACACTTACAAAATCTAATTTTCCATCATGAAAAATTATCATTTCAAGGCAAGAGTAAAGCCACATTTCACAAGTGAAATTCTATATATCTATTTTGTTTTCCACCTGCTTTATGCATCAAGTGGCTACAATTGTGCTCTGAGGTTAACCATATCATTGCCACCACTATGCAAAACTTGCGTTTTTACAAAACTGGTATTATTTTAGGACTTTGATAAATACGTATAGATAAAATTCACATTATATAATAGTGGAAACATAAAATAGTAAATGCATATTCTAGGCAATCAGCATGGTAACTTGAAGAGAAAGAATGTATTTGGCAATACATGATTGGATAATAGTTATTAGAATGCAGGTTCACCTAGTAGGGTCAAAGGGCTGAGTACCCACATAGGAAATCTGAAAAAGCACTTTTGTTCCCAAAGGAAACTAAATGAATTGAACAGTGTTACAGCTGATAGCTTTCTGGTTTCATGTTCTATCTTTAAAATAAATGTTACAATTTAACATATATCATTGCACTTCTCCTATGAGCTTGACGTGAATTTGGCAGTGCTTCTATGTATCCCTATAGTCAATAAGATTAAAATCCTAATAGGTAATTCTGTTTTGAGAAATTATACCATTTTCTAATAGCCTCATTGAGTTTCTGAGGAAGCATCTTCATTTCCCATTGACATTGTAGCGTGCCAAGCATTCACAGATCCATGTGTGTGGCATTAAGTCATAGGCTTTCCTGTAGTCAATTCAGGTTGTGCTGAGATTGGCCTGTCTTGATCTTGAGTATTGAGCAATTGCTTTATCTACAAGCAGCTGGTGCTTAGAGCCTCTGGTGTTGTTCCCAATGCCTTTCTGAGCTGGATTCATGTACTGATTTGTATAATTCTGTAGCTTGCTGGCTATAACACCTGACAGGAGTTTCCATGTTGTTGTGAGGCAGGTTATTGGGCGATAGTTGGATTGAATTGTTTCTTTGTTGGTTCCCTTCATGGTCAGCACTGTTATTCCTTGTACTAGCCAAGCCGGATGGTGGCATGTTCCTAGCAGTTCGTTCATCTGTTTTGTCAGGCGTTCATGTACCACTGTTAATTTCTTTAGCCAGTAGGTGTGGATCATGTCTGGACCAGGTTCTGTCCAGTACTTCATGTTATTGACATGTTGTTGGATGTTTGCTTCTGTAATGATTGCTGGTTGTTCTTCTAGGTGGTTGCTGTGTTTCATTCTCCCATATGTATAATACAAAATAATATTGTTGTACTGTGTTAGCCAGAAAAATCGATGTAAATACTTAAATCCCAAAAAAAAGGTTGAGAAAAGTATTATAGGAGTGATACCTTTATTGGCTAACAAGAAAAATTATATTTGTAAGCTTTCAGAGCTCAAGGCTCCTTCTCCCATATGTACCTCCAGTATTGTTCAGTCTCTGCTATTGGGAGAGTTGCTTCCTCTGTGCTTCTACTCTGCAGTTGAGATTACACCTTTGATGGTTCTTTGGAGAACAGGGCATATATCTTCTTGGCCTCAGGCTCTTTAGTGTATTTTCCTAGTCTTGCAGCAAGTGCTGTGAGCCTTTGTTTAGCAGTCTCTAGGGTTTCATATGGAGTCAGGCCTTTGTACTTGTCCAGCTTGATCCTAATTTTGATGTTCACACCCTTCTGTACTTCTCTTAATTGGTTAACTTCTCTTCGTGTCCACTTGATCTTTGTTTCCATTCTTCTTTTCTAAGGTGGGCACAAACTTCTGTTATTCTTGTTGGTTGTATAGCCAAGCATTTCCAGGATCACAGAGGCAGTGGCATAGATCAGTTTATTAGTTTGAGTTATGGCAGTGGTAGGTATTAATGCAAGTGCTCTATTGGCATTTTTTAGTATATTTCTCTGCTGATCCTTGGCAGTCGATCTTTGGGGTTGATGGGGTTGATTTAATATATCTAGGATTTTCTGTTTCAGAAAAGTTGCTGTAATCTCTAGTTGCCAGATTGGATCATGATTTTCAGTAGGTTGCACATGTTATTCTTCCAGGTCTTCCTGTAGTGTGGATGTGCAGTGGAGTTGATCTCTCTCAAATTGTGATGATAATTTTCTCTTTATGACATTGAAACGGTAGGTGACTAGTTGTTTCTCAATCAATGGACAAGCAGATCTTGGATCCATTGTTTCTTCATACGCTTCATATATCCTTTCTCATTTACTCTGCTGTTGTAGTAGCATTTTATCAGATCCAGGTTGTCTTGCCTTGTCCATGTATGGTTTGTTTCAGTTGCCCATTTATTATTTGAGTGTCCTGATGCCTCAACATCTAAATGAAAAGGGGAACGAAAGCGCAAATAGTGTCTTATGTTATGGTAGGAAAACTAATATCACTGCTCACCTTGTAAGGTTGTGAGACCCACAACCAGTATATGCACATGTTGCAGTTGCCGCTGGACCCAAACTCCATGCAATCGCTGTGACTGTAGTAATAGTCCCAAATGGATGGTGCCTCTTGTCCCACGCACACTGTCGATAATACACCGTGCCATAAATCCAGGAGGTAAAAGTAATGGGGCTTTTAGTCTCTACGCGTTTCAGAGCGCTTCCATATTCCTTTATAGGAGTGAAACGAGTAGAGCTTAAAGGCACCAATAGTTTTACCTCGTCGATTTATGGCTGAGTTTGTTATCAGCAGTGTGCGCGACACAAGAGGCACCGTCCATTTGGGTTCCTCAACATCTGACCTCATTAATCAGGGCAACATCCGAGCCGGCATGACCATCTGCGTTCGTGACACTGATATTTATTTTATACTTATTGGTCTTGCCCAAGGAATCCTACTGGTATATATATATATTCCATAAGTGAAAAAATTGTGGATTTTATTCCCAGGACCACAACGTTTTGGTTTAGTGTGAAGCCTTTCATACTAAGTATATATATATATATATATATATATATATATATATATATATACTAGCTGTGAGCCCGATGCGATTGCATCGGGATTCTAGAATCTGTGTATAGAGCATTGCTTGGGCTGCTGCAACGAATCTCAACGCCCCCTTGGCGGGCATTGCGAGTGAGTCGCGTGGGCGATGCGCGCCCACGAACAAAGCCACGGAGGTAGCGGCGTGTGCGAGTGAAGTTGCTACGGCAATTATATAATAGACTAGATGGTGGCGCGATTCTAAAGAATCGGGTAGTCTAGAATCTATATAGAGTTTATTTAGTAATAGGGGAGTGCTGTGAAATTAATTGTGTGTATACAGGCGGCTCAGTGGTTGGCACTGTATACGGTGGCTCAGTGGTATCACTGTATATGGTGGCTCAGTGGTTAGCACTGTATATGGTGGCTCAGTGGTTAGCACTGTATATGGCGGCTCAGTGGTTAGCAGAGTATACGGCGGCTCAGTGGTTAGCACTGTATATGGTGGCTCAGTGGTTAGCACTGTATATGGTGGCTCAGTGGTTAGCACTGTATATGGTGACTCAGTGGTTAGCACTGTATATGGTGGCTCAGTGGTTAGCACTGTATATGGCGGCTCAGTGGTTAGCAGAGTATACGGCGGCTCAGTGGTCAGCAGTGAGTGCGGTGGCTCAGTGGTTAGCAGTGAGTGCGGTGGCTCAGTGGTTAGCAGTGAGTGCAGTGGCTCAGTGGTCAGCAGTGAGTGGGGTGGCTCAGTGGTCAGCAGTGAGTGGGGTGGCTCAGTGGTCAGCAGTGAGTGGGGTGGCTGAGTGGTCAGCAGTGAGTGGGGTGGCTGAGTGGTCAGCAGTGAGTGGGGTGGCTCAGTGGTCAGCAGTGAGTGGGGTGGCGCAGTGGTCAGCAGTGAGTGGGGTGGCTCAGTGGTCAGCAGTGAGTGGGATGGCTCAGTGGTCAGCAGTGAGTGGGGTGGCTCAGTGGTCAGCAGTGAGTGCGGTGGCTCAGTGGTCAGCAGTGAGTGCGGTGGCTCAGTGGTCAGCAGAGAGTGCGGTGGCTGAGTGGTCAGCAGAGAGTGCGTTGGCTCAGTGGTCAGCAGTGAGTGCAGCACAGGCTGGAGGGGGCAGAGGCTGGAGGGGGCAGAGGAGGGAGGAGGCAGAGGACGGAGGAGGCAGAAACTGGAGGGGTTAGAGGAGGGAGGGGTCAGAGGAGGGAGGGGTCAGAGGAGGGAGGGGTCAGAGGAGGGAGGGGGCGGAGGCTGGGGGGCAGAGGAGAGCGGAGGCTGGGGGGCAGAGGAGAGCGGAGGCTGAGGGGCAGAGGAGAGCGGAGGCTGGGGGGCAGAGGAGAGCGGAGGCTGGGGGGCTGAACACTCACTGGGCTGTCGGCGGTTCCAGAGGCCGGCCCCGGAGTGCGGGCGGGGCTAGCTCTGTGATGGAGGAGAGTCACCGGGTGTGTGGAGAGAGCGGCAGGACTGGGAGCGGTGGCGGCGGAGGCCGCACACCGGAGTGTGGGCCGGTCCGGGCCGGTTCCCGCATGTTGGTGGGCGCACACCAGGCTGTGTGCGGAGCCAGTGGCGGGATGGCGGTCCCTGATGGAGAGTGGGCGGTGAGCTGCAGGGCTGTGGGCCGGATGTGGGTGGGCGCAGACGGGGCTCTGTGCAGGGACTGTGGCGGGATAAGGGGGAGTGGTGGCGCTTTAGTGCCCACCGCGAGGCGCTGTGCCATTTTGACAGCGGCTCACGGTGAGCGCTATGCGCTCACCGCTCGTGAGTCTGGTACTTCCGGTTCCGGTCTTTGACACAGGGCGCAAGCCATCACGGAAGTTGAGCGGATTGGCGGGAAGTGGCCTTCGGGTTTTATATATAAGATATATATATAGCAGTACGATGGTATATGGTGGTAATGAGAGCACATGTATAGCAGCACTATGGTATATGGCGGTACATTACAGTACATGTATAGCAGCACTATAGTATATGGCGGTAGATTATAGTAAATGTATAGCAGCACTATAGTATATGGCGGTACATAACAGTACATGTATAGCAGCACTATGGTATATGGCTGTACATTATAGCACATGTATAGCAGCACTATGGTATATGGCAATACTGCGGTGACCGCGGTCCCCCACTCCTCCTGGCCCCCGGTCGTCCACAGTAAAAATAAAAAAATCCTCAGTGAGGATACTCACCTGTCCGGCGGCTCGCTCCACCTCGGCCTTGTAGGTCCTACAGGCCTTTAGGACCTGTAGTTGCCTGGGCAAGCGATCAGCTAAGGAGGGGAGGGGGGGCAGGATTGTGTTGGGGGGGCAGAATGGAGCGAGTGGGGCAGGATGGAGCGAGCGGGTCAGGATGTAGCGGGAAGGGGGGACAGGATGGAGACGGCAGGGCAGGATGGAGACGGCAGGATGGTGGTGGGGGAGGGGTAGGATGTAGGCGGCGGGGCAGGATGTTGGCGGGGGGTGAGAATGGTGATGGGGGTGCGGGATGGAGTCGGGGGGGCAGGATGGTGTTGGGGGTGTCAGGATGGTGTTGGGGGTGTCAGGATGGTGTTGGGGGTGGCAGGATGGATAGGGGGTGGCAGGATGGATAGGGGGTGGCAGGATGGATAGGGGGTGGCAGGATGGATAGGGGTGGCAGGATGGATAGGGGGTGCAGGATGGATAGGGGGTGCAGGATGGATAGGGGGTGCAGGATGGATAGGGGGTGCAGGATGGAGGCGCTCCTCCTGACCCCCTCCGCTCCGCGCGGCACCCGTCCCTCTGGGCCTCCAGTCTCTGTGGCCTCTGTGGCCTCTGTGGCCCCCGCGCCCCCCCCCCCCCCCCTCCCCCTCCCTCCCTCCCTCCCTCTGGGGCTGCACACCCCCCGCTCCTTCATGGTGATAATAAAAATAAAAAAAACCTCAGTGAGGATACTTACCCTGCGGCGGCTCGCTCCACCCGTCTTGTAGGTGGCAGGACAGGACCTGTCGTTGGCTGGGAAACCGATCTGCTGGGGGTGAGTGGGCAAAGCGGGGTCAGTGGGCAGAGTGGGGGATGAGTGGGAAGAGCAGGGGTTAGTGGGCAGAGTCATTGGGCAGAGCAGGGGTGAGTGGGCATAATCAGTAGTCAGAGCAGGGTCAATAGTCAGAGCTGGGGTATGTGGGCAGAGCTGGGGTCAGTGGGCATGGTCAGTAGCCAGAGGGGGGGGGAAAGTAAGTAGGCAGAGCAGGGTCAGTGGGCAGAGCGGGGGTGAGTGGGCAGAGTGGTGGGTGAATGGGCAGAGCAGGGTCAGTGAGCAGGATTGGGGCGTCAGTGGTCAGAGCAGGGTAATAGCGGGGGTCAGTGGTCAGAGCAGGGGTTAGTGGGCAGAGTGATTGGGCAGAGCAGGGGTCAGTGGGCACAGTCAGTAGGCACAGCAGGGGTTAGTGGGAAAAATCAGTGGGCAGAGCAGGGGTGAGTGGGCACAGTCAGTGAGCAGAGCAGGGGTCAGCGGGCAGAGCGGGGGTGAGTGGGCAGAGCAGGGTTTAGTGGGCATAGCAAGGGTTATTGGGCACAGTCAGTGGGCAGAGCAGGGGTCAGTGGGCAGAGTGAGTGGGCAGAGAAGGGTCAGTGGGTAGAGCATGGGTGAGTGGGCACGGTCAGTTGGCAGAGCAGGGGTCAGTGGGCATGGTGAAAGGGCAGAGCGGGGGGTGAGTGAACAGAGGGTGGTCAGTGGGCAGGGTGAGTGGTAAAAGCAGGGGCGAGTGGGCAGAGCGGGGGTGAGTGGGCAGAGCGCGAGTAAATGAGCAGAGCATGGTCAGTGGGCAGTGTGAGGGGTAAGTGGGCATAGCATGTTCAGTGGGCAGTGTGAGGCGTGAGTGGGCAGTGTGAGGGGTCAGTGGGCAGAGCAGGGTCAGTGTGAGGGGTGAGAGGGCAGAGCAGGGTCAGTGGGGCATGTGAGGGGTCAGTGGGCAGAGCAGGGTGAGTGGGCAGTGTGAGTGGTCAGTGAGCAGAGCAGGGTCAGTGGGGCGTGTGAGGGGTCAGTGGGCAGAGCAGGGTGAGTGGGCAGTGTGAGTGGTCAGTGAGCAGAGCAGGGTCAGTGGGCAGAGCAGGGTGAGTGGGCATTGAGGGGTCAGTGGGCAGAGCATGTTCAGTGTGCAGAGGAGGGTCAGTGGGCAGTGTGAGGGGTCAGTGGGCTGAGCAGGGCGAGTGGGCAGAGCAGGGTCAGTGAGGGGTCAGTGGGGAGAGGATGGTCAGTGGGCAGAGCAGGGTCAGTGTGAGGGGTCAGTGGGCAGTGAGGGGTGAGTGGGCAGAGCAGGATGAGTGGCCAGTGTGAGGGGTCAATGGGCCGAGCAGGGTGAGTGGGCAGAGCATGGTCAGTGGGCATAGTGGGGGTGAGTGGGCAGAGAGGGGGTGAGTGGGCAGAGTGGGTGAGGGGGCAGAGTTTGGGGGTGAGTGGGCAGAGTGGGGGTCAGTGGTCAGAGTGGGGGTGAGTGGGCAGAGCAGGGTCAGAGAGAGGGTCAGTGTGCAGAGTGGGGGTGAGGGGGCAGAGAGGGGTTCAGGGGGAAGAGTAGGGGGGTGAGTGGGCAGAGTTTGGGGGTGAGTGGTCAGAGTGGGGGTCAGTGGTCAGAGTGGGGGTCAGTGGTCAGAGTGGGGGTCAGTGGTCAGAGTGGGGGTCAGTGGTCAGAGCAGGGACAGAGTGGGGGTCAGTGTGCAGAGTGGGGGTGAGGGGGGCAGAGAGGGGGTGAGGGGGGCAGAGTTGGGGGGTGAGTGGGCAGAGTTGGGGGGTGAGTGGGCAGAGTGAGGGTCAGTGGTCAGAGTGGGGGTGAGTGGGCAGAGTTGGGGGGTGAGTGGGCAGAGTGAGGGTCAGTGGTCAGAGTGGGGGTGAGTGGGCAGGGTCAGAGTGTGGGTCAGTGGTCAGAGTGGGGGTTAGTGGGCAGAGCGGGGGTGAGTGGGGGTGAGTGGGCAGAGCAGGGTGAGTGGGCAGAGGGGGTGAGTGGGCAGAGTTTGGGGGTGAGTGGGCAGAGTGGGGGTCAGTGGTCAGAGTGGGGGTGAGTGGGCAGAGCAGGGTCAGAGAGAGGGTCAGTGTGCAGAGTGGGGGTGAGGGGGCAGAGAGGGGTTCAGGGGGAAGAGTGGGGGTCAGTGGTCAGAGTAGGGGTCAGTGGGCAGAGCAGGGACAGAGTGGGGGTCAGTGTGCAGAGTGGGGGTGAGGGGGGCAGAGTTGGGGGGTGAGTGGGCAGAGTTGGGGGGTGAGTGGGCAGAGTGAGGGTCAGTGGTCAGAGTGGGGGTGAGTGGGCAGAGCAGGGTGAGTGGGCAGAGTGGGTGAGGGGGCAGAGAGGGGGTGAGTGGGCAGAGTTTGGGGGTGAGTGGGCAGAGTGGGGGTCAGTGGTCAGAGTGGGAGTGAGTGGGCAGAGCAGGGTCAGAGAGAGGGTCAGTGTGCAGAGTGGGGGTGAGGGGGCAGAGAGGGGTTCAGGGGGAAGAGTGGGGGTCAGTGGTCAGAGTAGGGGTCAGTGGGCAGAGCAGGGACAGAGTGGGGGTCAGTGTGCAGAGTGGGGGTGAGGGGGGCAGAGAGGGGGTGAGGGGGGCAGAGTTGGGGGGTGAGTGGGCAGAGTTGGGGGGTGAGTGGGCAGAGTGAGGGTCAGTGGTCAGAGTGGGGGTGAGTGGGCAGAGTTGGGGGGTGAGTGGGCAGAGTGAGGGTCAGTGGTCAGAGTGGGGGTGAGTGGGCAGGGTCAGAGTGTGGGTCAGTGGTCAGAGTGGGGGTGAGGGAGCAGATCGTGGGTCAGTGTGCAGCGCAGGGGGATGAATAGGCAGAGGAAGTTAGATCGGGACAGGACCTTTGATGACGTCACGGTCATGTGATCTGTGACTCCACCCATCATCGTGACGTCATCAAAGGTCCTCAAGCAAGATGAAGAGAGATCGCGTGTGGTTGGAGGGAGCTGTGGTAAGGGGGGGGGGGGTGACCGGACAGTGGAGGGGGTCTGTGCTGAGAGGCGGGGGGGTGACCGGAGAGTGGAGGGGGGCGATCGGGGAGCGGAGGGGCAGTGGTGATAGGCTGGGGGTGACCGGACAGTGGAGGGCGGCTATGGTGACAGGCAGGGGGCTGATGGGGCAGCGGGGGGAAGGCAGTGGAGGATGGCTATGGTGACAGGCAGGGGGTGATGGGGCAGCGGGGGCTGTGTGCAGGGCCGGTGGCGGGATAACGGCGAGTGGTGGCGCTTTAGCGCCCACTGCGAGGCGCTGTGCCATTTTGACAGCGGCTCGCGGTGAGCGCTACGCGCTCACCGCTCGTGGGTCTGCTACTTCCGTTTCCGGTCTTTGTCACAGGGCGCAGGCCGTCACGGAAGTTGAGCGGATAGACCGGAAGTGGCCTTCGGGTTTTATATATAAGATTATCAGTATTGCATCGGGATTCTAGAATCTGTGTATAGGGCATTGCTCGGGCTGCTGCAATGACTCGCAACGCCCCCTTCGCGGGCATTGCGAGTGAGTCGCGTGGGCGATGCGCGTCCACGAACAAAGCCACGGAGGTAGAGGCGTGTGCAAGGGAAGTCGCTACAGCAATTATAAAATAGATTATCAGTATGTAATATATAATTTCCCTAACACACTTCCGTAAGTTTCGGCACTGTTTCCGTCGTGGGCGTGGGTGCAGCGCCCACGCGACCTGTGAAGCATTGCCGGCGCCACTGATTCGCAAAGCCTCACTCGCAATGGCCGCCAAGCGGGCGTTGCGAGTCCTTGCAGAATAGGCGCGACTCACTAATTTATACATAATCACATACATAATACTGATAATTCCTATATAATCACATATATATATATAGATGGTGGGGCGATTCAAAAGAATCGGGTAGTGTAGAATCCATATATAGTATATTTACTAATAGTTAGGGGAGTGGGGTGAAATGAATTGTGTGTATACAGGTGGCTCAGTGGTTAGCAGTGAGTGCGGTGGCTCAGTGGTTAGCAGCGAGTGCGGTGGCTGAGTGGTTAGCAGCGAGTGCGGTGGCTCAGTGGTTAGCAGTGAGTGCGGTGGCTCAGTGGTTAGCAGTGAGTGCGGTGAGATTGGTGAGCACAGTGGCGTGGGCAGAGTGCTGAGTGCAGCGCTGTGGGCAGAGTGGTCAGCACACACATACATACATACACACACACACACACAGACACTTCGCTATAGTTAGCACCGACCCTACGTCTTCCCTGGCGGCTGGATCCTGAGTTGACATGTCGGCGCCCGCGGACGACTGGATCCAATATGGGGTCCGGGAAGTTTGGCGAGACTTATTGGACGCGATATTTGATCGAGTAGTTCGGGGGCGGCGAGATGTCGGTGATGCAGGGCCGGTGGTAAGTATAGCGGAGTATGTGTGTGTGTGTGTGTATGTGTGCGGAGAAAGTGAGTGAAGTGCGGAGAAAGTGAGGTATGGTGATGTGGCCCCTGGCCGGGTGCATCACACGGGTTATCAATGCAGGTCTGTGTTCACATGGGCCGGTTTTCCTGATTGTGTGTGGTGTGTGAAACCTGTCCGATGTACAGGGGGTTAAGAGCTGAAGGGTTTTCATGAGCTGAGTAAAACAGCTGAGTGTGAGTGCTGAAGATCCGATACATTCATGAGCCTAATGAGCGGCTGAAGCTGTGGGGATGAGTGCTTTGCTGTGCGGAGAAAGTGAGGTGTGGTGACGTGGCCCCTGGCCGGGTGCATCAGACGGGTTATCAATGCAGGTCTGTGTTCACATGGGCCGGTTTTCCTGATTGTGTGTGGTGTGTGAAACCTGTCCGATGTACAGGGGGTTAAGAGCTGAACGGTTTTCATGAGCTGAGTAAAACAGCTGAGTGTGAGTGCTGAAGATCCGATACATTCATGAGCCTAATGAGTGGCTGAAGCTGTGGGGATGAGTGCTTTGCTGTGCGGAGAAAGTGAGGTGTGGTGACGTGGCCCCTGGCCGGGTGCATCAGACGGGTTATCAATGCAGGTCTGTGTTCACATGGGCCGGTTTTCCTGATTGTGTGTGGTGTGTGAAACCTGTCCGATGTACAGGGGGTTAAGAGCTGAAGGGTTTTCATGAGCTGAGTAAAACAACTGAGTGTGAGTGCTGAAGATCCGATACATTCATGAGCCTAATGAGCGGCTGAACCTGTGGGGATGAGTGCTTTGCTGGGCTAAACCTGAATGGTGCACAGGGGGTTAATCACATCTCAGGTCTGTGTGTGAGTGAAGATGTGCTGATTGACTCACTGGGTTGCACCTGTGAGTGAGCAGGCTGGATAGGAATCTGGCAGGTGTCTGAGTGAGGAGAGGACGATGAGATTCAGAAGTCCAAGAGTACTGCTATGTGAGGAGGTGCTGGAAGTGATCCTTCCCCATTGGGTAAGTGATGGGAGCCTGCCAGCTCCATGCTAATGTGTGCACGGCAGCCGGTTTCCGGTGGTGGTGGTGGTGGTGGTTCGCGCGTTTACTGCTCGCAATGGCCGCTTTGCGGCCATTGCTTCGCGTGCCCGGACAGAGTCCAGGAGAAGCACCCAGGACTCGCTAACAAAGCCACCGGAAGTCGCGCCGCTCCGACGGAAGTCAGCTACGGCAATTATATAATAGATATATATATATACTGTCTGTGCAGTTAATCACTATACTAAAACAGCCACTGAAGGTAGGTATTAAAGTGGACGGAGTGTTGCCCAAGTTATATGGTATATATTAATCTTTTTTTTTTCTTTTAAACATCACAGGGCCAGGATTCAACCCCTAGTCTCCCATATTGGAGCCAGTGCACTTACCCGGGCACTTAACCACTAGAATATACCATATATAATTTTTTTTCCACGGACTGCCAGGACAGGGTCTTTGACCATCACAATATTTAAGAAGCACAGTAAAGGCCCAGTTACACACACAGATAATTGTGCAGAGATTGTTTGCAGATCTCTGGTTGCAGTGAAATCATGGACACATGGTTCTATTTTGTGGCTGTGTACAAATGTAACAATGTGTCCATGCTGAGGGGCCTGTATACCATTGCTGAGGGGTGCTATATACCAGTGACGGGGGGCTATATAATAGGATGGGGGTCTGCTGCATTTCATACCCTATGCTTATACGCGAGTCAATAACTTTTACCAGCTTTTGGGGGCAAAA
>JARQOC010000003.1:706438169-706529566 GCA_033576535.1 Allobates femoralis
AGAAAGGACTAAGTAACATTTTTAGTAATACCAGAATTTTTTGCTCAATGTAGTAATGTCCAAATCCTGATCCCCTTCTTGTTGGAATGTCCCCACCCTGATCTCCTTCTTTTAGTATTGTCCCCATCCCGGGGGCGTTGTTAGGGTCCTAAACGATCCGGGGCCCAAGCCCCAAAGTATATGTCCCCCAATATGACCTCCCCACCACTTAAAATAAGATCTATACATATATAACTACACTATACCACTGTTGCTAACAATAAAACACACTAAATAAAACCAATATTACCAAAAGTACTACTACATAAGGCTAAAAATCTACCACAACACAATGTCCACTACCATCGTCACTACATATTGAGTATATAATATTATATGACCATTACCTGTACAAAACACCACACTACACAAAGACCAATAATCCCACCATACACCCCACCACTATTGTTAAAGGGGGGTGGGGTTACTGTCACAGTTATACTGAAGTGGCAATAATAATCCTCTCCAGTATCAACAACCATCTTGCTATTGCATAATTATAAACACCAAGTCTTTCCGTTGCTCTCTATTCCATTCATTAGAAGACTCACAACACTTTCTTATAATAAAAGTGCATAATAAAGTGCATAATAAAGTGCACCTTTATATTCATCCACATGGATGTGCAAAAAATGCAGTGTGAAGGGGGCCTAACCCAGCAGCCTGTTTCCAGTTATTTGCTTGTTACCCCTGTACCTCTGTTACTGATTGCAGCATGTCACAACACCTTTCTCTGTTTTCTGTGTTCTTTCTCATCCCCCCCTCCTTTGTCTGCTCTCTGTTATCAGCCTGTACACTTCCATGTTTTCTGGTTAGTCCCTTTGCTTGTGATACGTGTGTCCTGGTTGCCTTCCTTGGCTGTTTTAGTTCCTCCCAGTGTGAGAGGCAGACGCTGTGTCCTGGCTGCTGCTGAAGGCGGCATCGCTGGACTCTGGAGGGTGGGAACTCATGAGAGGAGCGTGCTGAGCCAGGATCGGGTGAGTGAGCTCCTCCCCCTCCTCCGCACAGTGCAGGAGAGGTCACATGACTCACTCTCTGCACTGTGATTGGAGCTCCGTTCCCCCTTCAGAGGGCACACTTCAAAGCAGTCAGTGTTTGCAGAAGACATCTGGGGCTCCAACCAAGACATTCGGGGCTGGAGCCCTGGAACGTTGATTCTAGTGATGCCCCTGCCCCATCCTGATCTCCTTTTTTTTTTAAATCACGTAATTTTTATTGAAATTTTATCATACATAAGTGAAAATAACAGTAACCGCAAAGCCAACTCCCACCCTTCCCTGCCCCTCTGATCTTCTTCTTCAGTAATGTCCCCATCCTGGGCCTCATCTTGCAGTAATGTCCCCATCCTGGTCCTCATCTTGCAGTAATGTCCCCATCCTGGCCCCCTTCTTGTAGTAATGTTCCCATCCTGGGCCTCATCTTGCAGTAATGTCCCCATCCTGGTCCTCATCTTGCAGTAATGTCCCCTATTCTGGTCCTCATCTTGCAGTAATGTCCCCATCCTGGTCCTCATCTTGCAGTAATGTCCCCATCCTGGTCCTCATCTTGCAGTAATGTCCCCATTCTGGTCCTCATCTTGCAGTAATGTCCCCATTCTGGTCCTCATCTTGTAGTAATGTCCCCATTCTGTCCTCATCTTGCAGTAATGTCCCCATCCTGGTCCTCATCTTGCAGTAATGTCCCCATCCTGGTCCTCATCTTGCAGTAATGTCCCCATCCTGGTCCTCATCTTGCAGTAATGTCCCCATCCTGGTCCCCTTCTTCTAGTAATGTTCCTATCCTGGTCCTCATCTTGTAGTAATGTCCCCATCCTGGTCCTCATCTTGTAGTAATGTCCCCATCCTGATCCTCATCTTGTAGTAATGTCCCCATCCTGGTCCTCATCTTGCAGTAATGTCCCCATCTGTCCTCATCTTGTAGTAATGTCCCCATCCTGGTCCTCATCTTGTAGTAATATGCCCATCCTGATCCCCTTCTTGTAGTAATATCCCCATCCTGTCCTCATCTTGTAGTAATGTCCCATCCTGGTCCTCATCTTGTAGTAATTCCCCATCCTGATCCTCATTCTTGTAGTAATGTCCCCATCCTGGTCCTCATCTTGCAGTAATGTCCCCATCCTGGTCCTCATCTTGCAGTAATGTCCCCATCCTGGTCCCCTTCTTCTAGTAATGTTCCCTATCCTGGTCCTCATCTTGTAGTAATGTCCCCATCCTGGTCCTCATCTTGTAGTAATGTCCCCATCCTGATCCTCATCTTGTAGTAATGTCCCCATCCTGATCCTCATCTTGTAGTAATGTCCCCATCCTGATCCTCATCTTGTAGTAATGTCCCATCCTGGTCCTCATCTTGTAGTAATATCCCCATCCTGATCCCCTTCTTGTAGTAATGTCCCCATTCTGGTCCTCATCTTGCAGTAATGTCCCCATCCTGCTCTTGTAGTAGTCCCATCCAGTCTCATTGAGTAATGTCCCCATCCTGGTCCCATCTTGTAGTAATCCATCGTCTCTCTGAGTAAGGTGACTCCCTGTAGGGTATATATAAAAAACAAACATGCGGCGCCAATCTCAGCGCGTTACCAATGTAACTCTCTGGTGCCCTTTTAATGAAGTTTTATGCACTCACCTCTTGCCATAAAACTTCAAGCATATGGTTTTTTCCAAAGCCTCCTCATGCTTTGGATATTTATCCGGGTCTGCTGCTCGCCTTGACTTGATCCTCTATTGGGTCCTGCCACGGATTCCCACAGGCATAAAGCTTCAATAGGAAGTGATCCAATTCTATAGTGGCTGCGCTCCCCGTGGTAATGATTTTAAGAACTTCTTGTCCACAAAAAATTTTATTCCTCAAAACATGTGAGAATATAAAAAACGGATACAACGCGTTTCGGCGGAGACAACCGCCTTCTTCAGGTATCTAAATAAAAATACATCTGACACTTTGCTTTATAGGTAAAAGATAATTACAGCTTGCTAGGTAATGACATGAGGGTGTGGGTATAACCACACCTGTCCAATCAGTCTCATTGTCCGATTCAGCTATAGTGCTTCATTACATAGTAAAAACAAACACCCAAAACAGCAATCACTACGCTAAAAAACCACTAAGAACATTTATCAATAAAATTACTATTCACAAAAAATCTTAAATTACATAAAAGTTAACAAAAACAAGAAAAAAAAAAAAAGCAATGTTTTAAAAAGTGACCCTTTTTTTTTTCTTTTTTTCTTTCCTTCTTTGTTCTGTTTTTTGTTTTAAAAGGGATCATATTCATATACTGAATACTAAATACTAAATTCTTTCCACAATATTTTTGAGACCATTGGGATGCAATGTTTGAAGGCGGTAAATCCAATATGTCTCTTTGCGATTAAGCAGAGAATTTCTATTGATTGTTTCCACAGGTATTTGTTCTAGAGGTGTCACCATTATATTAAAATTCTTATTGTGCTTGAGTAATAAATGTCTCGACAAGCTATGTTTTAAAACCCATTTTTTGCTCTATTTCTGTGCCCATTCATGCGAGCACGTAAAGTCTGCGTTGTAGCCCCCACGTACTGTAACCCACAGCTACAATCAATAACGTAAACAATATAATCGCTATCGCATCTCAGATTCTGTTTTATTTCAATTAATTCACCTGTACTTTTGCTTGCAATCTGTTTCGCACCATGGTTCAGAATCCCACATGTATGACATTTCCTGCATCTAAAAACTCCAATCTCATGATCTTTACTTTTTCCATTTTTTGCAGATCTTTTTTTATTGTCTCTTAACCTACTTGGGGCTATTTGAAAAGAAAATAGTTTTTTATAGGCGTTTCATAGACGATCTGATAATTATTTGGAATGGTACAAAAGAAGAAGCAATGGAAATGATAAATATGTTGAATAAAAATGATTGGGGCATTTCATTTACCTCAGAAATAAGTAACGAAAAAGAGACAATAAAAAAAGATCTGCAAAAATTGGAAAAAGTAAAGATCATGAGATTGGAGTTTTTAGATGCAGTTCCAGGAAATGTCATACATGTGGGATTCTGAACCATGGTGCGAAACAGATTGCAAGCAAAAGTACAGGTGAATTAATTGAAATAAAACAGAATCTGAGATGCGATAGCGATTATATTGTTTACGTTATTGATTGTAGCTGTGGGTTACAGTACGTGGGGCGTACAACGCAGACTTTACGTGCTCGCATGAATGGGCACAGAAATAGAGCAAAAAATGGGTTTTTAAAACATAGCTTGTCGAGACATTTATTACTCAAGCACAATAAGAATTTTAATATAATGGTGACACCTCTAGAACAAATACCTGTGGAAACAATCAATAGAAATTCTCTGCTTAATCGCAAAGAGACATATTGGATTTACCGCCTTCAAACATTGCATCCCAATGGTCTCAATGATATTGTGGAAAGAATTTAGTATTTAGTATTCAGTATATGAATATGATCCCTTTTAAAACAAAAAACAGAACAAAGAAGGAAAGAAAAAAAAAAAAAAAAAAAAAAAAAGGGTCACTTTTTAAAACATTGCTTTTTTTTTTTCTTGTTTTTGTTAACTTTTATGTAATTTAAGATTTTTTGTGAATAGTAATTTTATTGATAAATGTTCTTAGTGGTTTTTTAGCGTAGTGATTGCTGTTTGTGGGTGTTTGTTTTTACTATGTAATGAAGCACTATAGCTGAAGCGGACAATGAGACTGATTGGACAGGTGTGGTTATACCCACACCCTCATGTCATTACCTAGCAAGCTGTAATTATCTTTTACCTATAAAGCAAAGTGTCAGATGTATTTTTATTTAGATACCTGAAGAAGGCGGTTGTCTCCGCCGAAACGCGTTGTATCCGTTCTTTATATTCTCACATGTTTTGAGGAATAAAATTTTTTGTGGACAAGAAGTTCTTAAAATCATTACCACGGGGAGCGCGGCCACTATAGAATTGGATCACTTCCTATTGGTCCTCATCTTGTAATAAAGTCCCCATCCTGGTTCCCTTATTCTAGTAATATCCCCATCCTGGTCCTCATCTTGCAGCAATGTCCCCATCCTGGGCCTCATCTTGCAGTAATGTCCCCATCCTGGTCCTCATCTTGCAGTAATGTCCCCATCCTGGTCCTCATCTTGCAGTAATGTCCCCATCCTGGTCCTCATCTTGCAGTAATGTCCCCATCCTGGCCCTATTCTTGTAGTAATATTCCCATCCTGGTCCTCATCTTGTAGTAATGTCCCCATCCTGGTCCTCATCTTGCAGTAATGTCTCCATCCTGGTCCTCATCTTGTAGTAATGTCCCCATCCTGGTCCTCATCTTGTAGTAATGTCCCCATCCTGTAGTAATGTCCCCATTCTGGTCCTCATCTTGCAGTAATGTCCCCATCCTGGTCCACATCTTGCAGTAATGTCCCCATCCTGGTCCTCATCTTGTAGTAATGTCCCCATCCTGTAGTAATGTCCCCATCCTGGTCCTCATCTTGCAGTAATGTACCCATCCTGGTCCTCATCTTGCAGTAATGTCCCCATCCTGGTCCTCATCTTGTAGTAATGTCCGCATCCTGGTCCCCTTCTTGTAGTAATGTCCCCCATACAGGTCCCCATCTTGTAGTAATGTCTCCCATCCTAGTCCTCATCTTGTAGTAATATCCCCATCCTGATCCCCTTCTTGTAGTAATGTCCCATCCTAGTCCTCATCTTGTAGTAATGTCCCATCCTGGTCCTCATCTTGTAGTAATATCCCCATCCTGATCCCCTTCTTGTAGTAATGTCCCCATCCTGGTCCTCATCTTGTAGTAATGCCCCCATATTGGTCCCTTCCTTGTAGTAATGTCCTCATCCTGGTCCCCATCCTTTTAGTAATATCTTCCATACTAATCTCCTTGTAGTAATGACTCATCTTGGCACCCATGTTGTAGTAATGTCCCCCATACTGATCACCTTTGTAGTAATGTCAACATCCGGGTCCCCATATTGTAGTAATGCCTCCCATGCTGATCCCATAGGGTAGTGATGTCCCCCATCCTGGTCCCCTTTTTTAGTGATGTCCCCTATACTGGTCCCCTTTTGTACTGATGTCCCATTTTGTGGTGATGTGCCACATACTGGTCCCCTTCTGTAGTGATGTGCCCCATACTGGTCCGCTTTTGTAGTGATGTCCGCATACTAATCTCCTCTTGTAGTGATGTCCCCATACTAATTCCAGTTTGTAGTGATGATCCCCTTTTGTAGTGATGTCACTATACCTATCCCCTTTTGTAGTGATGATCCCCTTATGTAGTGATGTCCACCATCCTGGTCCCCTTATGTAGTGATGTCCACCATACTGATCTCCTTTTGTAGTGATGTCCCCATACTAATCCCCTTTTGTAGTGATGTCCCTATACTGATCCCCTTTTGTAGTGATGTCCCTATACTGATCCCCTTTTGTAGTGATGTCCCCCATACTGATCCCCTTTTGTAGTGATGTTCCTATACTGATCCCCTTTTGTAGTGATGTCCCTATACTGATCCCCTTTTGTAGTGATGTCCCTATACTGATCCCCTTTTGTAGTGATGTCCCTATACTGATCCCCTTTTGTAGTGATGTTCCCATCCTGATCTTTCTTCTTTTTACAGTAATGTGCCCTATTTTACACACACACACACACACACACACACACACACCCTCTCTCACACATATATACACACATACACACACACTCTCTCTCACACATATATACTTTGAGGTAGCGCCCGGGGAACCCGCTTGCATAACGACACCAAAACATGTGCTTATAAGTTTGCAAACGACTACCCTTTTATTGCTCACATAGAAATCATAATCCGGGCAGTAAATTAAACATTTAAACATAAGCATGTCACATAATACATTACATTACACAGTACATTACATATATTATGAACACATATTGCACATATAAGACTACAGTAACCCGGGACCTGTAACCACCTCTCATTCCAACCCTTGGAGCACTAACAACAGCTCCCGTGGTGGTCACGGCCACCGGCCTGTCTCAACGTTACACATACATTTATAAGACATATTTAACCACATATATATCAACGGGCCCTGTGGGTCCCAATGGCGGTACCAGCCGCCTGGCTTTATTTCCCCAGCTCCACACTACCCCGGAATACAGGCACCAGCCTGACCGGTTTCTTACACACCGCATGTGATCCATCATATAAGCATTCATGGATCACACACGTCCTTCCACATGCTCACAGCCCATCATATAACCATCCATGGACTGTGGCTCCTTTGGGTTCAGAGAAGGGATTGGGCAACCTAAGTCACGGGTACGCCATGCATCCCCAAGGGCTACCTTCCTGGACGTATCTCGCCATAAGTGCAGACCAGCGTCCACCTGGTTCTACCACGGTTTCCCCACTCTAGGAGCCCTTCTAACCCCTGCTTCTGACTACCGGTACATACACTTCAACGGGTCCCTTCACTGACTACTTAGTCAGACCCCATGGCGGCTATGCCCGCCTGGCACAATTTATACGTCTGCCTCCCGTAGGGCTACATACACTCGCTGGGTCTTTTACATAAGCCATAAAATACACATACACTTCAATGGGTCCCTTCACTGACTGTTTAGTCGGGCCCAATGGCGGCTATGCCCGCCTGGCACACTTTACGCACAGGATACACAGTTCACTCTAGCTTACGGGAACTGCCTTCTTACCGGGCACGGATCCGAGTCTCGCTACCTGGGTCACGGGTACACCAAGCGTCCCCAAGGGCTCCTTCCTGGACGTGTCTCGCCACACGTCCAGACCAGTCTCCACCTGGTTCAGCCATGGCTTCCCCATTCCAGGAGCTGTCACGACCCTGGTCCTGGCCACCGGTATAGAGCTAGCACGCTCCCCTCATGTCTGCACACCACAGAGCCCTGAACTGCTCTGCGTTCAGCGTCCCTCAGTCTGAGACTCAAACAATCTCTCCCACAGACTGGATCTCAATCTCTGTCTGCATCTCTCTGGTGATCTCTGGCTGATGATCAGGATCCCACTCAATCAGCTGGCAGGCTCTTTATCGTGCCTGCCACTCCCACACTGACACATCCACCTGGACTGCTATGACTCAGGACACACCCACCTGGGCTGCTACCAATTAGGACACATGGTTTCCATACAGTCGCTCATCAGGCTCATCTATGTGTCAGATCTACAGCACTCACTCTTAGATTTAACTCATTGTATTCCGGGTAGGTTCACACAGCATCATCACAGTAAAACCGGCCAGTGTGGACAGGATCATACACTGATCCTGCATGTGATGTACCCCAGCCATGGGGATGATGCCGGCGGTGCCTCACAATACACACAGACACACACACACTCTCACACACACATATATACACAGACACACTCTCTCTCACACACACATATGTACACAGACACACACTCTCTCACACACACATATATACACAGACACACACTCTCTCACACACACTCTCACATATATATACACAGACACACACACTCTCACACACACATATATACACAGACACACTCTCTCTCACACACACATATGTACACAGACACACACTCTCTCATACACACACACACACACACACACACTCTCCTCACACACACACACACATATATACACACACACACACACACTTTCTCTCACACATATATACACACACACACTCCTCACACACATTCTCTCACACATATATACACACAGACACACACACTCTCACACATATATACACACAGACACACACACTCTCTCACACATATATACACACAGACACACACTCTCTCACACACACACACTCTCTCTCACACATATATACACACAGACACATTCTCTCACACATATATACACACAGACACACACACTCTCTCTCACACATATATACACACAGTAGTACTTAGATTAACTTCGCTGGAAGTCTCTAGGGGGGTATAAAAGAGAAAACGTCCCGGCGCAACTCTAAGTGCAGTAGTTAAATTTCAACATAGAGATGTTATACTTTGATATTGCTCACCTTTTAGGTGTCTTGGTTATATTGCATATAAGATCTCCTTTGGTGTGCAGCTCTCCCACTCCGGATAGATCAGATCTAGGAAACCTGGTTCGTCACATATAGTAATAAGTATACCGGTCTATTGGTACAGCGCTTCCACAGGAGACCCGGAGTTCAAATAGATTTTCCTTTATTCTTAAAATGTATATCACAGTGGGCAGTAATCTATTTGAACTCCGGGTCTCCTGTGGAAGCGCTGTACCAATAGACCGGTATACTTATTAACATATATACACACAGACACACACTCTCACACACACACACTCTCACACACACACTCTCTCTCACACATATATATACACACACACACTCTCTCACACACACTCTCTCTCACACATATATACACACAGACACACACTCTCTCACACATATATACACACACACACACACACTCTCTCACACATATATATATATACACACACTCTCTCACACATATATATATACACACACACTCTCTCACACCACACACTCTCTCACACATATATACACATAGTCGAACACACTCTCTCACACACACTCTCTCTCTCACATATACACACAGACACAACACACTCTCTCACACACATATATACACATAGATACACACACTCACACACCCTCACACATATATACACATAGATACACACACTCTCACACACACACACACACATATATACACAGACACACACAGTCTTTCTCACACACACACACTCTCTCACACATATATACACAGACACACACTCTCTCACACATATATACACAGACACACACTCTCTCACAAATATATATACACACACACACTTTTCTCACCTGTCCTCCATTCCCTTGGCATCATCTTTCTGCACAAGCTCTGTGGAAAACGTAACAATACCGTGGTCCAGTCCAGAGCGCCGTTGTGGTCTGCGCTGCGTTATGTATTTCACATACCTCTCAACTAGATCAATGCAAATCGCCGGCCAACCAGAGGTCAGCAGGTAATGTCATACGCCGACGTCCGCTGCTGGGCGGGGGCTGCTTCTTTTTGTGGCGGCTTGCGTTTGATGTGACTGAGCGGGTGAGCTTGTTGAGCGGCGCTCAGAGAACATAATAAAGCTTGGACCATTTTGGCCTCGGGACTGGACTGCAGCATCGTTACGTTTTCCATGGAGCCTGGGGGTGGCGTGTTTGGAGACTCCCTGATCTAGACTTAGTGGCTGATGATCTTGTCTTCACTGATATGTGATTCTCACTTCCCAATAACATTAGTGATATAATGGTGACAATCTGTGACCCTGCATCACACCTCTAATAACATGTCATTACTTATGTCTTGTAGAAGGTGTCTCAGAATCAATTGAAATACGGGAAAGGGATGAGGAAGAAGAAATATGGGAAAGGGATGAGGAAGCAGAGCCCTGCTACTACAAAAACTTTACATCACCCACTGAGAGTTTTTCTAAAGTAAGTGAACAATACATAAAAATATGTAAAGAAAAAAGAAAACCTTCACCCCGAGGCGCTTTTCTGTTTTTCGTATTTGTAGAGGAGTACAGATTTTGAGGGGGGAGCAGGTTTAGGAGAGTCGGGGGGGGTCAGATTTTGGGGGGAAGGTTTAGGGGGTGCAGATTCGTGGGGGTTGTGGATTTAGGGTGTTAGGATGTAGGGTGGGATTGCAGATTTGGGGGGCTGGAGGTGCGGGTTTGGTGGGCAGGCTTGGGGATGGGTTTAGGGGGCATTTTTTTTGGTGTGGGTGGGTGAGAGCAGGGGGGGCAGGTTTTGGAGGAGGGGACGTTTTGGGGTGGGAACAGGGGGGGTAGGTTTGAAGAGGTTTTTGTTTTGGTGAGTGGGGGTGCGGGTTTGTGGGGGGGGGTTGAAAGGGGGTGTTGTTTGAGGGCAGGGCTATAAAGGAGTCAGAGCTATGAAGGGGGCAGGGCTACCTGGAGGGAGCGAAGCTGTGATACATACATACATACACTTACACTCTACTTTATATATTAGATTAGATGTTCACTATATGGTAAAACTGACATGTCGGCATGATTCCCCTTGTCGGTATGAGTTCATAGATACCAAATATGTATGTTTTTATCTAAGGGATGAAAATAAAATTCAAGACCTTTGTCTAGAAAAGAATTGTGCCTTTTTCACCATTTTCCACGACCCGTAGCGTCCTCATTTTTCGGGATCTGGTGCTGTGTTACGGGTTCTTTTTTGCGTCTTGAGCTGACGTTTCTAATGACGCCATTTTTGGGTAAATGTGATGATTTGATCGCCTGTTATTGCATTTTATTGCAATGTCGCGATGACCAAAAAAAAAATAAATTTGCCATTTTGCCTTTTTTCCCCCATTACGCAGTTTACAGGTCTGATTGATTATATATTTTGATAGATTAGTAATTTCTGAATGTGGCGATACCAAATGTGTGTATTTTTATATATAATTTTATTTGCAATGGTGCAAAAAGGGGGGTGATTTGAACTTTTAGTTTTTTCAATTTTTTTTTTAAATCTTTTTCTTTTCACTGTTACTTTGTTCTACTTTGCCCCTTAGATCTGATGATCCACAGCTCTGTGCTACACAAATCATCACTTTCTGCGAATGCTGACACTCGGCGGGCGGGGTGGGGGTGGGGGGGCACTCACTAGAAGTGAAGCATGACAGCGACAGGGGTCATCATCAGACCCTGCACTGTCATGGTAACACATTGATGCCCTGTGAACACGTTATGCGGCTGCTGATGACGACAGGGAATAGTGTGATCCCTGCTGCGGTGCATTAGAATGCACTATCAGTGTTTGACAGCGCAATCTAAGGGATGAACAGCGGCGGGTGGATCACTGATGTGATCAGCCGATATGTGCAGGGAATGATGCAAGGTCAGCCTCAAAGAGAGGGATGCGACCTAGTAGGTTTAGGTCGCCAAGGGGTTAAATAAAAAGTTAAAAAAAGTTATATTATATCTTGCTTTTGTCCATAATTAGCTCTGTGACACCGCTACCATCCTGAGCAATGATGAAGATCTGAAGTCCTGCCTAGAGAATTCTGAAGAGCCAAGACCAACAGCCTCAGAAATGTGAGTAGATGATGGAGTCATCACTGGGAGGCTCCAGACTGATATTCTATATATATACAGCAAATATAGGCCATGAATAGCAGAATCTTAAATGCAGCATCAACCACCTCATGATTAGTGCGCTTTGTGGTTATGGCTTCAGAACTCGAAGGGGATACAACTGGTAAAAGTGGCAGCATGGTGCCTCTGTGGTTAGCACGGCAGCGAGTCATACATTTTTTTATATTACTGCCACCCCTACAGGTAGATGTAACATTACATTACATGCCGCCCATTATTGGTTGTGGTTTTCTGTTTCGCTTCATATAAGGTAGTTTTGATGGAGCAGGAGATCTTCCTATGACTATGGCTAGGGTCACACATCCATTTTTTTTTTTAAATCTGATCTGGTTTTGAGCTTTTAAAAAGCTCAAAACCGGATCAGGAAACTCTCCTCATAGGAGCCTATGATAAAAACCGGATTTCTTCACAAGCAATCCGGTTACCGCCTGCGTGAAAAATCATGCAGGCTGCAGTTTTCGGAGCGGTTTTAACATCCGCAATGCGGGAACCGGATTGGTCAGGATGTGTAATCCTGAGCAATCCGGTCACCGCATATACTTTGCTTATCCCGGCTGCCGCCAGGATAAGCAAGGTGTTCTGTGTTTGTTTAAACTTTTAATTTTATTATTAAAGTTCCTATAATGTCTCTTGGGGGTGCCCACTCCCCCTAGAGACCTTCCACCCACTCAGGTGGCATATAATGCTGGAATCACTTATGTACAGGAGCTGTCTCCTGTCAGCTGCTGTACAGTTTTTATCAATGAAAGCGCCGGGCTCAGTGGCGTAGCAACTGTTTGTGGCGCCCAGGGCGGTCGAAAAATTTGCCGCAGCTGCCGCCCCAAAGTATTGGGCCAAATGGCCACTCACCTCCTGAACTCTCCATCCTCCTGCACTCCCCATCCTCCTGCACTCCCCATCCTCCATCCTCCTGAACTCTCCATCCTCTATCCTCCTGCACTCTCCATCCTCCTGTACTCTCCATCTTCCAAATTCCTGCACTCCCCATCCTCCTGCACTCCCCATCCTTTATCCTCCTGCACTCTCCATCCTCCTGCACTCCCCATCCTCCATCCTCCTGAACTCTCCATCCTCCTGCACTCCCCATCCTCCTGAACTCTCCATCCTCCTGCACTCTCCATCCTCCTGCACTCTCCATCCTCCTGCACTCTCCATCCTCCTGCGCTCCCCATCCCCCTGCGCTCTCCATCCTCCTGCGCTCTCCATCCTCCTGCACTCTCCATCCTCTTGCACTCTCCATCCTTCTGCACTATCCATCCTCTATCCCCTGCAGTTTCCATCCTCTATCCCTTGCAGTTTCCATCCTCTATCCCCTGCAGTTTCCATCCTCTATCCCCTGCAGTTTCCATCCTCTATCCCCTGCAGTTTCCATCCTCTATCCCCTGCAGTTTCCATCCTCTATCCCCTGCAGTTTCCATCCTCTATCCCCTGCAGTGTCCATCCTCCACCCTTCCTGTATCCTTCATCCCCATGCACAGCCTGCCGCCCTCTGCACCACTCTCTCACACACCTCTTGTTCCCCTGTTTGTTTGGTCCCATCTTCTCTCCAGCTTCTTGTATGATATCTACTTCACGCTGGGTATACTCCATGGCTCCGCCCACCCGGGTCACATGGCTAATAGGGCCCGGACGCTGAGGTGAGCCACCTGCAGGCTGCTGCCGCCCTCACACACGTGCCGCCTGGGGCGGACCGCCCCCCCCCCACTACGTCACTGGCCGGGCTCCTCTGCGAGCAGCGCGCATACTATAGCTATTGCTATAGTATGTGCACTGACCGAGGTCCTGAAGCCATTTACAGTAGATCTATGGGCAGCGCTGCCCATAGATCTTACTGTATAAGGCTTCAGGACCTCGGAAAGCGCACATACTATAGCAGAGGAGCCCGGCGCTTTCATTGATAAAACTGTACAGCAGCTGACAGGAGACAGCTGCTGTTCATAAGTGATTCCAGCATTATATGCCCACCTGAGTGGGTGGAAGGTCTCTAGGGGGAGTGGGCACCCCCTAGAGACATTATAGGAACATTTAATAATAAAATTAGCAGTTTTTAAAAACACAGAACAGTTTGCTGATGGGATGAGCAAACTATCCGGTAACCGGATTGCTCAGGATTACACATCCTGAGCAATCCAGTAACTGAATTGCGGCTTCAGCAATCCGGATCTGGATGCGGTGAACGCAATTCTAGATTTAAGTGTAACCCTAGCCTATGACTTTAATACGTCAGACATTATTCTGGTGATATTTTTTGTTTATTTACTAGTTTTTCTACCCCCCTAACAGGGAAAAAGATACAGAAGATGCTTCTGATACAGAAGATGCTATAAGCAGCTTGTCAACCTCGACCTCATTGCCAGGTATGTACATGTCTAGAGCACCAAAACTGTCAATGTGCTCTTCAAGACTCAGATCATTCCACAGCTTTTCTCAGTAAGGGCTGCTTTACACACACTAACTTCCGTGTCCAACTTCTGAACAGATCTCTGGTTGCAGTGAAATCATGGACACATTGTTCCATTTTGTGGCTGTGTACAAAATGGAGCAATGTGTCCATGACTTCACTGCAACCAGAGATCTGTTCAGAAGTTGGACACAGAAGATGGTGTGTGTAAAGCGGCCCTAACAGATCTCACGTGTTATCCATGTTCCATGGTCACAAATATGTTGCCATTTGGCCCATGCTGTACTTTTTTTTCTGTAATTTGTACAGTTTTATTATGGACTTTGTGCATCTATTAAAGGGAACCTGACCTGGAAAAATGTGCCTCCAGCCTCTATATACCTGTCCCTGCACCATGCTAATACATTTCTAGGCATTTCTTTGTGCTTGTAAATCGATATAGTAAAGTACAGGTACAGTTATATAATTTCATAACACTTACATGTGTCTCCTTATATAGCTCATGCAGTGTCTGAGTTCAAGGGAGTGAAGGTTATCTCATTAACTGATTGCTTTCAAGTGTGTGCATATCATAAGCATAGAGTTGCTCTGCATTGTCCATCAATTAACACTGCTCTAAATAAGTTAAAAAAAAAATAGTAATATAAAATATCTAGCTATAATACTCATAAGGTCAAAAATGGCTAAAAACTTTGTTATACAATTCACTTATAAAATTATCTTATTTGTATATATAGTATATGCATATATAGGATATATATATAAAAAGCCAGTCAGTCATATACTGTATAAAAAAAAAAAAAAGTAACAAAGTTTTAGCCATTTTTGACCTTATGAGTATTATAGCTAGATATTTTATATTACTATTTTTTTTTTTTTAAACTTATTTAGAACAGTTAATTGATGGACAATGCAGAGCAACTCTATGCTAATGATATGCACACACTTGAAAGCAATCAGTTAATGAGATAACCCTCACTCCTTGAACTCAGACACTGCATGAGCTATATAAGGAGACACATGTAATGGTGGCTTCACACCAGGCGACGTCGCTAGCGACATCGCCGAAAAAGTGACGTATCAGCGATGTCGCTAGCGACGTCGCGCTATGTAAATGAGCGGTGCGACCGCATTTTATCGCCGGTCGCAGGTTGACAGGTTTACGGGAAGAACCGTAAACCTGTCAACCTGCGACCTGCGATAAGGCTGGATCGCGCCGTGTGACATCGCCAGAGCGATGTCGCACGGCGATCCAGCCTATACTGCAGCGTTGCTGCGGATCGCTCGCTGGGCTGAGCCCAGCCCAGCCCAGCGAGCGATGTCACCGCCCGCATCGCTGCGGCATCGCCGGCCACAGCGATGCTGTGTGACAGCTGGCCAGCGATGTCGGAACCGAGCGGGCACCCGCGCATCGCTTCCGACATCGCTGGCCAGATCGCCTAGTGTGACGGGACCATTAGTGTTATGAAATTATATAACTGTACCTGAGGAAGACCCATTAAAAGGGTCGAAGCGCGTTGTACTGCCCACTGTGATATACATTTTAAGAATAAAGGAAAATCTATTTGAACTCCGGGTCTCCAGTGGAAGCGCTGTACCAATAGACCGGTATACTTATTAACATATATACACACAGACACACACTCTCACACACACACACTCTCTCTCACACATATATACACACAGACACACACACTCTCTCACACATATACACACACACACTCTCTCTCACACACACATATACACACACACACTCTCTCACACATATATACACACAGACACACACACTCTCTCACACATATACACACACACTCTCTCTCACACACACATATACACACACACGCTCTCTCACACACACACACTCTCTCTCACACATATATACACACAGACACACACACTCTCTGACACATATACACACACACTCTCTCTCACACACACATATACACACACACACTCTCTCACACACACACACTCTCTCTCACACATATATACACACAGACACACACACTCTCTGACACATATACACACACACATTCTCTCTCACACACACACACTCTCTCTCACACATATATATACACACACACACTCTCTCACACACACACTCTCTCTCACACATATATACACACAGACACACTCTCTCACACACACACTCTCACACATATATATACACACAAACACTCTCTCACACACACACTCTCTCTCACACACACACTCTCTCTCACACATATATACACACAAACACACTCTCTCACACACACACTCTCTCTCACACACACACTCTCTCTCACACATATACACACACACACACTCTCTCACACATATATACACACACACACTCTCTCACACACACACTCTCGCTCACACATATATATACACAGACACACACTCTTTCACACATATACACACGCACTCTCACACACACACTCTCTCTCACACATATATATACACACACACACTCTCTCTCACACATATATACACACAGACACACACACTCTCTCACACATATATACACACACTCACACACACTCTCTCACACATATATATATACACACACTCTCTCACACACACTCTCTCACACATATATACACATAGTCGCACACACTCTCTCACACACACTCTCTCTCTCACATATACACACAGACACAACACACTCTCTCACACACATATATACACATAGATACAAACACTCTCACACATATATACACATAGATACACACACTCTCACACACACACTCACACATATATACACAGACACACACAGTCTCTCTCACACACACACACACACACACTCTCACAATATATACACATAGACACACCCTCTCTCACACACACATTCTCTCTCACATATACACAGACACACACACACTCTCTCGCACACATATATACAGACACACACTTTTCTCACCTGTCCTCCATTCCCTTGGCATCATCTTTCTGCACAAGCTCTGTGGAAAACGTAACAATACCGTGGTCCAGTCCACAGCGCCGTTGTGGTCTGCGCTGCGCTATGTATTTCACATACCTCTCAACTAGATCAATGCAAATCGCCGGCCAACCAGAGGTCAGCAGGTAATGTCATACGCCGACGTCAGCTGCTGGGCGGGGGCTGCTTCTTTTTGTGGCGGCTTGCGTTTGATGTGACTGAGCGGGTGAGCTTGTTGAGCGGCGCTCAGAGAACATAATAAGGCTTGGACCATTTTGGCCTCTGGACTGGACTGCAGCATCGTTACGTTTTCCATGGAGCCTGGGGGTGGCGTGTTTGGAGACTCCCTGATCTAGACTTAGTGGCTGATGATCTTGTCTTCACTGATATGTGATTCTCACTTCCCAATAACATTAGTGATATAATGGTGACAATCTGTGACCCTGCATCACACCTCTAATAACATGTCATTACTTATGTCTTGTAGAAGGTGTCTCAGAATCATATGAAATATGCGAAAGGGATGAGCAAGAAGAAATATGCGAAAGGGATGAGGAAGAAGAAATATGCGAAAGGGATGAGGAAGAAGAAATATGGGAAAGGGATGAGGAAGCAGAGCCCTGCTTCTACAAAAACTTTACATCACGCACTGAGAGGTTTTCTAAAGTAAGTGAACATTACATAAAAATATGTAAAGAAAAAAGAAAACCTTCACCCCGAGGCGCTTTTCTGTTTTACGTATTTGTAGAGGAGTACAGATTTTGAGGGGGGAGCAGGTTTAGGAGAGTCGGGGGGGGGGTCAGATTTTGGGGGGAAGGTTTAGGGGGTGCAGATTCGTGGGGGTTGTGGATTTAGGGTGTTAGGATGTAGGGTGGGATTGCAGATTTGGGGGGCTGAAGGTGCGGGTTTGGTGGGCAGGCTTGGGGATGGGTTTAGGGGGCATTTTTTTGGGGTGGTGGGTTGGGGAGGCAGGGGCATTTTTGGGGGCAGGGTGCGGGTTTGGGGGGTGAGAGCAGGGGGGGCAGGTTTTGGAGGAGGGGACGTTTTGGGGTGGGAACAGGGGGGTAGGTTTGAAGAGTTTTTTGTTTTGGTGAGTGGGGGTGCGGGTTTGTGGGGGGGGGGTTTGAAAGGGGGTGTTGTTTGAGGGCAGGGCTATAAAGGAGTCAGAGCTATGAAGGGGGCAGGGCTACCTGAGGGGGCGAAGCTGTGATACATACATACATACACTTACACTCTACTTTATATATTAGATTAGATGTTCACTATATGGTAAAACTGACATGTCGGTATGATTCCCCTTGTCGGTATGAGTTCATAGATACCAAATATGTATGTTTTTGTTTAAGGGATGAAAATAAAATTCAAGACCTTTGTCTAGAAAAGAATTGTGCTTTTTTCACCATTTTCCACGACCCGTAGCGTCCTCATTTTTCGGGATCTGGTGCTGTGTTACGGGTTCTTTTTTGCGTCTTGAGCTGACGTTTCTAATGACGCCATTTTTGGGTAAATGTGATGATTTGATCGCCTGTTATTGCATTTTATTGCAATGTCGCGATGACCAAAAAAAAATAAATTTTGCCATTTTGCCTTTTTTTCCCCATTACGCAGTTTACAGGTCTGATTGATTATATATTTTCATAGATTAGTAATTTCTGAATGTGGCGATACCAAATGTGTGTATTTTTATATATAATTTTATTTGCAATGGTGCAAAAAGGGGGGTGATTTGAACTTTTAGTTTTTTCAATTTTTTTTAAATCTTTTTTTTTTTTCACTGTTACTTTGTTCTACTTTGCCCCTTAGATCTGATGATCCACAGCTCTGTGCTACACAAATCATCACTTTCTGTGAATGCTGACACTCGGCGGGCGGGCGGAGGGCACTCACTAGAAGTGAAGCATGACAGCGACAGGGGTCATCATCAGACCCTGCACTGTCATGGTAACACATTGATGCCCTGTGAACACGTTATGCGGCTGCTGATGACGACAGGGAACAGTGTGATCCCTGCTGCAGTGCATTAGATTGCGCTGTCAGTGTTTGACAGCGCAATCTCGGCGATGAACAGCGGCGGGTGGATCACTGATGTGATCAGCCGATATGTGCAGGGAATGATGCAAGGTCAGCCTCAAAGAGAGGGATGCGACCTAGTAGGTTTAGGTCGCCAAGGGGTTAAATAAAAAGTTAAAAAAAGTTATATTATATCTTGCTTTTGTCCATAATTAGCTCTATGACACCGCTACCATCCTGAGCAATGATGAAGATCTGAAGTCCTGCCTAGAGAATTCTGAAGAGCCAAGACCAACAACCTCAGAAATGTGAGTAGATGATGGAGTCATCACTGGGGGGCTCCAGACTGATATTCTATATATATACAGCAAATATAGGCCATGTAAATGCAGCATCAACCACCTCATGATTAGTGCGCTTTGTGGTTATGGCTTCAGAACCCGAAGGGGATACAGCTGGTAGAAGTGGCAGCATGGTGCCTCTGTGGTTAGCACGGCAGCGAGTCATACATTTTTAATATTACTGCCACCCCTACAGGTAGATGTAACATTACATTACATGCCGCCCATTATTGGTTGTGGTTTTCTGTTTCGCTTCATATAAGGTAGTTTTGATGGAGCAGGAGACCTTCCTATGACTATGGCTAGGGTCACACATCCATTTTTTTTTTTTTTAAATCTGATCTGGTTTTGAGCTTTTAAAAAGCTCAAAACCGGAGCAGGAAACGCTCCTCATAGGAGCCTATGATAAACACCGGATTTCTTCACAAGCAATCCGGTTACCGCCTCCGGCTCTGCAGCCTGCGTGAAAAATCATGCAGGCTGCAGTTTTCGGATCGGTTTTAACATCCGCAATGCGGGAACTGGATTGCTCAGGATGTGTAATCCTGAGCAATCCGGTTACCGCATATACTTTGCTTATCCCGGCTGCCGCCAGGATAAGCAAGGTGTTCTGTGTTTGTTTAAACTGTTAATTTTATTATTAAAAGTTCCTATAATGTCTCTAGGGGGTGCCCACTCCCCCTAGAGACCTTCCACCCACTCAGGTGGCATATAATGCTGGAATCACTTATGTACAGGAGCTGTCTCCTATCAGCTGCTGTACAGTTTTTATCAATGAAAGCGCCGGGCTCAGTGGCGTAGCAACTGTTTGTGGCGCCCGGGGCGGTTGAAAAATTTGCCGCAGATGCCGCCCCTAAGTATTGGGCCAAATGGCCACTCACCTCCTGAACTCTCCATCCTCCTGCACTCCCCATCCTCCTGCACTCCCCATCTTCCTGCACTCCCCATCCTCCATCCTCCTGAACTCTCCATCCTCTATCCTCCTGCACTCTCCATCCTCCTGTACTCTCCATCTTCCACATTCCTGCACTCCCCATCCTCCTGCAGTCCCCATCCTCCATCCTCCTGCATTCTCCATCCTCCTGCACCCCCCATCCTCCATCCTCCTGCATTCTCCATCCTCCTGCACTCCCCATCCTCCATCCTCCTGAACTCTCCATCCTCCTGCACTCTCCATCCTCCTGCACTCCCCATCCTCCTGCACTCCCCATCCTCCTGCGCTCCCCATCCTCCTGTGCTCTCCATCCTCCTGCACTCTCCATCCTTCTGCACTATCCATCCTCTATCCCTGCAGTATCCATCCTCTATCCCTTGCAGTTTCCATCCTCTATCCCTTGCAGTTTCCATCCTCTATCCCTTGCAGTTTCCATCCTCTATCCCCTGCAATTTCCATCCTCTATCCCCTGCAGTTTCCATCCTCTATCCCCTGCAGTTTCCATCCTCTATCCCCTGCAGTTTCCATCCTCTATCCCCTGCAGTGTCCATCCTCTATCCCCTGCAGTGTCCATCCTCCACCCTCCCTGTATCCTTCATCCCCGTGCACAGCCTGCCGCCCTCTGCACCACTCTCTCACACACCTCTTGTTCCCCTGTTTGTTTGGTCCCATCTTCTCTCCAGCTTCTTGTATGATATTGACTCACCGTGGCCGGGGACTCCGGTTTAGACAGGCTGTAGCTCCTTCCTCCTTGTCACGGGTGGACCGCGCCTGCCGGTAGTGGGGCCCGGTTGAGTGCAGATCAAAAGTTGAAGACGTCTTGTGGGAACAGATTAAGGGGATAATTTATTCGTGACGCCACCTATGAGTAGTTCCGTAAGTCCTACCGACGCTGCGGGACCTCCGGGGGATGGATAGCAGCAAGATGGAACGCTCCCACAGGCTGAGCGGTGATCCCCGGAGGCTGGAGCTGCTCAAGCTGTTGTGCGGCAGCTGCGGTTACCTTGTGTGCGGACGGATTCAGTCATAAGGAAGCACGGACACTGTAAGTCTCTGTAACGGGTCTTTACTGTAACCAGCAAGCAGTACATGGCATACAGTTCTGGGTAGTGGACCGGGTGGACTCAGCAGTGATAGGTGTCCCTCAGAGATCCGCAGTGTTCCTCCATTCTAACTAAATATTTGCTATTGTCGCCCAGGAATACCAGATCAGGTACGGGGAGGCTGCTTCAATCCCTATCCAAGATGTACGTTATGGATGTTTTGGGGAGCCTTGGATCCCTCGGTAGGTACACCGCTGGTTAGACGACTGGAATTTGGCGGGTGGTGGGGTGCTCCTGTGAAGCTGCTCCTCCACGCTCCTGGTTCGCGTAGCAGAGGTGAACTGCTGCCAGCTTCGGTACCAGTGAACCGGCTGTGAGTTGGGCACGGGGGTCTTTTGGAACCCGTGGTTGATGATGCCCGATCCCGGTTGTTCAGGCCTCAGGTGCTAACACCCGACCGGTGACGGCCCAGGGGCTGAACAGCGGTGCAGAGCCCCCGCTCCTACGTTACTCTTCTCCAAGTTCAAGTCTCTTTCTTCTCCAAACTAGAACTCTCTGTGTCTACTAAACTTTCCACTAACACTACCCTTGCACTCCGCCCACCAGGACCTTGGATTGGCCTCTATGTTAAGTGATGCATGCAGGGTTTGGATCTCTAAGTTAACCAGATGACTGCTGGGTCGGAGAATATTGCAGCTGCATTTATGGCTGCAATACTCTCCTGTGACGCACTCGTTGTGGGGCGCCACAATATCTCCTTCACGCTGGGTATACTCCATGGCTCCGCCCACCCAAGTCACATGGCTAATAGGGCCCTGACGCTGAGGTGAGCCACCTGCAGGCTGCTGCCGCCCCCATACACGTGCCGCCTGGGGCGGACCCCCCCCCCTGCCACTACGTCACTGGCCGGGCTCCTCTACGATCAGCGCGCATACTATAGCTATTGCTATAGTATGTGCACTGACCGAGGTCCTGAAGCCATTTACAGTAGATCTATGGGCAGCGCACATACTATAGCAATAGCTATAGTATGCGCGCTGCTCGCAGAGGAGCCCGGCGCTTTCATTGATAAAATTGTACAGCAGCTGACAGGAGACAACTGCTGTTCATAAGTGATTCCAGCATTATATGCCCACCTGAGTGGGTGGAAGGTCTCTAGGGGGAGTGGGCACCCCCTAGAGACATTATAGGAACATTTAATAATAAAATTAGCAGTTTTTAAAAACACAGAACAGTTTGCTGATGGGATGAGCAAACTATCCGGTAACCGGATAGCTCAGGATTACACATCCTGAGCAATCCAGTAACTGAATTGCGGCTTCAGCAATCCGGATCTGGATGCGGTGAACGCAATTCTAGATTTAAGTGTAACCCTAGCCTATGACTTTAATACGTCAGACATTATTCTGGTGATGTTTTTCGTTTATTTACTAGTTTTTCTACCCCCCTAACAGGGAAAAAGATTCATCTGATACAGAAGATGCTATAAGCAGCTTGTCAACCTCGACCTCATTGCCAGGTATGTACATGTCTAGAGCACCAAAACTGTCAATGTGCTCTTCAAGACTCAGATCATTCCACAGCTTTTCTCAGGAAGGCGGCCGTCACACGCACAGATATCTTGAACGATATTGTAAGCGATCACGTGCACACGCGATCGCTTACAATATTGCTCACATCGCTGGTGAGATGTCACACAGACAGACTCACCAGCGATGTGGATCCGCGATCTCGCTGGTAACTATGGTACACATCGGGTAACTAGGCGCCGCGCGTCGCTTAGTTACCCGACGTGTACCATAGTTACCATCTCCCAGCATAGGCTCTGCCGCTGGGAGATCGTTCATCGTGGTGTTATACACCACGATGAAGCAGATCGCTAAATCGTAAATCGCTAGATCTGAGCTCGGGAGCTCAGATCTCGATTTTGCGATTTCATCAATTCTCGCTCGTCGTATCTTGCCGTCACACGCAGAGACATCGTTCACGCGATGTTAAATCTGGCGCGTTCAAGCGATATCTTTCGCGATATCTTACCGTGTGACGGCCGCCTTAGGGCCGCTTTACACACACTAACTTCTGTGTCCAACTTCTGAACAGATCTCTGGTTGCAGTGAAATCATGGACACATTGTTCCATTTTGTGGCTGTGTACAAAATGGAGCAATGTGTCCATGATTTCACTGCAACCAGAGATCTGTTCAGAAGTTGGACACAGAAGATGGTGTGTGTAAAGCGGCCCTAACAGATCTCACGTGTTATCCATGTTCCATGGTCACAAATATGTTGCCATTTGGCCCATGCTGTACTTTTTTTTCTGTAATTTGTACAGTTTTATTATGGACTTTGTGCATCTATTAAAGGGAACCTGACCTGGAAAAATGTGCCCCCAGCCTCTATATACCTGTCCCTGCACCATGCTAATACATTTCTAGGCATTCCTTTGTGCTTGTAAATCGATATAGTAAAGTACAGGTACAGTTATATAATTTCATAACACTTACATGTGTCTCCTTATATAGCTCATGCAGTGTCTGAGTTCAAGGGAGTGAGGGTTATCTCATTAGCTGATTGCTTTCAAGTGTGTGCATATCATTAGCATAGAGTTGCTCTGCATTGTCCATCAATTAACACTGCTCTAAATAAGTTAAAAAAAAAAATAGTAATATAAAATATCTAGCTATAATACTCATAAGGTCAAAAATGGCTAAAAACGTTGTTATACAATTTACTTATAAAATTATCTTATTTGTATATATAGTATATACATATATAGGATATATATATATAAAAAGCCAGTCAGTCATATATATATATATAAAAATAAAAATAGAAAAGTAACAAAGTTTTTAGCCATTTTTGACCTTATGAGTATTATAGCTAGATATTTTATATTACTATTTTTTTTTTTAACTTATTTAGAGCAGTGTTAATTGATGGACAATGCAGAGCAACTCTATGCTAATGATATGCACACACTTGAAAGCAATCAGTTAATGAGATAACCCTCACTCCCTTGAACTCAGACACTGCATGAGCTATATAAGGAGACACATGTAATGGTGCTGTCACACAGCACGATCTGGCCAGCGATATCGGAAGCGATGCGCGGGTGCCCGCTCGCTCCCGACATCGCAGGCCAGCTGTCACACAGCATCGCTGCGGCCGGCGATGCCGCAGCGATGCGGGCAGTGACATCGCTCGCTGGGCTGGGCTCAGCCCAGCGAGCGATCCGCAGCAACGCTGCGGTATAGGCTGGATCGCCGCTGACATCGCTCTGGCGATGTCACACGGCGCAAACCAGCCTTATCGCAGGTCGCGGTTGACAGGTTTACGGTTCTTCCCGTAAACCTGACAACCTGCGACCAGCGATAAAACGCGGTCGCGCCGTTCGTTTACACAGCGCAACGTCGCTAGCGACATCGCTGGAACGTCACTTTTTCGGCGATGTCGCCTGGTGTGACAGCACCATAAGTGTTATGAAATTATATAACTGTACCTGGGGAAGACCCATTAAAAGGGTCGAAACGCGTTGTACTGCCCACTGTGATATACATTTTAAGAATAAAGGAAAATCTATTTGAACTCCGGGTCTCCTGTGGAAGCGCTGTACCAATAGACCGGTATACTTATTAACATATATACACACAGACACACACTCTCACACACACACACTCTCTCTCACACATATATACACACAGACACACACACTCTCTCACACATATACACACACACACTCTCACACACATATATATACACACACACACTCCCTCTAACACATATATACACACAGACACACACACTCTCTCACACATATATACACACACACCACACACACACTCCACTCTCTCACACATATATATATATATATATACACACACACACTCTCTCACACATATATACACACACTCACACACACACACACACACACTCTCTCACACATATATATATATACACACACACTCTCTCTCACACATATATACACAGACACAACACACTCTCTCACACACATATATACACATAGATACACACTCTCACACACTCTCACACATATATACACATAGATACACACTCACACACACACTCACACATATATACACATAGACACACCCTCTCTCACACACACATTCTCTCTCACATATACACAGACACACACACACTCTCTCGCACACATATATACAACACACACCTTTTCTCACCTGTCCTCCATTCCCTTGGCATCATCTTTCTGCACAAGTTCTATGGAAAACGTAACAATACCGTGGTCCAGTCCAGAGCGCCGTTGTGGTCTGCGCTGCGTTATGTATTTTACATACCTCTCAACTAGATCAATGCAAACCGCCGGCCAACCAGAGGTCAGCAGGTAATGTCATATGCCAACGTCCGCTGCTGAGCGGGGGCTGCTTCTTCTTGTGGCGGCTTCCGTTTGATGTAACTGAGCGGGCGAGCTTGTTGAGCGGCGCTCAGAGAACATAATAAAGCTTGGACCATTTTGGCCTCGGGACTGGACTGCAGCATCTTTACGTTTTCCATGGAGCCTGGGGGTGGCGTGTTTGGAGACTCCCTGATCTAGACTTAGTGGTAGATGATCTTGTCTTCACTGATACGTGATTCTCACTTCCCAATAACATTAGTGATATAATGGTGACAATCTGTGACCCTGCATCACACCTCTAATAACATGTCATTACTTATGTCTTGTAGAAGGTGTCTCAGAATCATATGAAATATGCGAAAGGGATGAGGAAGAAGAAATATGGGAAAGGGATGAGGAAGAAGAAATATGCGAAAGGGATGAGGAAGAAGAAATATGCGAAAGGGATGAGGAAGAAGAAATATGCGAAAGGGATGAGGAAGAAGAAATATGGGAAAGGGATGAGGAAGCAGAGCCCTGCTACTACAAAAACTTTACATCACGCACTGAGAGTTTTTCTAAAGTAAGTGAACAATACATAAAAATATGTAAAGAAAAAAGAAAACCTTCACCCCGAGGCGCTTTTCTGTTTTTCGTATTTGTAGAGGAGTACAGATTTTGAGGGGGGAGCAGGTTTGGGAGAGTGTGGGGGGGGGCAGATTTTGGGGGGAAGGTTTAGGGGGTGCAGATTTGTGGGGGTTGTGGATTTAGGGTGTTAGGATGTAGGGTGGGATTGCAGATTTGGGGGGCTGGAGGTGCGGGTTTGGTGGGCAGGCTTGGGGATGGGTTTAGGGGGCATTTTTTTTGGGGTGGGTGGGTTTGGGGAGGCAGGGGCATTTTTGGGGGGCAGGTTGCGGGTTTGGGGGGGTGAGAGCAGGGGGGGCAGGTTTTGGAGGAGGGGACGTTTCGGGGTGGGAACAGGGGGGTAGGTTTGAAGAGGTTTTTGTTTTGGTGAGTGGGGGTGCGGGTTTGTGGGGGGGGGGGGGGGTTTGAAAGGGGGTGTTGTTTGAGGGCAGGGCTATAAAGGAGTCAGAGCTATGAAGGGGGCAGGGCTACCTGGAGGGGGCGAAGCTGTGATACATACATACATACACATACACTCTACTTTATATATTAGATTAGATGTTCACTATATGGTAAAACTGACATGTCGGTATGATACCCCTTGTCGGTATGAGTTCATAGATACCAAATATGTATGTTTTTATCTAAGGGATGAAAATAAAATTCAAGACATTTGTCTAGAAAAGAATTGTGCTTTTTTCACCATTTTCCACGACCCGTAGCGTCCTCATTTTTCGGGATCTGGTGCTGTGTTACGGGTTCTTTTTTGCGTCTTGAGCTGACGTTTCTAATGACGCCATTTTTGGGTAAATGTGATGATTTGATCGCCTGTTATTGCATTTTATTGCAATGTCGCGATGACCAAAAAAAAATAAATTTTGCCATTTTGCCTTTTTTTCCCCATTACGCAGTTTACAGGTCTGATTGATTATATATTTTGATAGATTAGTAATTTGCAATAGTGCTAAAGGGGGGTGATTTGAACTTTTAGTTTTTTCAATTTTTTTTTAAATCTTTTTCTTTTCACTGTTACTTTGTTCTACTTTGCCCCTTAGATCTGATGATCCACAGCTCTGTGCTACACAAATCATCACTTTCTGCGAATGCTGACACTCGGCGGGCGGGGTGGGGGTGGGGGGGCACTCACTAGAAGTGAAGCATGACAGCGACAGGGGTCATCATCAGACCCTGCACTGTCATGGTAACACATTGATGCCCTGTGAACACGTTATGCGGCTGCTGATGACGACAGGGAACAGTGTGATCCCTGCTGCGGTGCATTAGATTGCGCTGTCAGTGTTTGACAGCGCAATCTAAGGGATGAACAGCGGCGGGTGGATCACTGATGTGATCAGCCGATATGTGCAGGGAATGATGCAAGGTCAGCCTCAAAGAGAGGGATGCGACCTAGTAGGTTTAGGTCGCCAAGGGGTTAAATAAAAAGTTAAAAAAATTTATATTATATCTTTCTTTTGTCCATAATTAGCTCTGTGACACCGCTACCATCCTGAGCAGTGATGAAGATCTGAAGTCCTGCCTAGAGAATTCTGAAGAGCCAAGACCAACAACCTCAGAAATGTGAGTAGATGATGGAGTCATCACTGGGGGGCTCCAGACTGATATTCTATATATATACAGCAAATATAGGCCATGAATAGCAGAATCTTAAATGCAGCATCAACCACCTCATGATTAGTGCGCTTTGTGGTTATGGCTTCAGAACTCGAAGGGGATACAACTGGTAAAAGTGGCAGCATGGTGCCTCTGTGGTTAGCACGGCAGCGAGTCATACATTTTTAATATTACCACCACCCCTACAGGTAGATGTAACATTACATGCCGCCCATTATTGGTTGTGGTTTTCTGTTTCGCTTCATATAAGGTAGTTTTGATGGAGCAGGAGACCTTCCTATGACTATGGCTAGGGTCACACATCCATTTTTTTTTTTTTAAATCTGATCTGGTTTTGAGCTTTTAAAAAGCTCAAAACCGGATCAGGAAACGCTCCTCATAGGAGCCTATGATAAAAACCGGATTTCTTCACAAGCAATCCGGTTACCGCCTCCGGCTCTGCAGCCTGCGTGAAAAATCATGCAGGCTGCAGTTTTCGGAGCGGTTTTAACATCCGCAATGCGGGAACTGGATTGCTCAGGATGTGTAATCCTGAGCAATCCGGTTACCGCATATACTTTGCTTATCCCGGCTGCCGCCAGGATAAGCAAGGTGTTCTGTGTTTGTTTAAACTGTTAATTTTATTATTAAAAGTTCCTATAATGTCTCTAGGGGGTGCCCACTCCCCCTAGAGACCTTCCACCCACTCAGGTGGCATATAATGCTGGAATCACTTATGTACAGCAGCTGTCTCCTGTCAGCTGCTGTACAGTTTTTATCAATGAAAGCGCCGGGCTCAGTGGCGTAGCAACTGTTTGTGGCGCCCGGAGCGGTCGAAAAATTTGCCGCAGCTGCCGCCCCTAAGTATTGGACCAAATGGCCACTCACCTCCTGAACTCTCCATCCTCCTGCACTCCCCATCCTCCTGCACTCCCCATCTTCCTGCACTCCCCATCCTCCATCCTCCTGAACTCTCCATCCTCTATCCTCCTGCACTCTCCATCCTCCTGTACTCTCCATCTTCCACATTCCTGCACTCCCCATCCTCCTGCACTCCCCATCCTCCATCCTCCTGCACTCTCCATCCTCCTGCACTCTCCATCCTCCTGCACTCCCCATCCTCCATCCTCCTGAACTCTCCATCCTCCTGCACTCTCCATCCTCCTGCACTCCCCATCCTCCTGCACTCCCATCCTCTGCACTCCCCATCCTCCTGCGCTCCCCATCCTCCTGCGCTCCCCATCCTCCAGCGCTCCCCATCCTCCTGCGCTCTCCATCCTCCTGCACTCTCCATCCTTCTGCACTATCCATCCTCTATCCCCTGCAGTATCCATCCTCTATCCCCTGCAGTTTCCATCCTCTATCCCCTGCAGTTTCCATCTCTATCCCTGCAGTTTCCATCCTCTATCCCTGCAGTTTCCATCCTCTATCCCCTGCAGTTTCCATCCTCTATTTCCTGCAGTTTCCATCCTCTATCCCCGGCAGTGTCCATCCTCCACCCTCCCTGTATCCTTCATCCCCGTGCACAGCCTGCCGCCCTCTGCACCACTCTCTCACACACCTCTTGTTCCCCTGTTTGTTTGGTCCCATCTTCTCTCCAGCTTCTTGTATGATATCTCCTTCACGCTGGGTATACTCCATGGCTCCGCCCACCCGGGTCACATGGCTAATAGGGCCCTGACGCTGAGGTGAGCCACCTGCAGGCTGCTGCCGCCCCCACACACGTGCCGCCTGGGGCGGACCGCCCCCCCCCCCCCACTACATCACTGGCTGGGCTCCTCTGCGAGCAGCGCGCATACTATAGCTATTGCTATAGTATGTGCACTGACCGAGGTCCTGAAGCCATTTACAGTAGATCTATGGGCAGCGCTGCCCATAGATCTTACTGTATAAGGCTTCAGGACCTCGGACAGCGCACATACTATAGCAATAACTATAGTATGCGCGGTGCTCGCAGAGGAGCCCGGCGCTTTCATTGATAAAACTGTACAGCAGCTGACAGGAGACAGCTGCTGTTCATAAGTGATTCCAGCATTATATGCCCACCTGAGTGTGTGGAAGGTCTCTAGGGGGAGTGGGCACCCCCTAGAGACATTATAGGAACATTTAATAATAAAATTAGCAGTTTTTAAAAACACAGAACAGTTTGCTGATGGGATGAGCAAACTATCCGGTAACCGGATTGCTCAGGATTACACATCCTGAGCAATCCAGTAACTGAATTGCGGCTTCAGCAATCCGGATCTGGATGCGGTGAACGCAATTCTAGATTTAAGTGTAACCCTAGCCTATGACTTTAATACGTCAGACATTATTCTGGTGATATTTTTCGTTTATTTACTAGTTTTTCTACTCCCCTAACAGGAAAAAAGATTCATCTGATACAGAAGATGCTATAAGCAGCTTGCCAAACTCGACCTCATTGCCAGGTATGTACATGTCTAGAGCACCAAAAATGTCAATGTACTCTTCAAGACTCCGATCATTCCACAGCTTTTCTCAGTAAGGGCCGCTTTACACACACTAACTTCTGTGTCCAACTTCTGAACAGATCTCTGGTTGCAGTGAAATCATGGACACATTGTTCCATTTTGTGGCTGTGTACAAAATGGAGCAATGTGTCCATGATTTCACTGCAACCAGAGACCTGTTCAGAAGTTGGACACAGAAGATGATGTGTGTGTAAAGTGGCCCTAACAGATCTCATGTGTTATCCATGTTCCATGGTCACAAATATGTTGCCATTTGGCCCAAGCTGTACTTTTTTTTCTGTAATTTGTACAGTTTTATTATGGACTTTGTGCATCTATTAAAGGGAACCTGACCTGGAAAAATGTGCCCCCAGCCTCTATATACCTGTCCCTGCACCATGCTAATACATTTCTAGGCATTCCTTTGTGCTTGTAAATATAGTAAAGTTTAGAAAAGTTGTTTTGCTACCTTATGATCTGCGGCTTATCATTATTTGAGAAGCCGCAAAAGGCGTTCCTTTCTGGACCTCCCGCTGCCTGCTCGTTAATTATTCACGCCCCGATGGGCGTGCTAGAGAGCAGCGAGACAGTGCTTGTCTTGTAAGGGGCGGTAAAGCCGCTATGACGCTAATCGCGTCATATCCGGCTTTACCACGTCAGTACACCTGCCGATCTCGCATGCCAAGTGCGTATGCACGATCGGCATCGAGAGATCGGCAGTACACCCTAATGGGTGTACTGACGTGGTAAAGCCGGATATGACGCGATTAGCGTCATAGTGCTCGTCTTTAAGGGGGCGGTAAAGCCGCTGTCTCCCTGCTCTGTAGCACGCCCATCGGGGCGTGAGTATTTATCGAGCAGGCGGCGGGGAGGTCCAGAAAGGAACGCCTTTTGTGGCTTCTCAAATAATGAGAAGCCACAGATCATAAGGTATCAAAACAACTTTTCTAAACTTTACTATATCAATTTACAAGCACAAAGGGATGGCTAGAAATCTATTAGCATGGTGTAGGGACAGGTATATAGAGGCTGGGGGCACATTTTTCGAGCTCAGGTTCCCTTTAGCCCCCGTCACACAGGGCGACATCGCCGCCCATTACAGAGGCGACGTGGGGGCATGGCCTATCGGCGGCGACATCGCCCCTACATCGCCTCATGTAAAGGGGCGATGTCGGCGGTGCCGGCTGGTCGCCTGGTTTCAGAGCAGTGCTCTGAAACCAGGCGACCATCATGGGGCGATGTGCACACATCGCCCCATGTAACCGGGCGCCGGCGACCTGTCAGGTGATGGGAGCCATAGGCTCCCATTGTCCGGTATCGCCGCTGGGGTTTTCAGACACCCTGGCGCCAATGCCGCCTGACAGGTCGGCGGCTCAGGGCTGGTGATGTCGCCCCGTGTAAACATGGGACGGCGATGCTGGCGGGGCGCCAAGAACGTGCGCGCACACGCCAGTCGCCGCAACATCCCCAGCCCCGTCGCCTGGTGTGACGGGGCCCCTTAAGCTATGTCATTATACATTGTCCTCTATAGCAGAATATCCCTCATTAGAGATGCACCACATGGCGGCACACAGGGCGCTAACTGCTCCATGGTACATCTGATGCCCAATGTATTTTATTTTACTTTCCGATCAGAATTTTCTGCTCAGGAGGAGGAAAAATCTACAAGAAATCTGAGAAAAGACGCAAAATCAGAAAATGAAGAAGAACTAACATGTAGAATAAATCAAGAACAAGAACCCAAAGATGAACGAACATCTGGAAGAGTAGAAGTAAAAGGGAAACACAAGGCAAAAAGGAAAGAGACGAGGTAAGTGTGAGAATCTCCTCCATGTTGTGTAGTGTTGGTCAGGGTGAAGAATTCCTGTTGGGCAGATGTTCTCTGTCAATGCTCGGGGATTGCCACATGTTTGATGGCTGACACTTCTGTATGGAGAAGATGCCATGGCTGACCGGTCACAGTGACTGGACAGTGGTATCATGTAAGATCGGTCCCACCACTTACATTGTATTTACTTCTCATAGGTTTCATCTTCTGCTGGCCGAGAAAAGACCGAAAATCAGGAAAAAAACAGGAAGGAACATCTGAAATAAACAAAGAAGAACCAGAAAAAGGCAAAAAGAGAGGAGGTAAGTGTGAGAATCACCTCCATGGTGTGTCATGTCAGTCAGCGAGAAGAATTCATGTGGGACAGATGTTATCTGTCAGTGCTGGGATTGCCACACGTATGATGGCTGACATGGAGAAGATGCCATGGCTGACCGGCCACAGTGACTGGACAGTGGTATCATGTAAGATCGGTCCCACCACTTACATTGTATTTACTTCTCATAGGTCTCATAGGTTCCATGTTCCGCTGGCTGAGAAATAAACGAAAATCAGAAAAAAAAGAGGAAGGAACATCTGAAACAAAGAAAGAAGAACAGAAGATTCTAAAAAAGGCAAAAAGAGACGACGAGGTAAGTGTGAGAATCTCTTCCCCAGAAGACTTCCTCTGGGGCAATAGTATCTTGTAATATGGAGGTCCATCACTGACATTATATTTACTTCTCATAGGTTCCATCTTTCACCGCCGGACGAGAGAACAGCCAATATCAGAAAAAGAAAGAACAGCAATTGAGCAGAGAAGAACCAAAAAATGAAAAAGAAGGCAAAAAGAGAGGAGGTAAGTGTGAGAATCACCTCCATGGTGTGTCATGTCGGTCAGGGAGAAGAATTCCTGTGGGGCAGATGTTCTCTCAGTGCTGGGATTGCCACATGTTTGATGGCTGACACCTCTGTATGGAGAAGATGCCATGGCTGACCGGCCACAGTGACTGGACGGTGGTATCATGTAAGATCGGTCCCACCACTTACATTGTATTTACTTCTCATATGTCTCGTAGGTTCCATGTTCCGCTGGCTGAGAAATAAACGAAAATCAGAAAAAAAAGAGTAAGGAACATCTGAAACAAAGAACCAGAAGATTCTAAAAAAGGCAAAAAGAGACGACGAGGTAAGTGTGAGAATCTCTTCCCCCAGAAGACTTCCTCTGGGGCAATAGTATCTTGTAATATGGAGGTCCATCACTGACATTATATTTACTTCTCATAGGTTCCATATTTCACCGCCGGACGAGAGTACAGCCAATATCAGAAAAAGAAAGAACAGCAATGAGCAGAGAAGAACCAAAAATGAAAAAGAAAGCAAAAAGAGAGGCGGTAAGTGTGAGAATCACCTCCATGATGTGTCATGTCGGTCAGCGAGAAGAATTCCTGTGGGGAAAATGTTCTGACAGTGCTGGGATTGTCACACGTATGATGGCTGACAGTGATCCCAAAACTCTGTATGGAGAAGGTTCTTCAGCTGACCGGCCACATTGATTATACAGTAGTATCTTGTAATAAGGAGTCCAATCACTTACATTATATTTACTTCTTCTAGGTTCCATCTTCTGTCGGCTGAGAATACACCCACTTCATATATAGATGTAAAATAGATTAGATAGAAAATAGATAGATGATAGATTATAGATAGATAGATGATAGATAGAGAATAGATTATTGATAGGTAGATGGGAGAGATAGGGGGCCGTTACACGCTACGATATATTTAACGATGTCACCTGGAAAGTCACGTGATTGAGATCGCTAGAACAATTTTGCGACATCGCTTGTGCGGTGTCACAAGCATAGATCTCGTTAACGAGTTTTCAATTGGCAACGCCCCAGGGATCCAGCGCACAACCCAGTGATCGAGGCTAGCCAGTGTCAGGACTAGGCACAATCGTTAAGGAGATCGTTATCACGGTGTCACATAGAACGATGCAGCAGATTGCATGATCGACATTGTCTGATGTGGGGTCTGGATCTCATATCTGCGATGAACGATCAGATCACTTATCGCTAGTCAGATCGACCTGTCACACGCAACCGTTGGAGTGACTGAAAATCCGTTAAGTTTCAGCGATATCTTTACAAATATCGTAGTGTGTAACGGCCCCCATAGAGAGATTAATAGATACATAGATGTAAAATAAATTAGATACATAGATGATAGATACATTTTAAATAGATAGATAGATAGATAGATAGATAGATAGATAGATATAGAAAAAAATGTTTAACGCAGCGTTTCAAATACCTTTGCTAAGGTGCTATACATCAGTCCTAGGTAGGAATCAACCACCAATATAACGACCATATATGTAAAAAACGAACTGCAGCACTCTTTTAGGGTGTTCTTTATTCCTTTTTTGGCCTTCAGATCAGGTAAGATATGGCTATATCTTAAGGCCAATAAAGGCATAAAGAACATCCCAAAATAGTGCTGCAGTTCGTTTTTTACATATATGGTAGGCGGCCGTCACACGGGACGATTTCTTGCCCGATATCGTTTAAGCGATCTCCTTTTTGATCGCTTAAGCGATATCGGGCAAGAAATCGTTGCATGTAATCAAGCGATTTACGATGTGAAATCGCTTGATCGTGACATCGCTGATCTGAGCTCCGGTTCTCAGATCTAGCGATGAACGATTTCAGGATCTGCTTCATCGTGGTGTATAACACCACGATGAACGATCTCCCAGCGGCAGAGCCTATGCTGGGAGATGGTAACTATGATACACGTCGGGTAACTAAGCGACGCGCGGCGCCTAGTAACCCGATGTGTACCATAGTTACCTGCGAGATCGCGGATCCACATCGCTGGTGAGTCTGTCTGTGTGACATCTCACCAGCGATGTGAGCGATATTGTAAGCGATTGCGCGTGCACGTGATCGCTTACAATATCGCTATAGATATCTGTGCGTGTGACGGCCGCCGTAGATGGATGGATGGATGGATAGATGGATAGATGGATGGATAGATGGATAGATGGATAGATAGATGGACAAGATAGATAGATAGATAGATAGATAGAAGGATGGATAGATGGATGGATAGATGGTGTGATGGATAGATGGGTGAATGGATAGATGGATGGATGGATGGATAGATGGGTGAATGGATAGATGGATAGATGGGTGAATGGATAGATGGATGGATAGATAGATAGATGGATGGATGGATAGATGGATGGGTGGATGGATAGATGGATGGATGGATATAATGGATAGATGGGTGAATGGATAGATGGATGGATGGATAGATGGATGGATGGATGGATGGATAGATAGATGGATAGATGAATGGATAGATGGATGGATGGATGGATAGATGGATGGGTGTATGGATAGATGGATAGATAGATGGATGGATGGATAGATGGATAGATGGATGGATGGATGGATAGATGGATGGGTGGGTGGATGGATGGATGGGTGGGTGGATGGATAGATGAATGGATGGATGGATGGATAGATGGATGGATAGATGGTGGGTGGGGTGGATAGATGGATGGATAGATGGATGGATGGGTGGATGGATAGATGGATGGATGGATGGATGGATGGATAGATGGACGGATGGATGGATAGATGGACGGATGGATGGACGGACGGATGGATGATAGATCCCCATCCGTCGGTCCCTCCCTCCGTCCATCCCTCGCTCCGTCCCTCCCTCCCTCCGTCCGTCCCTCCCTCCCTCCGTCCGTCCCTCCGTCCCTCTGTCCCTCCGTCCTTCCCTCCCTCCCTCTGTCCGTCCCTCCCTCCCTCTGTCCGTCCCTCCCTCTGTACGTCCGTCCCTCCCTCCCTCTGTCCCTCCGTCCGTCCCTCCCTCCCTCTGTCCATCCCTCCCTCTGTCTGTCCCTCCGTCCGTCCCTCCCTCTGTCCCTCCCTCCATCCCTCCGTCCGTCCCTCCTCCGTTCGCCCTCCCTCCGTCCATCCCTCCCTCCCTTCCTCTGTCCTTCCTCCTCCGTCCGTCCGTCCCTCCTTCCCTCCATCCCTCCTCTGTCCCTCCTCCGTCCGTCCCTCCTCTGTCCGTCCGTCCTCCTCGTCGTCCCTCCTGTCCGTCCGTCCCTCCCTCCGTCCCTCTCTCTGTCCGTCCGTCCCTCCCTCCATCCCTCCCTCTGTCGTCCGTCCCTCCTCTGTCCCTCCCTCCGTCCGATAGATAGATATAGATAGATAGATAGATGGATAGATAGAAGGATGGATAGATGGATGGATGGATAGATGGATAGATGGGTGAATGGATAGATGGATGGATAGATGGATGGATGGATAGATGGATGGATGGATGGATAGATGGGTGAATGGATAGATGGATGGATAGATGGATAGATGGGTGAATGGATGGATGGATGGGTGGATGGATGGATAGATGGGTGAATGGATAGATGGATGGATAGATGGATGGATGGATAGATGGATGGATGGATAGATGGGTGAATGGATAGATGGATGGATAGATGGATAGATGGGTGAATGGATGGATGGATGGATGGGTGGATGGATAGATGGATGGAATGGGTGGATGGATAGATGGATGGATAGATGGATAGATCGATGGATAGATGGATGGATGGATAGATGGATGGATGGATAGATGGATAGATGGATAGATGGGTGAATGGATAGATGGATGGATGGATAGATAGATGGATAGATGGATGGATGGATGGATAGATGGATGGATGATGGATAGATAGATAGATAGATGGATGGGTGGATGGATAATGGATGGATAGATGGATGGATAGATGGATGATGGATAGATGGATGTGGTGTGGATGGAAAGATGGATGATGGATGGATAGATGGATGATAGATGGATGGATGATGGATGGATGGATGGATGGATGAGGGGTGGGTGGTGGATAGATGGATGGATAGATGGATGGATAGATGGATGGATAGATGGATGGATAGATGGAGATAATGGATGGATAGATGGATGGATAGATGGATGGATGGATGGATAGATAGATGGATGGATGGTTGGATAGATGGATGGATGGATGGATGGATAGATGGATGGATGGATAGATGGATGGTTGGATAGATGAATGGATAGATGGATGGATGGTTGATGGATGGATAGATGGATGGTTGGATAGATGGATGGATAGATGGATGGATGGATAGATGATGGATGATGGATAGATGGATGGATGGATGGATGGATAGTGATGGATGATATTGATGGATGGAGTTGGATAGGGATGGATAGATGGATGGATAGATGGATGATGTGGATGATGGATGGATGGATGGATAGATGGATGGATGGATAGATGGATGGATGGATGATGATGGATGTGATGGATGGATGATGATGGATAGATGGATGGATAGATGGATGGATGATGATGGATGGAAGATGGAAGGATGGATGGATGGATAGATGGATGGATTGGGATGGATGGATAGATGGATGAGATGGATGGATGGTGATGGAATGGATGGATAGATGGATGGATGATGGATGGATGGTTGGATAGGATAGATGGATGGATGGATAGGATGGATGGATGGTGGATGGATGGATGGTTGGATAGATGGATGGATGATAGTGATGAGATGTGATGGATGATAGATGGATGGATAGATGGATGGAGTGGATGATAGATGGATGGATGGATGGATGGATATAGATGAGGATGGATGGATGGATGGATGTGGATAGATGGTGGATGGATGGATGGATGGGTGGATGGATGGGTGGATGGATAGATGGATTGGATAGATGGAGAGATGAGATGGATGATGATGGATGGATAGATGGATGGAGATGGATGGATGGATAGATGGATGGATGGATAGATGTGATGGATGGTTGGATAGATGGATGGATGGAGTGATAGGATGGATGGATAGATGGATGGATAGATGGATGGATGGATGATGGATGGATGGATAGATGGATGGATGATGGATTGGATAGAGTGGATGGATAGATTGGATGATTGGATGGATATGGATGGATAGATGGATGGATGGATAGATGGATGATGGGATGATGATGGATGGATAGATGGATGGATAGATGGATGGATAGATGGATAGATGGATGGATAGACGGAGGGATAGAGGATGGATAGATGGATGGATAGATGGATGGATAGTTGGATAGATGGATAGATAGATGGATGGATAGATGGATAGACGGATGGATAGACGGATGGATAGACGGATAGATAGACGGATGGATAGACGGATGGATAGACGGATAGATGGATGGATGGATAGATGGATGGATGGATAGATGGATGGATGGATGGATGGATGGATGGATAGATGGATGGATGGATAGATGGATGGATGGATGGATGGTTGGATAGATAGATGGATGGATGGATAGATGGATGGATGGTTGGATGGATGGATGGTTGGATAGATGGATGGATAGATAGATGGATAGATGGATGGATGGATAGATGGATGGATAGATGGATGGGTGGATGGATAGATGGATGGATAGATGGATGGATATAGATGGATGGATGGATGGATGGATGGTTGAATAGATGGGTGGATGGATGGATGGATGGGTGGATGGATAGGTGGATGGATAGATGGATGGATAGATGGATAGATCGATGGATAGACTGATGGATGGATAGATGGATGGATGGATGGATGGATAGATGGATGGATGGATAGATGGATGGATGGTTGGATAGATGGATGGATGGGTGGATGGATGGATGGATAGATGGATGGATAGATGGATGGATGGATAGATGGATGGATGGATAGATGGATGGATAGATGGATGGATAGATGGATGGATAGATGGATGGTTGGATGGATGGATGGATAGATGGATGGATGGATAGATGGATGGATGGATAGATGGATGGATAGATGGATGGATAGATGGATGGATAGATGGATAGATGGATGGATAGACGGAGGGATAGACGGATGGATAGATGGATGGATAGATGGATGGATAGTTGGATAGATGGATAGATAGATGGATGGATAGATGGATAGACGGATGGATAGACGGATGGATAGACGGATAGATAGACGGATGGATAGACGGATGGATAGACGGTTGGATAGATGGATGGATAGATGGATGGATGGATAGATGGATGGATTAACGGATAGTTGGATAGATGGATGGATAGATGGATGGATAGATGGATGGATGGATAGACGGATGGATAGTTGGATAGATGGATAGTTGGATAGATGGATGGGTGGATGGATAGACGGATGGATAGTTGGATAGATGGATAGCTGGATGGATAGACGGATGGATAGACGGATGGACGGATGGATGGATAGACGGATGGATGGATGGATGGACGGATGGACGGACGGACGGATGGATGATAGATCCGTCCATCCGTCCGTCCATCCGTCCGTCCCTTGCTCCGTCCCTCCCTCCGTCCGTCCCTCCGTCCGTCCGTCCATCCCTCCGTCCGTCTGTCCCTCCGTCCATCCCTCCCTCTGTCCCTCCGTCCGTCCCTCCCTCTGTCCCTCCGTCCCTCCCTCTGTCCGTCCGTCACTCCCTCTGTCCCTCCCTCTGTCCCTCCGTCCGTCCCTCCTCCTCCTCCATCCCTCCCTGTCTGTCCCTCCGTCCGTCCCTCCCTCTGTCCCTCCCTCCATCCCTCCGTCCCTCCCTCCGTCCGTCCCTCCCTTCGTCCCTCCCTCCGTCTGTCTCTCCCTCCCTCCGTCCATCCCTCCTTCCCTCCGTCCCTCCCTCTGTCCGTCCGTCCCTCCCTCTGTCCCTCCCTCCGTCCTCTCCTCTGTCCCTCCGTCCGTCCCTCCCTCCCTCCGTCCCTCCCTCTGTCCCTCCGTCCGTCCCTCCCTCCCTCCGTCCATCCTTCCCTCTGTCTGTCCCTTCATCCGTCCCTCCCTCCGTCCCTCCGTCCGTCCCTCCCTCCGTCCGTCCCTCCCTCCCTTCCTCTGTTTTCTCCTCCCTCCGTCCATCCCTCCCTCTGTCCGTCCATCCGTCCCTCCCTCCGTCCGTCCCTCCCTCTGTCCGTCCGTACCTCTGTCCGTCCATCCCTCAATCCCTCCCTCTGTCCGTCCGTCCCTCCCTCTGTCCCTCCGTCCGTCCCTCCCTCCCTCTGTCCCTCCCTCTGTCCCTGCCTCGTCCTCCTCCCTCCCTCTGTCCCTCCCTCGTCCCTCCCTCCTGTCCGTCCCCCGTCCTCCTCCGCTCTCCCTCCCTCTGTCCCTCCCTCTTCCCTCCCTCCCTCTCTCGTCCCTCCCTCCTCCGTCCCTCGTCCTCCCTCTCCTCCTGTCCCTCCCTCCCCGTCCCTCCTCCGCTCCCTCCTGTCCTCCTCCCGTCCCTCCTCTCCGTCCTCGTCTCCTCCCTCCCGTCCCTCCCTCCTCCGTCCGTCTCCCTCCTCCTCCCTCCCTACCGTCCCTCCCTCCTCCGTCCCTCCCTCCGTCCTCCCTCTCCTCCCTCTCTCCTCCCTCCTCTCGTCCCTCCCTCTCCTCCTCCCTCCGTCCCCCTCCTCGTCCTCCCTGCCGTCCTCCTCCCTCGTCCTCCCTCCTCCGTCGTCCACTCCTGTCCTCCGTCCCTCCCTCTCCGTCTCCTCCCTCTCCTCCCGTCCTCCGTCCCTCCGCTCCTTCCTCTCCGTCCGTCCCTCCGTCCTCTCCCTCCTCCGTCCTCCCTGTCCCTCCTCCGTCGTCCCTCACTCCCTCCGTCCTCCCTCGTCCGTCCGTCCCTCTCCGTCCGTCCTCCTCCTTCCTCTCCCTCCTCGTTCCCTCCCCGTCTCCGTCCTCCCTCCCTCGTCCTCCCTCGCCCTCTCTCCGTCCGTCCGCCTCCCTCTCTCCGTCCCTCCCTCCGTCCCTCCGTCCCTCCTCCCGTCTCCCTCCCTCTCGTCCGTCCTCTCGTCCTATCCGTCCCTCCCTCCCCGTCCGTCCCTCCGTCCTCCCTCCCTCCGTCCGTCCTCCCTCTGTCCTCCGTCTCCTCCGTCCTCTCCCCGTCTCCCTCCCTCCTGTCCGTCCCCCCTGTCCGCTCCCGTCCTCGTCCTCCTCCTCCTCCCTCTCGTCCGTCCTCCCTCCTCCCTCTCTGTCCTCTCCGTCCTCCTCCCTCCGTCCGTCCCTCCGTCCCCTCCCTCCGTCCGTCCTCCCTCCCTCCTCCGTCCTCCTCCGCTCCCGTCCTCCCTCCTCGTCCCGTCCCTCCTCCGTCTCTCTCCTCTCCTCCTCCTCGTTCCCTCTCCCTCCCGTCCCTCCCTCCTGTCTCCTCCTCCGTCCGTCCTCGTCCCCCTCCGTCCCTCCCTCTGCTCCTCCGTCCTCCCGTCCTCCCTCGTCTCCCTCCCTCCTCAGTCCCTTCCTCCGTCCGTCCTCCTCTCCGTCCGTCCCTCGCTCTCCGTCCGTCCCCTCCCTTCCGTCCCCGTCCTCTCCTCCCTCCCTCTCCGTCCGTCTCCCTCCGTCCCGTCCCTCCCTCCCCCTCCCGTCCTCCGTCCATCCTCGTCCTCGTCCGTTCCCGTCCTCCCGTCCGTCCTCCTGTCCGTCCCTCCGTCCCTCCTCCCTCCGTCCGTCCCTCCATCCGTCCGTCTCCCCTCTCTCCGTCCGTCCCTCCTCCTCGTCCTCCGTTCCCTCCCGTCTCCGCCTTCCTCCTCTCCGTCCTCCCTCCTCCGTCCGTCTCCCTCCTCCGTCCCTCCTCTCCTCCTCGTCCCTCCCTCCGTCCGTCTCCCCCCTCCGTCCTCCCTCCGTCCCCTCCGCCGTCCCGTTTCTCCGTCCGTCCCTTCCCTCCTCGTTCCCTCCGCCTCCGTTCTCCTCCCTCCCCGTCCGTCCCTCCTCCGTCCTTCTCGTCCTCCTTTCCTCCCTCTCGTCCCTCCTCCCCCGTCCCTCCTCCGTCCGTCCCCGTCCTCGTCCGTCCGTCCTCTCCGTCCCCTCCCTCCCTCCGTCGTCCTCGTCCAGTCCCTCTCCGTCCGTTCCCGTCTCCACCCTCCCTCCGTCCGTCCTTCCGTCGTCATCTATCGTCATATTATTGGTGATGTGGATTGGATGGATGGATATGGGATGGATGGATATGGGATAGATAGATATGGGATAGATACATAGATAGATAGATAGATAGATAGATAGATAGATAGATAGATAGATAGATACATAGATAGATATGGGATGGATAGATAGATAAATAGATAGATATGGGATAGATAGATAGATAGATAGATAGATAGATAGATAGATAGATAGATAGATAGATAGATAGATATGGGATAGGCTGGGGTCACACACACAGATATCTGGGCAGATATTGTTCACAGATCTCTGGTTGCAGTGAAATCATGGACAGATTGCTCCATTTGTACACAGCCACAAAATGGAACCATGTGTCCATGATTTCACTGCAACAGAGATCTGTGAACAATATCTGCACAAATATCTGTGTGTGTGACCCAGCCATAGATAGATACATAGATAGATATGGGATAGATAGATAGATAGATAGATAGATAGATAGATAGATAGATAGATAGATAGATATGGGATAGATAGATACATAGATAGATAGATATGGGATAGATAGATACATAGTTAGATAGATAGATATGGGATAGACAGATACATAGATAGATACTAGGGATGGGCGAGTCTACTCGCTAGGACTCGGGACTCGGCGATTCTGAAGGTACTCGCAGGACTCGTTACTCGGCGAATCTCCCAGCTTGGACTCGCACAGTGACGAGTCCAATGGAATTCAATGTCAATAAGCTTGACTCGTCACAGATACCCACTGTCAGCAGCGAGTCTGAGCGAGTCTACGATTCCGAGTCCTACGAGTCTACGATTCCGAGTCCTGTATACTGTATTCGGGAGTCGGACTCTCGAATACAGAATCTGTTATGTTGCGAGTCAGCACAGCGTGCGTGTTAGGTCAGAAAACTTGTGAAGATAGCCAATCATAGTCAGTAATGGCATAGCAAAGTTGGTTGTGTCAGGACTATGATTGGCTGCTGTCCATCGTGATGCCTATGTCATCTATGACAGGCAAGGCAGTATATAAGGCTTGTCCCCGCCATTTTGGGCACATTCCTGAGACGATCTGACCTAGTATAGGGAGAGAGAGATATATGCTGGAGCAGATCAGGGATTGTCAGTGTAGGGAAGATTCCTTATATTAACCCAAAAAGCTCTTCTGAGAGCTAGGAGGAGGACGGAGTAGTGCTGTGTAGGCAGGCAGGCAGGGAGGGAAGGAAGGAGAAGCCTTAGAGTGCACACAGGACGGACCTCATAGCTTAGCTTACTCACTCAGCTTTGCTAACAGCTGCAGTCAGAGGCTTAGCTGAGGTGCTGTTTCCTTTTTGTTTTTGCACCAGATCGATTTTTGTTCCTAATAAGCCATAGAGCGTTATTTTTTCTGTGCAGACCAGTGTGTTGCTGCTAGCACGTACTCCACCTTAGGGAGTGTAGTGTGCGGCTTCACTGCCAAGTGTGAGAGCGCACACTTACCCCGCCAGCAAGTGACGCATTCAGCTAACCTAACCACATCTCGGTGGCTGTGCGCACTTCAAACCATTTTTTTTAGGGAGTGTAGTGTGCGGCTTCACTGCCAAGTGTGAGAGCGCACACTTACCCCGCCAGCAAGTGACGCATTCAGCTAACCTAACCACATCTCGGTGGCTGTGCGCACTTCAAACCAATTTTTTTAGGGAGTGTAGTGTGCGTCTTCACTGCCAAGTGTGAGAGCGCACACTTACCCCGCCAGCAAGTGACGCATTCAGCTAACCTAACCACATCTCGGTGGCTGTGCGCACTTCTAACCAATTTTTTTAGGGAGTGTAGTGTGCGGCTTCACTGCCAAGTGTGAGAGCGCACACTTACCCCGCCAGCAAGTGACGCATTCAGCTAACCTAACCACATCTCGGTGGCTGTGCGCACTTCAAACCAATTTTTTTAGGGAGTGTAGTGTGCGGCTTCACTGCCAAGTGTGAGCGCGCACACTTACCCCGCCAGCAAGTGACGCATTCAGCTAACCTAACCACATCTCGGTGGCTGTGCGCACTTCAAACCAATTTTTTTAGGGAGTGTAGTGTGCGGCTTCACTGCCAAGTGTGAGCGCGCACACTTACCCCGCCAGCAAGTGACGCATTCAGCAACCTAACCACATCTCGGTGGCTGTGCGCACTTCAAACCAATTTTTTTAGGGAGTGTAGTGTGCGGCTTCACTGCCAAGTGTGAGCGCGCACACTTACCCCGCCAGCAAGTGACGCATTCAGCTAACCTAACCACATCTCGGTGGCTGTGCGCACTTCAAACCAATTTTTTTAGGGAGTGTAGTGTGCGGCTTCACTGCCAAGTGTGAGCGCGCATACTTACCCAGCCAGCAAGTGACGCATTCAGCTAACCTAACCACATCTCGGTGGCTGTGCGCACTTCAAACCAATTTTTTTAGGGAGTGTAGTGTGCGGCTTCACTGCCAAGTGTGAGAGCGCACACTTACCCCGCCAGCAAGTGACGCATTCAGCTAACCTAACCACATCTCGGTGGCTGTGCGCACTTCAAACCAATTTTTTTAGGGAGTGTAGTGTGCGGCTTCACTGCCAAGTGTGAGAGCGCACACTTACCCCGCCAGCAAGTGACGCATTCAGCTAACCTAACCACATCTCGGTGGCTGTGCGCACTTCAAACCAATTTTTTTAGGGAGTGTTGTGTGCGGCTTCACTGCCAAGTGTGAGAGCGCACACTTACCCCGCCAGCAAGTGACGCATTCAGCTAACCTAACCACATCTCGGTGGCTGTGCGCACTTCAAACCAATTTTTTTAGGGAGTGTAGTGTGCGGCTTCACTGCCAAGTGTGAGCGCGCACACTTACCCCGCCAGCAAGTGACGCATTCAGCTAACCTAACCACATCTCGGTGGCTGTGCGCACTTCAAACCAATTTTTTTAGGGAGTGTAGTGTGCGGCTTCACTGCCAAGTGTGAGAGCGCACACTTACCCCGCCAGCAAGTGACGCATTCAGCTAACCTAACCACATCTCGGTGGCTGTGCGCACTTCTAACCAATTTTTTTAGGGAGTGTAGTGTGCGGCTTCACTGCCAAGTGTGAGAGCGCACACTTACCCCGCCAGCAAGTGACGCATTCAGCTAACCTAACCACATCTCGGTGGCTGTGCGCACTTCAACCAATTTTTTTAGGGAGTGTAGTGTGCGGCTTCACTGCCAAGTGTGAGAGCGCACACTTACCCCGCCAGCAAGTGACGCATTCAGCTAACCTAACCACATCTCGGTGGCTGTGCGCACTTCAAACCAATTTTTTTAGGGAGTGTAGTGTGCGGCTTCACTGCCAAGTGTGAGAGCGCACATTACCCCGCCAGCAAGTGACGCATTCAGCTAACCTAACCACATCTCGGTGGCTGTGCGCACTTCAAACCAATTTTTTTAGGGAGTGTAGTGTGCGGCTTCACTGCCAAGTGTGAGCGCGCACACTTACCCCGCCAGCAAGTGACGCATTCAGCTAACCTAACCACATCTCGGTGGCTGTGCGCACTTCAAACCAATTTTTTTAGGGAGTGTAGTGTGCGGCTTCACTGCCAAGTGTGAGAGCGCACACTTACCCCGCCAGCAAGTGACGCATTCAGCTAACCTAACCACATCTCGGTGGCTGTGCGCACTTCTAACCAATTTTTTTAGGGAGTGTAGTGTGCGGCTTCACTGCCAAGTGTGAGAGCGCACACTTACCCCGCCAGCAAGTGACGCATTCAGCTAACCTAACCACATCTCGGTGGCTGTGCGCACTTCTAACCAATTTTTTTAGGGAGTGTAGTGTGCGGCTTCACTGCCAAGTGTGAGAGCGCACACTTACCCCGCCAGCAAGTGACGCATTCAGCTAACCTAACCACATCTCGGTGGCTGTGCGCACTTCAAACCAATTTTTTTAGGGAGTGTAGTGTGCGTCTTCACTGCCAAGTGTGAGAGCGCACACTTACCCCGCCAGCAAGTGACGCATTCAGCTAACCTAACCACATCTCGGTGGCTGTGCGCACTTCAAACCAATTTTTTTAGGGAGTGTAGTGTGCGGCTTCACTGCCAAGTGTGAGCGCGCACACTTACCCCGCCAGCAAGTGACGCATTCAGCAAACCTAACCACATCTCGGTGGCTGTGCGCACTTGAAACTAATTTTTTTAGGGAGTGTAGTGTGCGGCTTCACTGCCAAGTGTGAGAGCGACACACTTACCCCGCCAGCAAGTGACGCATTCAGCTAACCTAACCACATCTCGGTGGCTGTGCGCACTTCAAACCAATTTTTTTAGGGAGTGTAGTGTGCGGCTTCACTGCCAAGTGTGAGCGCGCACACTTACCCCGCCAGCAAGTGACGCATTCAGCAAACCTAACCACATCTCGGTGGCTGTGCGCACTTGAAACTAATTTTTTTAGGGAGTGTAGTGTGCGCCTTCACTGCCAAGTGTGAGCGCGCACACTTACCCCGCCAGCAAGTGACGCATACAGCAACACCTAACTCCAACTCGGTGACTGTGCATTCGTCTACAATGTCTCAAAAAAAAACAATTACCAAAAAGGATGTTGCAAAGGGACAGGGACGAGCTCGTGGCCGCAGCAGTCTTGCCCAAGAAGGCACTGGTACAAGTACACAGCCTAGGATTGATAGAACGTCCTTTTTTCTACCTAGAAATCCCAGTACTCAAAGAAAACGTGTGTTGAGGCCGGATGAGCATGACAAGATAACATCTTGGATGGCTCAGACGCCCTCGACCACTGGTTCTTGCAGTACGCAATCATCCGTGGCAAGACATTCTAGTGTCGCTACAGACAATGCAGCGCCATCCAATCCTCAAAGTCGTCATATTGCCTCAACCCATCGGCAGCCAGAGGAAAATTTGGATATGGACCTTGGTCACTCGGATGACTTATTCGGTTCTTATCAAGGGGTTTCTTTGTCACTGCCTGACGAGATACTTGAAGTAGACGAAATGTCTACTCATGGCCAAAGTTTGGAAGTAGCGCGTCCTGAGGAAAGACACTTTCACGAAATGCAAACAGTATCTCAGGAGGTGGATGATGATGAGGATGATGAGACACACATCTCATCTGGCCAGCCTGCTCAGTCAGTTTATCCAGAATCCTTTGAACTGGAAGGGGTGGATGATGACACCACAGATCCTACCTGGATTGCTGAATTGCATAGCCAAGAGAGCAGCCAGGAGGACGAAAGTGGCTATGTACCACTGGCAAAATCACAAAGGCGTACTGTCTCCAGAACACAAACAGTGAGAACAGTTGCCCAAATAGCGTCAACTGTGGCACAAACTGTGCCAACTGTTGCACAAACTGCAAACACAGTTGCCCAAAATGTGTCCACAGTTGGTGTTGAACAGAGTCATCCTCCTCTTCCTCCAATTAAAAATAAAGGACGAACAGCCAGTGTGTGGCAATTTTTTAAGGATAGCCCAACAGTACCAAATATGGTTATCTGTAAGATGTGCCAGGCAAGGCTTAGCAGAGGCACGGTAAAAGGAAACCAGAGCACCAGCAGTATGCGCAAGCATATGTCTCTTAAGCACCCAATTCAGTGGGCACCCTATCAGGGTTCAAAATCAGTGCCTTCTGATCCAAACACTTCCAGGCCACCTCAGATACATCCTTCACCAGCAAGTGTTCAGGCTTCAGCTCCTGCTCAAGCGTACTCCTCCCAAGGTGCTTTACAAGACAGACATGACAGTAGTCAATCCTCTTGTCAGTCTGGTCCAAACGTGCAGTTGTCTGTGCCACAGCTGTATGAAAGACAGAGGAAGTTCCAACCGACACACCCATATTCCCAAAAAGTGACAGCGAAAATAGCCAAGTTGTTAGCTGTGGAAATGCTGCCGTTTAGGCTTGTGGGTACAGAGTCTTTTCGGGAGTTGATGGCTGAGGCAGCACCACGATACTCTGTACCCAGCCGGTACTTTTTCTCACGTAGTGCCGTTCCCGCCTTACACCAGCACGTGGTTAACAACTTAAAACGTGCTTTAACAAATGCTGTCACCGCCAAAGTCCACCTAACAACGGACACGTGGACAAGTAGTTGTGGACAGGGCAGATACATTTCACTAACGGCTCACTGGATCAACCTGGTGGAGAGTGTCCCAACTTCTAAAACTGTGCCATCTGACATACTTCCAACTCCACGAATAGCGGGCCCAACATCATTCCGGGTGTCTGCCTCCTCATATATGTCCAGTGCCCAATCTGCTTCTGCCACTTCCTTGTCCACTGCTGAGCCTCAAGCACCATCACGTCCGAGTTGGGAGCTTTGCAGTACTGCTTCTGCAAGGCGACAACAGGCTCTTCTGAAGCTTATCTGCCTAGGTGACACACGTCACACTGCAACAGAGTTGTGGAAAGGTCTCAAGCAACAGACCGATGAGTGGCTGGCCCCACTGGAACTACAACCAGGTCTAGTTGTGAGCGATAATGGTGCAAACCTTGTGGCGGCAATAAAGCACGGTAAACTTGTACATGTGCCTTGCATGGCTCATGTCCTGAACCTGGTAGTTCAGAAATTCCTCAAAATATACCCAGAGTTATCTGAGCTACTGGATAAGGTGAGGCGAATTTGCGCCCACTTTAGACATTCGTCCACAGCAGCTGCAAGTCTTTCTGCCCTTCAAATCCAATTTAACTTGCCGAAACACAGGCTAATTTGCGACATGCCTACGCGATGGAACTCCACCTTCCATATGCTGGCAAGGTTTAATGAGCAGCAGAAGGCAATAGCGGAATTTCAGCTGCAACATGCCCGTCAACCTGGAAGTCATACCACACACATCAGTACTTTCGAGTGGGTCTGGATCGCTGACCTTTGCGAGTTGCTGGATAACTTCGAATACTGTACCAAACTCGTCAGTGGGGATCAGTCGATTATAAGTCTCACCATCCCCATGCTCTGCCTGCTCCAAGAATCCCTATTGAATCTCAAAACAGATGCTTTGAGAGCACAGCGGATGGCTATGGAGCCAGAATTGAACATCGCTGATCCTAGCCACCCTAGCCAATATCAGCAGGCTACATTGGTTCAGGAAGATGGTGATGAGGGTGATGATGAAGAAGATTTATTTTTCTCTGGTACTGATGTGAACCCTGATGGGACTCCCAACCCTACGTTTATGTCGGTACAGCATGGGTGGGCTGAAGAGGAGGAGGCGGACACCGATTTAGAGGCCACGACGCGTAGTGATCTTCATTCTGTTGTAACCGAGGAGATGAGTCTTTGCAGCTTAGCACACATGGCTGAAGTAATGTGTCAATGTGTCTCCAAAGATCCACGCGTCATACACATCTATGACAGCGACCTCTACTGGTTGTCAACGTTTTTGGACCCACGGTACAAAGACAAATTTCAGTCGCTGCTGTCGCACTCATCCAGGGGCTTAACGATGGATCATGTAAAGAGGGTTCTTCTTGATATTTTGCTGGCAATATCACCGTCTGAATCCGCTATACATCGAAGAACCAGCTCTTTCCAACAGCAGCCTTTGGTTGGGACACAAACGCCATCAATGACAAGAAGAGGTGGGGGTAAGATGTCCGCCAACTGGGCGATGTTCAACAGACCTTCCAATCAAGAACGTAATTTGCCTACGGTGACCTTGAGTAGGAGTCAACAATTGTCCAACATGGTGCAGCAGTATCTCAGTGACAGTACCAGCTTCCTAACCGACCCTTCTGTACCCTTTAATTACTGGGTTTCCAAGCTGCACACTTGGACTGAGCTGTCATTGTATGCCTTGGAGGTGCTGGCATGCCCAGCTGCTAGTGTGACATCAGAGCGTGTTTTCAGTGCCGCTGGGGGTATAGTCACTGATAGAAGGTCCCGCCTCACCACAGAAAATGCCGACAGGCTCACTCTAATTAAATTCAACAAGGATTGGATATCATCACAGTTCCTAAGCCCTCCTGACGACAGTACACAATCCTAGATTAACCTAATCATAATTTATATGATTGGGATATTGCGCTGTTAACAATATGCCCATTTTTGACAGGAATTAATGACAAGTCCCGTAGCTCTGTTGATTTCATTCGGCACCCAGTCCAAGCAATAATATGCTATGGGCCAAGCGCCCTGCTTTATGTAAAAAAATACTTTATTAAGCCCTTTGGGCTAATTTTTTGAGGCACCAAGCCTAGGACTGCATAGTTGGCCTTGCTTCTTCTATGCTCCTAGTCCAAGCAATAATATGCAATGGGCCAAGCGCCCTGCTTTATTTATAAATAGACTTTATTAAGCCCTTTGGGCTAATTTTTTAAGCCACAAAGGCTAACAAGCTTATCATGGTTTGGGAGACACCCTGGCTAACAAGCTTTGTATGGCCCTTAGACCTACATTTATACCAAAAATGGGAAACAGCCCTTGGCTAATTTTTTGAGCCACACAGGCTAACAAGCTTATCATGCTTTGGAGACACCTGGCTAACAAGCTTTTATGGCCCTTAGGCCTACATTTATACCAAATGGATACAGCCCCTTGTGCTAATTTTTGGAGCCACCCAGGCTAACAAGCTTATCATGCTTTGGGAGACACCTGGCTAACAAGCTTTTTATGGCCCTTAGGCCTACATTTATACCAAAAATGGATACAGCCCCTTGGGCTAATTTTTGGAGCCACCCAGGCTAACAAGCTTATCATGCTTTGGGGAGACACCCTGGCTAACAGCTTTTATGGCCCTTAGCCTACATTTATACCAAAAATGGGAAACAGCCCCTTGGGCTAATTTTTTGAGGCACACAGGCTAACAAGCTTATCATGCTTTGGGAGACACCCTGGCCAACAAGCTTTTTATGGCCCTTAGGCCTACATTTATACCAAAAATGGGAAACAGCCCCTTGGGCTAATTTTTTGAGCCACACAGGCTAACAAGCTTATCATGCTTTGGGAGACACCCTGGCTAACAAGCTTTTTATGGCCCTTAGGCCTACATTTATACCAAAAATGGGATACAGCCCCTTGGGCTAATTTTTGGAGCCACCCAGGCTAACAAGCTTATCATGCTTTGGGAGACACCCTGGCTAACAAGCTTTTTATGGCCCTTAGGCCTACATTTATACCAAAAATGGGAAACAGCCCCTTGGGCTAATTTTTTGAGGCACACAGGCTAACAAGCTTATCATGCTTTGGGAGACACCCTGGCTAACAAGCTTTTTATGGCCCTTAGGCCTACATTTATACCAAAAATGGGAAACAGCCCCTTGGGCTAATTTTTTGAGCCACACAGGCTAACAAGCTTATCATGCTTTGGGAGACACCCTGGCTAACAAGCTTTTTATGGCCCTTAGGCCTACATTTATACCAAAAATGGGATACAGCCCCTTGGGCTAATTTTTGGAGCCACCCAGGCTAACAAGCTTATCATGCTTTGGGAGACACCCTGGCTAACAAGCTTTTTATGGCCCTTAGGCCTACATTTATACCAAAAATGGGAAACAGCCCCTTGGGCTAATTTTTTGAGCCACACAGGCTAACAAGCTTATCATGCTTTGGGAGACACCCTGGCTAACAAGCTTTTTATGGCCCTTAGGCCTACATTTATACCAAAAATGGGAAACAGCTCCTTGGGCTAATTTTTGAGCCACACAGGCTAACAAGCTTATCATGCTTTGGGAGACACCCTGGCTAACAAGCTTTTTATGGCCCTTAGGCCTACATTTATACCAAAAATGGGATACAGCCCCTTGGGCTAATTTTTGGAGCCACCCAGGCTAACAAGCTTATCATGCTTTGGGAGACACCCTGGCTAACAAGCTTTTTATGGCCCTTAGGCCTACATTTATACCAAAAATGGGAAACAGCCCCTTGGGCTAATTTTTCCAGGCACCAATCCTATGCCTGCATCGTGGGCGTTGCTTGGACTATCATCCTGCTGGAGCCTGTTGAAGGGTCCCACTGTACGCTCCATACAAAACGCGTAGACGCGATGTGTAGCATGTAGACGTCCCAGCCTCTCACATGTGTGTCCATAGTCTTGTTGCCATAGCGAGGCATAAAGTAACCCCCCAAACACAGGCACTGTTTGTCAGCAACAGTTGTATGTGGAGTCATGATTTGACACTTAGTAACCAAGGTGACTTCATGCGCCATGCGGGCCGTAAAGTACTTGCTAATGATGCTCTCTCCCCTGTCCCCCACGCCAAATGTCTCGGGGTAATCCTTGACTCCCCCCTCTCCTTCAAGTCCCACCTGTAATCCCTAACCAAGTCCCTGTGACTCCAACTCAAAAATATTTAACCAATTCGGTCGTTCCTCAATCCTGACACTGCTGAAACACTCATAAATGCCCTCATCATCTCCCGCCTTGACTACTGCAACCTCCTTCGCATAGGTCTCCCTGCCAACTCTCTTGCAACTCTCCAATCTATACTAAACTCTGCTGCCCGACTAATCCATCTGTCCTCACGCTACTCCCCTGCCTACCCCCTCTGCCAAGCCGTTCACTGGCCCCTCCGGCCCACAGAGAGCTCACTTTAAAACACTGACCATGACATTCAAAGCCTTACACAACCTATCCCCACCATACATCTCCGACATGATCTCCCGATACCATCCCTCACGCAACCTGCGTTCATCCCAAGAACTTGTCCTACAGTCCACCCTCATCTCCTCTTCCCACAACCGCATACAGGATTTCTCCTGGTCATCCGCCATGCTATGGAACTCCCTGCCCCACCTCATCAGTCAGTCGCCTACCCTCTGAACCTTAAAGATACTTATAAAGACTCACCTCTTCCGACAGGCCTACAACCTGCCATGAGACCCCGCTACACGCCCCACGACCGACACCTTCCCCACCCTATTGTATCCCCACCCACCCCTCGTAGAATGTGAGCCCACGCGTACAGGGTCCTCTACTATTGTACCTGTATGACCTTATTGTCTATGTTTATTGTACTTGTCCTTCTCTACCTTTTCCTCATGTAAAGCGTCATGGAACCTATGGGCGCTATATAAATAAATAATTATAATAATTATGATGACTTGAAGCCCAACCACAAAAAAAACTCCACATTCATTCCTTGAAAAAAGACAGACACAAAGCTGGTTTTTAAAACTGTATTTAAAAAAAAAAAATGGCAGCACTGTTTGGACATTCCCAAAAATACTACCTTTTACAATTAAGGTAACAACAACAACAACAACAAATGGAGCCCTACAGGTCCTGGTAGGTGGGCTGTCCGTCCTGCAAAAGGTCAAGGGCCCCACGTATGGCCTGGCCGAACCCTTCAGGGTGGATCATCTGAACAGGTGTAGGGAACGGTGGTAGGTCCCTGTTAGCTGGCCACTGGCAGTGAGGCAAAGCCCTGTGGGGTGGGACATGGCTGTCCCGTGTTGTGGGCCTGCCTAGCCTGTTAGAGTTTATTTTCCACCCATCCAAATATTGGAACACATCACCGGGGTCGTTATTTGGCTGACAGGCTTCCAGCACTATCTGTAATGCTGACCTTGCCCGCAGTAGCCTGTCAAATGGAATATTATCCATGAATGGTATAATACTGCGGGCAAAGTCAGCATTACTCTGTTGCACACTTAAATGTGCTGACCCCGGGATCGGACCATAAGCTGGGCCTGCCGCTGGTGGCGTCGGTGGTGGTGCTGGCCCTGCCGCTGGTGGTGGCGGTGGTGGTGCTGGCCCTGCCGCTGGTGGTGGCGGTGGTGGTGCTGGCCCTGCCGCTGGTGGGGGCGGTGGTGGTGCGGACCCTGCCGCTGGTGGCGGTGGTGGTGGTGTGTGGTGGCGGGGACGGCGGCGGGTGGTGTGTTGATGGGCCTGCCGCTGGTGGCGGCGGTGGTGGTGCTGGCCCGGCCGCTGGTGGCGGCGGTGGTGGTGCTGGCCCTGGCGCTGGCTGGCGGCGATGCTGGTGGTGGTGGTGGCGGCGGCGACGGCGGTGGTGGTGGTGGCGCCGGCCGTGGTGGTGGTGGTCGGTTTTCTCCACGCCGCCTTCTGTTTGGCGGTGGAGGGTTAACACCACGCCGCCCTCTGTAGTAAGCTTCTCTGTGGGTAAAGTAAAAAAAAATTTGGTGAATGCATTGCATTTGGAAACAAAAACATAGGTCAAACATTAAGTTGCACGCTTTTTAGACTCTGTGTATCTGTGTATTATTAATCAGATATTTGTTATTATTATGAAAGAATAACCAACTGTACATAACATAAAGGAATACGTGACTTTCTTTGCTAATTCCATACTAATACATAATTTTTCACCCCTGATTAACACCCACCCCCCCCCATCCCATCTAATCTAGACGATCAATAACACCAATGGTTCACATGAAAAAAAAAAGTCCCCCTGACTTCACTTTTAACTTGACATACTTAATTCACAAAACTTTTAGCTTATATCATCTATATAAAGCAGGGAAGGGGTTGAAAGGTATACAATATATATATATATAATCTATTTATATAATCGGGAGTTTGAAATTCCGGCACTGTAGCCGAATCCCAAACTCCTTAGCGTCACTGCGAGCGGAGACGCGTATGCGCCTTCGCGAGCCGCAGACGCTTAACTCACACAGCCGCTATAGCGTTTTCTCGAGCGGCCTCGCGCCCTCCGCTCACAGCAAGACCTGCGCCCCTCACAGCGCCCAATCCGCCCCGGCATGCTGGCATTTGTACTTCCCCGTCTGTGCACCCACAGGTCTTAGCAGATCACTGATGCTGACAGCGGGGGGGGACAACACAGACAATCAAATCAGGAGGAGGTCAGTGTCAGGAGGAGATGACAGCCGCCCGCCGGGGCCTGTGACACTGCAGAGGTCACAGCGGGGCTGTGTGTGCGGACAACGGGGAGGCCGGGGGCTACGGACGTACCGGACACGTCCTCTGCTCCTGGAGATGTGCCGCGGTTCCGCGCTCGCAGCGTATCTGACGCAGGAGCCGCGCTCACCACGCCCACACCACGCCCTCTGCCAAACAACCCACACCTCTCACTAACCTCCTGCAGCTAACCACACCCCATGTTTACCTTTGCCATGATGTCATTTAGCTGCGGCCGCTATCTTTAATAAGGTCAGTAATGATGGCAGTAATCGGATCTCTGCTCCCTCTAGCACGCCCCAACACTGTAGCACCATCTATTAACCCTATTCTCATCACCTATATACTCTGCTACCCACTGAGCCGCCTGTATACTCTGCTACCCACAGACCCGCCTGTATACTCTGCTACCCACAGACCCGCCTGTATACTCTGCTACCCACAGAGCCGTCTTTATACTCTGCTACCTCAGACCCGCCTGTATACTCTGCTACCCACAGACCCGCCTGTATACTCTGCTACCTCAGACCCGCCTGTATACTCTGCTACCCACAGAGACGCCTGTATACTCTGCTACCTCAGACCCGCCTGTATACTCTGCTACCCACAGACCCGCCTGTATACTCTGCTACCCACAGAGCCGTCTTTATACTCTGCTACCTCAGACCCGCCTGTATACTCTGCTACCCACAGAGACGCCTGTATACTCTGCTACCTCAGACCCGCCTGTATACTCTGCTACCCACAGACCCGCCTGTATACTCTGCTACCCACAGAGCCGTCTTTATACTCTGCTACCTCAGACCCGCCTGTATACTCTGCTACCCACAGACCCGCCTGTATACTCTGCTACCTCAGACCCGCCTGTATACTCTGCTACCTCAGACCCGCCTGTATACTCTGCTACCCACAGACCCGCCTGTATACTCTGCTACCCACAGACCCGCCTGTATACTCTGCTACCCACAGAGCCACGTGTATACTCTGCTACCCACAGAGCCGAAATGGAACCTAATGTATATATTAATAAATAATACTAAATGTACACAACAGTGCTGCAGACACATACCTTGGCATACGGGCCACCGGGTGAAGGAAGGACAGCCGGTCATAAAAGTGGTAGTGGTTGAGCAATGGAGCGGCTCCCGGTTGTCTCTCTGAGTACTGCCGGTACTGCTTCTTATGCTGGTCCCGGCAGCTCCTCCACCGTTTTTTAAGATGGTCAACTGTGAAATGATTTGAAACCGGGTTTAGAGATGTGTAATATTTGAAACAACAAAAGTATGTGTACAAATCAACAATAACATTTTATTCATTTTGTGTGTGTAATGTGTATACAAGGCACAGTGACACGACAGTGTGGAACATCATCAACAGCATTACGGACATTGAGCTCACGTGGCCACAATCACAAATGAGGCAGGACACATGTCAACGCATAGAGAATGTAATAGTGCGGGCACCAGACTCTGGTCATTAGTGGTATTTATATACACCCAACCCCTTGGCCGAAAGAGCCAGGAGGATCAGACATTAAACTCATTGTACTGTTGTGACCCCATCCAAATATAGGCAACTATGCGGTGGAGCATGATAACACATTCAGGGTCCTGTATACCCTGCTATGGGGGCCCTGTATTCCCACTGCTGGGGGCCCTGTAAACCCACTGGGCCACTGTCTACCCACTGCTGGGGGCCCTGTATACCCACTGCTGGGGGGCCTGTACACACACTGAGGGCCCTGTATACAGGGACTGACTGGCACCCTACAGTTTTGGTCGCAACCCTCCCTCACCGGCCCGACACAGGTGAGGACGGGGGGTGGGGGGGGGTGATGACTGGCGGCCGCCTCACAGTCACCGCAGCTCCCGCATTCTCCTATGGCTCGCTCCCAGCCGCAGCCTCGCGCTCCTCACAGCCGCTCGCTAACAGTCGCAGCCGCACGCCACTCACAGACGCTCACTCCCGGACGCAGCCGCGTGCTGATGACGTCATCGCGCGCCCAGGAGCTTCCGTTTCCGCCTGCTGCTTCAGGGACATGCGGATTATTCATGCTCCTGCAGCCGCATGACCCGTGGCACCTGGGCCAGTCCGCCCCTGCCTGTATACCACAATATGGGGGGATGTATACCCATCTGGGGGCCTGTATACTCTGCAGGGGGAGGTGTATACTCTGCTGGGGGGCTGTCTACCAGTGATAGCCGCTGTATACCAGGATGGCGGTGAATATGTTTTCATAGTTTTTCGGGGCAAAAATAGGGGGGTCGGCTTATACACGGGTCGGCTTATACACGAGTATATATACAGTAAATGCAATATATAACGTGTGAACTCATTTAACTTACTTAGATTGCTCTGTTCCTCATGGTCACTCCGATGGAACGCAGGGAACATCTCTTGGGCGATCTCTCTCCAGGCTGTATTAATTTGGGTCGTATCCCCATAGTCAGGATCTGTAGGGAGCCATAGAAATGGACGAGCCTCCACAAGTGCAGACGCAGTGTGTTCACCGTGCCACGTCCTGCTGCCATGATTGCACTGATGAATGGATTGCTCTGTGTGTGCGCCTGTCAGCGCGACTCGCTTCCTGTTTCCTTAAAGCATGGTGTGTGCTGGAGAATCGCTTCCCTCGCATCATCGGCTACAAGCCTCAAAATAAGAGAAAAACCAGCGAGTTTGGACTCGCACACTTTCAGAGACACATCAGCGAGTTGTAAATGTCATAATTCGCTATTACTCGGGTCCCTATTCATTAACATTGGACTCGCTGGACTCGCAACGAGTCCCGAGTCCTTGACTCGGACTCGTTGGGGTCTTGCGATTCCGAGTCTTTCGGACTCGCCCATCTCTAATAGATACATAGTTAGATATGGGATAGATAGATACATAGATGAAAAAAAGGTAGGTAGGTAGTTAGGGACCCATCAGATTTAAGGTCACCTTGCCGCGGTTGATGGGCAGGCATTTATTGGCCAATATATGCGCTAAGAACCTTACAATAATTGTATTTTTCAAAAAAATATTTTTTTCATCTGAGTTTTTTTGAAAAACTTTTTTAGTTTTTATTTTTTCTCAGACTTTTTGCATTCTCTTTGACACTCTCACTTGCATGTGTTGGCTTTAGCAGTGGCTGCTGTAGTTTCTGTACATTATGTAGTTCAGTATGGCAGCTCTGCACCTGTGTTTTAATCCTCTGGTAGGCGCTGTTTTTTTTTCTTTATCTATTATATATGGTGTCACTGACTCCATTGCTGGACTCTGCACCCCTCCCTTCCCATTAATCCACAGGGGTCATCTGATGTGTGCGTGTCCTTCTGCAGCCCAGGTAATGAGAGACCTCTAGGAGTCCATCAGAGGTTTTATTGTAGGTAGTTAGTGACCCATCAGATTTAAGGTCACCTTGCCACGGTTGATGGGCAGCATTTATTGGCCAATATATGCGCTAAGAACCTTATAATAATTGTATTTTTCACAAAAAAAATTTCAGTGTGCTGCTGTAGTTTTTGACATTAGATTATAGATAGATAGATACATGACAGATAATAGATGAATCATGGCCATGAAGGAGGAAGAGAAAACATCTATCCTGCTGGGAGAAGAAGAGAGAGCAGTGGAGATAGCAGCGCGGTATGTGAGCCAATGCGTCACAAATTGATCCGTAAAAATGAAAAAGTGTTTTTTTTCACAAAAATGTTCTTTTAGCCTAAATTTTTTCATTTTCACATGGGGAACAGGATAAAATGGATCCTAAAAATTGTTGGGCAATTTCTCCTGAGTACACCGATACCTCATATGTGGTCATAAACCACTGTCTGGGCGCACGGCAGGGCTCGGAAGTGAAGGAGCGACATTTGAATGGAAAATTAGTTCCAAAAGTCAAATGTCGCTCCTTCCCTTCTGAGCCTTGCCGTGCGCCCAAACAGTGGTTTATGACCACATATGAGGTATCGGTGTACTCAGGAGAAATTGCCCAACAATTTTTAGGATCCATTTTATCCAGTTGCCCATGTGAAAATGAAAGAATTGAGGCTAAAAGAACATTTTTGTTGGAAAAATTTAAATGCCCATTTTTTCCTTCCACGTTGCTTTAGTTCCTGTGAAGCACCTGAAGGGTTAATAATCTTCTTGAATGTAGTTTTGAGTTGCTTGAGGGGTGCAGTTTTTGGAATGGTGTCACTTTTGGGTGTTTTCTGTCATGTAAACCCCTCAAAGGGACTTCAGATGTGATGTGGTCACAAAATAAAATGGTTTTGTAAATTTTGCTGGAAATATGAAAAATTGCTGATGAACTTTGAACCCTTATAACTTCCGAACAAAAAAAATGTTTTTTTCCAAAATTGTGCTAATGTGAAGTAGACATGTGGGAAATGTTATTTATTAACTATTTTGTGTCACATAACTCTCTGGTTTAGCAGAAAAAAAATTCAAAATTTGAAAATTGCTAAATTTTCAAAATGTTTGCCATATTTTTGATTTTTTCCACAAATAAACACAAAAATTATCGACCTAAATTTAATACTAACACGAAGCCCAATATGTCACGAAAAAACAATCTCAGAATCGCTAGGATCCAATGAAGCGTTCCAGAGATATCACCTCATAAAGGGACACTGGTCAGAATTGCCAAAAATGCCTCGGTCTTTAGGGTCAAAATAGGCTGGGGGTGAAAGGGTTAAAATAACAAACCTTTCATACATCACCTTTCCGGCGCCGCTCCTCCAGTCCCGGCTTCTTCCTGCTTGTGCCGGTGTCATGTGACCGGGCGCAGCTGATGACGTCATCTCCTGCGCCTGGTCACAGCACTAGAAGCCGGCACAAGCAGGAAGAAGAAGCCGGACCAGAGGAGCTGCGCCGGAAAGGTGATGTATGAAAGGTTTGTTATTTTAACAGGTGCCGCAGTCTGAGGGACACATACTAAGGAGGGGGGGCTGTGTGTCACTGCTGGGGGCCAGATACAAGCCTGTATACCACTGCAGAGGGGCCTGTATGTATACTACTGCACAGGGGCCTATATACCACTGCACAGGGGCCTGTATACTACTGCATAGGGGCCTGTATACCACTGCACAGGAGCCTGTATACTACTGCACAGGGGCCTGTATACCACTGCACAGGGACCTGTATACCACTGCACAGGGGCCTGTATACCACTGCACAGGGGCCTGCATACTACTGCACAGGGGCCTGTATACTACTGCACAGGGGCCTGTATACCACTGCACAGGGGCCTGTATACCATTGCACAGGGGCCTGTATACTACTGCACAGGGGCCTGTATACCACGGCACAGGGGCCTGTATACTACTGCATAGGGGCCTGTATACCACTGCACAGGAGCCTGTATACTACTGCACAGGGGCCTGTATACCACTGCACAGGGGCCTGTATACCACTGCACAGGGGCCTGTATACTACTGCACAGGGGCCTGTATACTACTGCATAGGGCCTGTATACCACTGCACAGGGGCCTGTATACCACTGCACAGGGGCCTGGATACTACTGCACAGGGGCCTGTATACCACTGCACAGGGGCCTGTATACTACTGCACAGGGGCCTGTATACTACTGCACAGGGCCTGCATACCACTGCACAGGGGCCTGCACACTACTGCACAGGGGCCTGTATACCACTGCACTGGGGCCTGTATACCACTGCACAGGGGCCTGTGTACCACTGCACAGGGGCCTGTATACCACTGCACAGGGGCCTGCATACCACTGCTGAGGGGCCTGTATCCCACTGCTGAGGGGCCTGTATACCACTGCTGAGGGGCCTGTATACCACTGCTGAGGGGCCTGTATAATACCACTGCTGAGGACCTAGCCCGGGTTAGCCCCCCCTTATAGAGAATTTGGGTATAAAATGTTTCCATTCGTTAGATCTTTGTTAGATCCGGTTTGATCAACCAAAACTAACGTTAGATCTCCTCTACAAAATGAGATATTTAGGATCTTTTTCAGGGGGCTAACCCGTAGCTAGCCCCCCCTCTTTTGAAATTGCCCGTTTTTTCGATGGATTCTAATAGATATTCGTTAAATCCGGTTTGATCAGCAAAAATTAACGTTAGATCTCCTTTCGTTCCCGAGATATTGGGGGGGATAACCCGTAGCTAGCCCCCCCTCTTTTGAAATTGCCAGTTTTTTCGATGGATTCTAATAGATATTCGTTAGATCCGGTTTGATCAGCGAAAATTAACGTTAGATCTCCTTTCGTTCCCGAGATATTGGGGGGGGCTAACCCGTAGCTAGCCCCCCCTCTTTTGAAATTGCCCGTTTTTCGATGGATTCTGATAGATATTCGTTAGATCCGGTTTGATCAGCAAAAATTAACGTTAGATCTCCTTTCGTTCACGAGATATTGGGGGTCTCAGGTGGGGGGTTGGGTGGGTTTAGCCCCCCCTCTTTTGAAATTGCTCGTTTTTTTTGATGGATTCTGATAGATATTCGTTAGATCCGGTTTGATCAGCAAAAATTAACGATAGATCTCCTTTCGTTCCCGAGATATTGGGGGTCTAAGGTGGGGGGTTGGGTACGGGTTAGCCCCCCCTCTTTTGAAATTGCCTGTTTTTTCGATGGATTCTGATAGATATTCATTAGATCCGGTTTGATCAGCAAAAATTAACGAAAGATCTCCTTTCGTTCCCGAGATATTGGGGGTCTAAGGTGGGGGGTTGGGTACGAGTTAGCCCCCCCTCTTTTGAAATTGCCCGTTTTTTTCGATGGATTCTGATAGATATTCGTTAGATCCGGTTTGATCAGCAAAAATTAACGTTAGATCTCCTTTCGTTCCCAAGATATTGGGGAGGGCTAACCCATAGCTAGCCCCCCTTCTTTTGAAATTGCCCGTTTTTTTGATGGATTCTAATAGATATTCGTTAGATCCGGTTTCATCAGCGAAAATTAACATTAGATCTCCTTTCGTTCCCGAGATATTGGGGGGGGCTAACCCGTAGCTAGCCCCCCCTCTTTTGAAATTGCCCGTTTTTTCGATGGATTCTGATAGATATTCGTTAGATCCGGTTTGATCAGCAAAAATTAACGTTAGATCTCCTTTCGTTCATGAGATATTGGGGGTCTCAGGTGGGGGGTTGGGTACGGGTTAGCCCCCCCTCTTTTGAAATTGCCCGATTTTTCGATGGATTCTGATAGATATTCGTTAGATCCGGTTTGATCAGCAAAAATTAACGTTAGATCTCCTTTCGTTCCCGAGATATTGGGGGTCTAAGGTGGGGGGTTGGGTACGGGTTAGCCCCCCCCTCTTTTGAAATTGCCCGTTTTTTTCGATGGATTCTGATAGATATTCGTTAGATCCGGTTTGATCAGCAAAAATTAACGTTAGATCTCCTTTCGTTCCCGAGATATCGGGGGTCTAAAGTGGGGGGTTGGGTACGGGTTAGCCCCCCCTCTTTTGAAATTGCTAGTTTTTTCGATGGATTCTGATAGATATTCGTTAGATCCGGTTTGATCAGCAAAAATTAACGTTAGATCTCCTTTCGTTCCCGAGATATTGGGGTCTAAAGTGGGGGGTTGGGTACGGGTTAGCCCCCCTCTTTTGAAATTGCCCGTTTTTTCGATGGATTCTGATAGATATTCGTTAGATCCGGTTTGAGCAATGGTCCTGAGGTGTAGATGGAGAAGAGGAGGGGTCCAAGGACAGAGCATTGGGGGGACACCAACAGAGAGAGTGAAGTGAGGAGGTGGCGAGTGACTGGGACGATCTAAAAGTTCGGTCAGTGAGTCATTATCGTCCCCCGTGATGCCTACAGGCCCTCCTCTTCACAATCATCGCAGCACACTGCCCCCCTTCCCCCGCCGCGACACATCGCCAATGAAGTCCTGATGCTGCCCACAATTCGCCCACGCCGAAGTCGCCGCTGCTTAAACGGATCTAGCGAATATCTGAATCCTTAAAAAAAAGCCACATTTCAAAGTGGGGGGGGCTTGTTTTTTGCATAGCAAGTTGTATTTTTCCTTTGCACCACTTTGGGTGCATATACTGTTTTGTATAACTTTTATTTATTTTTAGGAGAGGGAGAATTAAAAAAAAAATTTATTACGTTAATATTTTTTGAGTTGTATTATTAGTTAATTTCCCGTGCGGTAAAAGTAACAGAACACCTTTATTCTCCGGGTCAGGTCGGACACACCCATACAAAATGTATGACTTTTTTTTTTTACTACTTTTAAAAAGTAAAACGTTTTTTTTTTAAATAATGAGAGAGGATTTTGCCTCGCCGCATGCGCAGCCCCGTAGCGCTTTTATTTTTCTGACTACGGAGCAGTGGGATGCCTCAATTTTTGCGGGAAGAGTTGTAGTTTTTACCATTTTGGGGCATATTCGATTTGTTGATCGCGTTTTATGACTTCTTTTTGTGACTCAAACAGTGAAAAAAATAGAAATTCAGGCTTTTTTAAAAAATTATATGCGAGTCATACCCCTATCAGTACACAGGCGACCCCCCTCCCATGAGTATACAGGCCCCCCCCATCGCTCCGCAAACCTGTAAAGTAAGATTATACTTATCACTGTCCTGTCGCCACTGTCCCGCCGCCACCATCGCGCTCGTCTGGCTTCATCCGTCTTCTTCCGGTTTCCTCCTCTGGTGTGCGCAGGCAATGACGTCATTGTCTGTGCGCCGAGGAGGAAGCCAGAAGAAGACGGATGAGGAGCGCGATGGCGGCGGCGGGACAGCGGCAACAGGACAGTGATAAGTATAATCTTACTTTACAGGTTTCCGGAGCAAGGGGGGGGCCCTGGATACTGATGGGGGGGCCTGTATACTCATGGGCGTGGTGGGCGAGCTGCTGCTATATATACCTCTGGGGCTGCTGCTATATATACCTCTGGGGCTGCTGCTATATATACCTCTGGGGCTGCTGCTATATATATACACCTCTGGGGCTGCTGCTATATATACCTATGAGGCTGCTGCTATATATACCTCGGGGGCTGCTGCTATATATACCTCTGGGGCTGCTGCTATATATACCTCTGGGGCTGCTGCTATATATACCTCTGGGGCTGCTGTATACTACCTCTGGGGCTGCTGTATATACCTCTGGGGCTGCTGTATACTACCACTGGGGCTGCTGCTGTATATACCACTGGGGAGGCTGCTGTATACCACACTGCTGGGGGCTGTATACTACCACTGGGGAGGCCTGTATACCACTGGGGGGTCCTGTATACCACACTGCTGGGGGCTGTATACCTGTGCTGGGGTCCACCCTCGGCTTATACACGAGTCAATAGGTTTTCCCAGATTTTGGGGCAAAAGTAGGGGGGTTGGCTTATACACGGCTCAGCTTATACACGAGTATATACGGTATTTAATTATTGTAGGTTGGGATCCAAGCTGATGGTAGGACAACTTGGATCTCACGATTGCTGACGGGGCTAGCCGAGGCTGCCATTCCCATGCCCGACGTGAAAACTATGGCAGAGGAATAAGGCCCGGCTAACGCCGTCGTCAAAAGTCAATGATCGGTCGTCAAGGGGTTAAAAATTCCTGTACATAGACTCTCATGTTTAGGTCTCATTTTTAATCAATTTAATTATCAAAACAATAAATCTTACTTATTAGTACAGTGAAAAACACAAGTAACAGTAATACCTTCCAGAATTAGAGATTTAGCAATGGAAACCTGAACGTTTAGGACGCAAAATCCCTGGAATAGAAATAGGACACGAACATTGTAACATCTAGACAGAGTTCCTGAGTTATCGGTGTTTGACTTATACAAAAAAAGAAGAAAATTACTAATGTGACTAGATATAAATGTATTCAAATGTTTAATATCATAGAATACCAATAACAATTTACAATAAATATTCACGAAAGATGAAGGCTGTATCTAAAAAATAGGAGGACTGAAAACTCCCATGAGTGCAAAGTAACTCAAACAAAAGAAAGAAGAAGAACAGTAACACCCAAGTGTTGGGTTTTACGGTTGGGTGTTACACCGGTGTTGGGGTGTTACTGATCGGTGTTGGGGTGTTACTGATCGGTGTTGGGGTGTTACTGATCGGTGTTGGGGTGTTACTGATCGGTGTTGGGTGTTACTAATCGGTGTTGGGTGTTACTAATCGGTGTTGGGGTGTTACTGGTCGGTGTTGGGGTGTTACTGTTCTTCTTCTTTCTTTTGTTTGAGTTACTTTGCACTCATGGGAGTTTTAAATTTTATTGTAAATTGTTATTGGTATTCTATGATATTAAACATTTGAATACATTTATATCTAGTCACATTAGTAATTTTTCTTTTTTTTGTATAAGTCAAACACCGATAACTCAGGAACTCCGTCTAGATGTTACAATGTTCGTATCCTATTTCTATTCCAGGGATTTTGCGTCCTAAACGTTCAGGTTTCCATTGTTAAATCTCTAATTCTGGAAGGTATTACTGTTACTTGTGTTTTTCACTGTACTAATAAGTAAGATTTATTGTTTTGATAATTAAATTGATTAAAAATGAGACCTAAACATGAGAGTCTATGTACAGGAATTTTTTTTTTTTTTTTTTCAAATCATATTTTTATTCGTTTTATGACACAAATAAACAACATAACTATTTTTTACACGACATGACTTCTCAAGTACAATATTGTTGACACATATTCCAACGGGACAGACATATTAAACTTTATCATATGAGAAATGTCCCATTCTGTGAGTCATATCAAACTATATATTTTGGTAACTTTTTCAAACATCATAATTGGCTAACCAAAGTATTCTTAAATCTTTTATTCTTTAAAGAGATAGGTAAATAAAACTGAGTACTTTGAGCATATCTGAGAAATAAAAAGTAAAGAAAAGAACAAAAAAGGAAAAGGGGGGAAACTCAGGGAAGGGATGGAAAGAGGGAAAGGGGTGTAAATGCCGAGTGTCACATATCAGTATAGAATCAGGGCTATGACTTACATGGTCACATATGTTGTTCACTTTAACCTTGTATGATCTCAGTCCACCGAGGAAACCCAGGATTGAAGATCCACATAGTCCCTGTAAAGAAACCAAGAGGTCCATCTCTCCCGATGCCTTTCCAGGCAACCGGGGTCCCGCGAGGCCCCAGATGCCAATTCCTCCATCCTGCACACCTCATTTAGTTCCGCCACCAACTCCCATCGTGAAGGACGTCTAGTCTTTTTCCACCACCTGGGAATGAGGCGCCTCGCCGACGTCAGGAAGAATCTCAATAGGCCCCTCCTGAAACCCTTGGCGGACATAGGATGTAGATTCAGTAAGGCCAACTCCAAGGTGAATGTTATCTTAAGAGCTGTTGTACGTATATAAAGATCATTTACATCTCTCCAGAAAGAAGATATCAATGGGCATCCCCACCATATGTGGGTGTATGAGCCCACTCCCTCTAGACATCGCCAGCATCGGTCCGAGGCTTCCGGGAACACCCGGTGTACGTCAGCAGGGCACCTATACCATCTCGCCACCACCTTATAATTTCTCTCCTGAGACAGGGCAGAAAGAGACGCCCTATATGTGGAGATGAAGATTTTTTCCCAGTCTAATATAGATAAAGTTCTATTCAGGTTTCCCTCCCATCTCTCAATATATCCAGGTCTGTCCCCCAAGTCTGTATGTTTACATGTGTGGAATATATTGTAGATTACTGAAATAGCATGGGTATATATGTCCGCTTGATGCATAGTTGTTCAAAGTCCGTTAAGGGGCGCTTGAGGGACGAGAATGGCAGGGATCTCACATAACTTTCTAATCTTGCATATTGGAACCACGTTCCCTGAGAACTGTCGGTCATATTAGGAAAATCTACTAGTGGCTTGAGTCCAGTTTGGGAGATACAGTCCCTGAGAGTCGGGCGAGATGTTTTAGCGAGACCTAAGAATGAAGTGCATCCCGGATCTATTGGAAATGATGGATTATTGAACAAGAAAGTTAGGGGGCCTGGATTAGTGGTAAGATGCAGTATGCGGGCCTGTCCTCTGAAGGAATCATGTAGTTGCCGGGATAAAAACAGAGCGAGTTTCGCGCCCACTTGAGTCCATAGACCAGATCCACACTAGAGGATCATAATGGAGTCCCTCCCGCTCTACATCCACCCATCCTCCCTCCCCCTCCCTAAAGAGATCCAGAAGGCACCTATCCACAGCTGCATAGTGATACAATAGAGGGTCTGGAAGGCCCATTCCACCCTGAGCAACTTTCCTACTAAGTGTCTTAAAGGAGATTCTCGGGCGTTTATGGGACCACAGAAAGCGGGTCCACCCCTGCTTCAGTCTGGAGAAAAAGGAGGCCGGTAAATGGATCGGTAAGGTTTGGAAATAGTAGAGGAGGCGGGGAAGAATGTCCATACGTAAGGCGTGTATTCTGCCCAGCCATGTCAACGAGAGTTTGTTCCATTTGGTCAAGTCCGACTCCAAAAGTGACAACAAGGGCATGTAATTATGTACAAAAAGGAGCGATGGATCCCTAGACAACCTAATTCCTAGATATCCCAAGGACCCCTCCTTCCATTTGAAAGGGTAGTCTTTAGCTAAAAGTGAAACCACCAAACCTGACAAGGTGATGTTGAGTAGTTCGGACTTTGAGGGATTTATCTTAAAGTTGCTCAATCTACCGAACTCCTCCATGTTGTCAATAACATGAGGGAGGGATATCAGAGGGTTTGTGATATATATTAGCAGGTTGTCTGCAAATAAGGTGATCTTATGTTCCTTCTTTCCCACTACTAGGCCCTGTACCGATTTGTCAATCTTCAAGGCACACGCCAGGGCCTCCATGCACAAAATATATAATAAAGGGGATAATGGGCAGCCCTGGCGCGTACCGTTGCGGACCGAGAAAGAGTCTGACAACACGCCATTAATTCGTAGACATGCAGTTGGATGAGTATATAAAGCCGCTATGCGGTGAAGCATAGTCTCACCCATCCCCACATGACGAAGAACGGCAAACATGAATCCCCAGTGCACCCTGTCAAACGCTTTTTCTGCGTCTACTGACAGGATGCACATGGGTGTCGATCGCCTACGGGCAGCGTCGATTAAGGCCACCGATCTGATCGTATTCTCTCTAGCCTCCCTTCCAGGGACAAACCCCACCTGGTCTCCATGTATCAACCCGGGGAGGAGATGTTTGAGTCTGTTTGCCAACAGCTTAGAATATAGTTTTATATCTAGGTTGATTAAAGAGATGGGTCTGTAGTTACCACACGATGCCACATCCTTCCCGGGTTTATGCAGGACCACCACATGGGCCATGAGTGCTTGAGCCGGGAAGGATCCTCCTGAGGAAACATCATTGCACACTGACAAAAATATCGGTCCCAGAAGATCTATATATTTTTTATAGAAGCCTGCGGAATACCGTCAGGTCCCGGACTCTTACCAGGCTTCATGTCTCTAATCCCGGCCTCAATTTCCCCCAGAGTAAAGTCAGCGGATAACTGGTTCTCGTCCTCCAAAGACAGACCGGGCATGCCCGTCCTCCTAATGTAGTCCAAGAAATCCTCCTCAGATGCTCGGGGGGCCTCTAAATTATATAAGGAAGAATAGAAATCTCGAAATCTATTTAGAATATCACTGGTTTTATGGAGCATAGTGCCCTCTGGATCTCGAATGTGGGATATATACGTTCTAGGGGGCCTGGGGTGGAGAGCCCTAGCCAATAATTTCCCACTTTTGTTGCCCAACGTATAGAAGTGAGATTTAGTCCACTCCCTGTTCATCCTGTCTTTTTGATCAAGAATAGACAATAACTTATGCCTTATAGTAGATAAAAGGGACAAGCCCTGTGGTGTTGGATTCTCCTTGTGTCTCGACTCCAGCTCGGCAATCTGGGCAAGCTATGTACAGGAATTTTTAACCCCTTGACGACCGATCATTGACTTTTGACGACGGCGTTAGCCGGGCCTTATTCCTTTGCCATAGTTTTCACGTCGGGCGGGGGAATGGCAGCCTCGGCTAGCCCCGTCAGCAATCGTGAGATCGCAGCTGTCCTACCATCAGCTGGGATCCCAACCTCCGAAAATTAAATAGTTTAATATTTATTCCACAGGGTAAATGCCATAAAAAAATTTTAAAAGCCTGAATTTCTATTTTTTTCACTGTTTGAGTCACAAAAAGAAGTCATAAAACGCGATCAACAAATCGAATATGCCCCAAAATGGTCAGAATAAAAACTACAACTCTTCCCGCAAAAAATGAGGCATCCCACTGCTCCGTAGTCAGAAAAATAAAAGCGCTACGGGGCTGCGCATGCGGCGAGGCAAAATCCTCTGTCATTATTTAAAAAAAAAACATTTTACTTTTTAAAAGTAGTAAAAAAAAAAAAGTCATAAATTTTGTATGGGTGTGTCCGACCTGACCCGGAGAATAAAGGTGTTCTGTTACTTTTACCGCACGGGAAATTAACTAATAATAAAACTCAAAAAATATTAACGTAATAAATTTTTTTTTTAATTCTCCCTCTCCTAAAAATAAATAAAAGTTATACAAAACAGTATATGCACCCAAAGTGGTGCAAAGGAAAAATACAGCTTGCTATGCAAAAAACAAGCCCCCCCCCACTTTGAAATGTGGCTTTTTTTTAAGGATTCAGATATTCGCTAGATCCGTTTAAGCAGCGGCGACTTCGGCGTGGGCGAATTGTGGGCAGCATCAGGACTTCATTGGCGATGTGTCGCGGCGGGGGAAGGGGGGCAGTGTGCTGCGATGATTGTGAAGAGGAGGGCCTGTAGGCATCACGGGGGACGATAATGACTCACTGACCGAACTTTTAGATCGTCCCAGTCACTCGCCACCTCCTCACTTCACTCTCTCTGTTGGTGTCCCCCCAATGCTCTGTCCTTGGACCCCTCCTCTTCTCCATCTACACCTCAGGACCATTGCTCAAACCGGATCTAACGAATATCTATCAGAATCCATCGAAAAAACGGGCAATTTCAAAAGAGGGGGGCTAACCCGTACCCAACCCCCCACTTAGACCCCAATATCTCGGGAACGAAAGGAGATCTAACGTTAATTTTTGCTGATCAAACCGGATCTAACGAATATCTATCAGAATCCATCGAAAAAACGAGCAATTTCAAAAGAGGGGGGCTAACCCGTACCCAACCCCCCACCTTAGAACCCCCGATATCTCGGAACGAAAGGAGATCTAACGTTAATTTTTGCTGATCAAACCGGATCTAACGAATATCTATCAGAATCCATCGAAAAAACGGGCAATTTCAAAAGAGGGGGGGCTAGCTACGGGTTAAGCCCCCCCAATATCTCGGGAACGAAAGGAGATCTAACGTTAATTTTCGCTGATCAAACCGGATCTAACGAATATCTATAGAATCCATCGAAAAAACGGGCAATTTCAAAAGAAGGGGGGCTAGCTACGGGTTAGCCCCCCCCAATATCTCGGGAACGAAAGGAGATCTAACGTTAATTTTTGCTGATGAAACCGGATCTAACGAATATCTATCAGAATCCATCGAAAAAACGGGCAATTTCAAAGGAGGGGGGCTAACCCGTACCCAACCCCCCACCTGAGACCCCAATATCTCGTGAACGAAAGGAGATCTAACGTTAATTTTTGCTGATCAAACCGGATCTAACGAATATCTATCAGAATCCATCGAAAAAACGGGCAATTTCAAAAGAGGGGGGCTAACCCGTACCCAACCCCCCACCTTAGACCCCCAATATCTCGGGAACGAAAGGAGATCTAACGTTAATTTTTGCTGATCAAACCGGATCTAATGAATATCTATCAGAATCCATCGAAAAAACGAGCAATTTCAAAAGAGGGGGGGCTAACCCGTACCCAACCCACCACCTTAGACCCCCAATATCTCGGGAACGAAAGGAGATCTAACGTTAATTTTTGCTGATCAAACCGGATCTAACGAATATCTATCAGAATCCATCGAAAAAACGGGCAATTTCAAAAGAGGGGGGGCTAACCTGTACCCAACCCCCCACCTGAGACCCCCAATATCTCGTGAACGAAAGGAGATCTAACGTTAATTTTTGCTGATCAAACCGGATCTAACGAATATCTATCAGAATCCATCGAAAAATCGGGCAATTTCAAAAGAGGGGGGGCTAGCTACGGGTTAGCCCCCCCCAATATCTCGGGAACGAAAGGAGATCTAACGTTAATTTTTGCTGATCAAACCGGATCTAACGAATATATATTAGAATCCATTGAAAAAACGGGCAATTTCAAAAGAAGGGGGGCTAGCTACGGGTTAGCCCCCCCCAATATCTCGGGAACGAAAGGAGATCTAACGTTAATTTTTGCTGATCAAACCGGATCTAACGAATATCTATCAGAATCCATCGAAAAAAACGGGCAATTTCAAAGGAGGGGGGGCTAACCCGTACCCAACCCCCCACCTGAGACCCCCAATATCTCGTGAACGAAAGGAGATCTAACGTTAATTTTTGCTGATCAAACCGGATCTAACGAATATCTATCAGAATCCATCGAAAAAACGGGCAATTTCAAAAGAGGGGGGCTAACCGGTACCAACCCCCCACCTAGACTCCCAATATCTCGGGAACGAAAGGAGATCTAACGTTAATTTTTGCTGATCAAACCGGATCTAATGAATATCTATCAGAATCCATCGAAAAAAACGAGCAATTTCAAAAGAGGGGGGGCTAACCCGTACCCAACCCCCACCTTAGACCCCCGATATCTCGGGAACGAAAGGAGATCTAACGTTAATTTTTGCTGATCAAACCGGATCTAACGAATATCTATCAGAATCCATCGAAAAAACGGGCAATTTCAAAAGAGGGGGGGCTAACCCGTACCCAACCCCCCACCTGAGACCCCCAATATCTCGTGAACGAAAGGAGATCTAACGTTAATTTTTGCTGATCAAACCGGATCTAACGAATATCTATTAGAATGCATCGAAAAAACGGGCAATTTCAAAGAGGGGGCTAGCTACGGGTTAGCCCCCCCCAATATCTCGGGAACCAAAGGAGATCTAACGTTAATTTTTGCTGATCAAACCGGATCTAACGAATATCTATCAGAATCCATCGAAAAAAACGGGCAATTTCAAAAGAGGGGGGGCTAACCCGTACCCAACCCCCCACCTTAGACCCCCGATATCTCGGGAACGAAAGGAGATCTAACGTTAATTTTTGCTGATCAAACCGGATCTAACGAATATCTATCAGAATCCATCGAAAAAACGGGCAATTTCAAAAGAGGGGGGGCTAGCTACGGGTTAGCCCCCCCTGAAAAAGATCCTAAATATCTCATTTTGTAGAGGAGATCTAACGTTAGTTTTGGTTGATCAAACCGGATCTAACAAAGATCTAACGAATGGAAACATTTTATACCCAAATTCTCTATAAGGGGGGCTAACCCGGGCTAGGTCCATGATTTCACTGCAACCAGAGATCTGCGAACAATCTCTGCACAATTATCTGTGTGTGTAGCTGGGCCTTGAGAAGCAGTCACTTACACAACATTGCGATGCCTTTGCTATTTTCTCATACCTCTCCTTAGGCTAGGGTCACATTTGCGGTCAGGTTAGCAGATCCTGATCCAGTTTTGAGCATTAAAAATCCTCAAAACCGGATCAGGATCTGCAGCCCATAAGCGCCCATTATAAAACCGGATTGCATTTAATGCACTCCAGTTCCCGCATTCTGGTTTCGCTGCCTGTATGAAAAATCATGCATATTTCAAATAGAGACAAAATAATAATGAAAAAGTAGAGATACTTAGTATTATGGAAATGGCCAAATCGATAATTCACCAAGTTGCCACATTGAGGCGATCTCTATTAACTGGGTCCTAACACTAATGCAACTGCCTGATGTCGTTCTGGGCTTTTCCTCATCGGCTGATACCAGAGAACAATGGATTTGCAGTCTTATAACTAAAGACAGGTGCTTTGAATATCTAATTGGTGCCTTGGGAAAAGAGGTTAACCCCTTAGGCGTGCTAGAGACTGAAACCAGAGGGAAATAGCTTATCTCTGACAACTAGAGTGTGGAAAGGTGCTAGCATATGGGTGCAGACCCATGTCATACCTCTACAATGCTATGCTGCACTCAATCCTGTCTATGAAGGTGCTAACTAAACACAGTTCTATTTCAAATATAATAATTGCACTCGACATAGACATATTTCAAATAGAGACAAAATAATAATGAAAATGTCTCTATTTGAAATATGTCTATGTCTGGTATCAGTCTCTAGCACGCCTAAGGGGTTAACCTCTTTTCCAAAGGCACCAATTAGATATTCAAAGCACCTGTCTTTAGTTATAAGACTGCAAATCCATTGTTCTCTGGTATCAGCCGATGAGGAAAAGCCCAGAACGACATCAGGCAGTTACATTAGTGTTAGAACCCAGTTAATAGAGATCGCCTCAACGTGGCAACTGGGTGAATTATCGATTTGGCCATTTCCATAGAACTAAGTATCTCTACTTTTTCATTATTATTTTGTCTCTATTTGAAATATGTCTATGTCGAGTGCAACTATTATATTTGAAAAATCATGCAGGCAGTGTTTTTCGGAGCGGTTTGAAAACCACAGCTGGAATGCTATAATGGGCACCTATGGGAGCCCCTCCGGCTACCGCAAGGCACATGTGAATGCCTGCATTAGCTGTATGCTTTGCTCATCCCTGCTGGACACTCCCTGGAGACATGTTGCCCACATATAATATTAACATTAACCCTTTGTTCATCCCTGCGGCAGCAGGGATGAACAAAGCATCCGGCATTCGGATTGCACACTATGAGCAATCCGGTTACCGGATCCAGGTTTAGGGACACATTTTGAATACAAAATGTGTCTGAAGGCTCATGCAATTACCGGATCCGGATCTGGATGCGGTAATCGCAATGTGCCTTCCAAATGTGACCCTAGCCTTAATTCTGTATCTATCCCAAGGGATATTGAGCAAATAGCAATCATTCTTGGATTGTAGACATGATATGCACTAAGCCATTTTTTCTATTTTCATACCTTATGCTGCTATACCAACTGTTAATTCAACATATACAATCAATGGTATCACATCTAATATAAATTGGCCAATTTCCCATTATTTTGGACCTACTATTAGTTGTATTTAACTCTCGGCACATTGAACAGTATGTTGATAGCATGATTTCCATATTATGTATCTGATTAATTTCTGTCATTTGCATGTTTATTTTATTTCAATTTTTCTCATTTTTGTCTTTGTCTTGTTTATTATTTCTCCCAATAGGGCCCTGTGGTAGTATTATTTATATTAATATTTTATTTCTGTGCCTATATTAAACATATTAAAGGTAGGTTTACATTGGCTGGTAATTATTGCTCATATTATATTAATTGTTCTCAATCTGTTGGATGTCAAAATGTATTTGTGCACTGCAATCTATCAAACATTACTTCAATCCCTAAAGGGTTTCCCCTATCTAATATAATTTTGAGGATATTTTTTACATTCAATCTTCATTCCTGTCCTTGCTCTGTTCCTGAAAATGTATATACCCACATGACAGTGGCACATTTATCATAAGGTGAGATGAGCATCACGCCTTAGGTAGAGTAGCACACTGATTTCTTTTCTCCATAGTTTGCACTGCACATGGCTGACAGAAATAGAAAACAAGGATAGTTAATTAGGGGCAGCAGTTACTTCTGTCCCCATTGCTGCTAACAGCAGTCTTCTTTTCCTGTTGTCTGTCCGCACTATTTCTCTCTACTGAGCTCTCAAATGTCAGCCTTTGCCCTTTGCATTCCTTTTATCACCACTATGCTGAAAAGTTGCCTGTCCCAATGATGAGCTCCAGGCTGCTTACAATGTGTGCTACAACGTGTTGCCATCATTTTATTCAGTTATGGCAAGCACTATATATTTTCAGTTGGCAATACTTGTGATAGCACATATTGTGCTGCCAGTAAACCTTCTATATTGTATTATAGAAGCAGGATACCATAGCACAGATAGACCTAAGCAATGCAACCCAGACTCAGCTGTGCTACTTTCACATACTTTGAACTCCCAAATTTGTATAAAGGAAAACAGGGACAGACTATGACTTGCATAGCCCTTAACTTTAAGGAAGTAGACAGGATAGAAGAAGCATAAAGTTAATGTCTCACAAAGTGTTCGTGAACAAACAGCACTATCTGCTGGTCAGACATGACAGAAAAAGGACAAGCAAGAACTGAAGAGTTAAGTGCCTGTTTGCCCGGGGGAGAGATTGGAGGAGAACCTGGGTAAGTTGTCAGCTTTGGCGCCGTTACTCATTATAATAAGCTGGAATGGTCAAGTAGAGGAGGAGTTGGCACCCTGACCTGTAGCAGGACGGTCTTGTGTGCAGCGGAGTTGACTTATAGCCTCCAAACCAAGAGAAGATGCAAGGGAGACCAGATATGAGAGAAGGCTCAAGAGAGACCAAATCCAAGAGAAGACCAGAGAGAGACCAGATCCAGGAGAAGGCTAATGGAAGACCATATCCAAGAGAACACTCACCAATAGATCCGCTGCACACCACGCTATATCTTTAAGGGAAATGCCAGAATGGATGTGTGAATTTATTGCATTATATAATAGGAGTCAAGGAAATAATTAGACAGCTTATTTCAAGCTGGCCCTGATCTAAAGAATAAATGTGAAAGCATTAGTTGATGTCATAGCCATGAAATCATAAGCCCAGTAACTGTTTACAGAGTTCTTTCACTATACTGGGTCCTATTCTCACCCTCAATGTCTGCAACCTGGAAGTGTGAATGGGAAAATGCCCTGTGCAGTTAAAATCATGGTCTTAAAGGGAAAGTCTCAAGACTATATGTAAAACCCTGCCTTTAAAGGGAGTGTGTAACACCTATTTGAATGTTCTCACATTAGTCACTGGGCGGGGTGCTGCTCCAAAGATAAATAACTATATATATTACAGTATGGGCGCACACCTCTTATTGTGGGTGCAAGCTTCAAAAATTACATGTAACCACTCACCAATAGATCCGCTGCACACCACGCTATATCTTTAAGGGAAATGCCAGAATGTCTGTGTGAATTTATTGCATTATATAATAGGAGTCAAGGAAATAATTAGAAAGCTTATTTCAAGCTGGCCCTGATCTAAAGAATAAATGTGAAAGCATTAGTTGATGTCATAGCCATGAAATCATAAGCCCAGTAACTGTTTACAGTGTTCTTTCACTATACTGGGTCCTATTCTCACCCTCAATGTCTGCAACCTGGAAGTGTGAATGGGAAAATGCCCTGTGCAGTTAAAATCATGGTCTTAAAGGGAAAGTCTCAAGACTATATGTAAAACCCTGCCTTTAAAGGGAGTGTGTAACACCTGTGTGAATGTTCTCACATTAGTCACTGGGCGGGGTGCTGCTCCAAAGATAAATAACTATATATATTACAGTATGGGCGCACACCTCTTATTGTGGGTGCAAGCTTCAAAAATTACATGTAAACACTCACCAATAGATCCGCTGCACACCACGCTATATCTTTAAGGGAAATGCCAGAATGGCTGTGTGAATTTATTGCATTATATAATAGGAGTCAAGGAAATAATTAGAAAGCTTATTTCAAGCTGGCCCTGATCTAAAGAATAAATGTGAAAGCATTAGTTGATGTCATAGCCGTGAAATCATAAGCCCAGTAACTGTTTACAGAGTTCTTTCACTATACTGGGTCCTATTCTCACCCTCAATGTCTGCAACCTGGAAGTGTGAATGGGAAAATGCCCTGTGCAGTTAAAATCATGGTCTTAAAGGGAAAGTCTCAAGACTATATGTAAAACCCTGCCTTTAAAGGGAGTGTGTAACACCTGTGTGAATGTTCTCACATTAGTCACTGGGCGGGGTGCTGCTCCAAAGATAAATAACTATATATATTACAGTATGGGTGCACACCTCTTATTGTGGGTGCAAGCTTCAAAAATTACATGTAAACACTCACCAATAGATCGCTGCACACCACGCTATATCTTTAAGGGAAATGCCAGAATGGCTGTGTGAATTTATTGCATTATATAATAGGAGTCAAGGAAATAATTAGAAAGCTTATTTCAAGCTGGCCCTGATCTAAAGAATAAATGTGAAAGCATTAGTTGATGTCATAGCCATGAAATCATAAGCCCAGTAACTGTTTACAGAGTTCTTTCACTATCTTTTCTAGCCTCTTGTTTCTGTACAACTGAATTGTCAACATTTATTGTTACTTGTATTGTTACTTGTCCTAGTCTGCCCTTTTTAACATGTAAAGCGCCATGGAATATAATGGCGCTATATAAATTAATAATAATAATAATAATAATAATAATAATACTGGGTCCTATTCTCACCCTCAATGTCTGCAACCTGGAAGTGTGAATGGGAAAATGCCCTGTGCAGTTAAAATCATGGTCTTAAAGGGAAAGTCTCAAGACTATATGTAAAACCCTGCCTTTAAAGGGAGTGTGTAACACCTGTGTGAATGTTCTCACATTAGTCACTGGGCGGGGTGCTGCTCCAAAGATAAATAACTATATATATTACAGTATGGGCGCACACCTCTTTTTGTGGGTGCAAACTTCAAAAATTACATGTAAACACTCACCAAGAGATCCGCTGCACACCACGCTATATCTTTAAGGGAAATGCCAGAATGGCTGTGTGAATTTATTGCATTATATAATAGGAGTCAAGGAAATAATTAGAAAGCTTATTTCAAGCTGGCCCTGATCTAAAGAATAAATGTGAAAGCATTAGTTGATGTCATAGCCATGAAATCATAAGCCCAGTAACTGTTTACAGAGTTCTTTCACTATACTGGGTCCTATTCTCACCCTCAATGTCTGCAACCTGGAAGTGTGAATGGGAAAATGCCCTGTGCAGTTAAAATCATGGTCTTAAACGGAAAGTCTCAAGACTATATGTAAAACCCTGCCTTTAAAGGGAGTGTGTAAAGATATAGCGTGGTGTGCAGCGGATCTATTGGTGAGTGTTTACATGTAATTTTTGAAGCTTGCACCCACAATAAGAGGTGTGCGCCCATACTGTAATATACATATCCAAGAGAAGACTCAAGAGAGACCAGATCCAAGACAACACCCAAGAGAGACCAGACCTGAGAGAAGACCCAACTTGACTGTTTTGGATCTGAGAGAGATGGCTAAGCTATAGCGGGGGACCGTTTGTGTGAGCCATAGCTTCCTGCATGAAGTTGCAGTACCAAGTGGGGGCTGAGGCCACACTTCACAGAACTAAGGTGGTCAGCATGCTGAATGTTCGGAGTAACCCACCAATAGGGACTTTGCGGTCTAGCAGGTTGCATTGTTGACCCCTGATAGGGCCCTGTGACATTTTGTGTAGCCTTTAGAGTGAAAATGATGAGATGCACTGTAGTGAATTAACATTTCCTTGGTTGGAGTGTTAAGACAATAGCATAGTAACCATTACTGAATGATAACCATAAAAATGTAGTGTCTAAATACCATTGTTCATATCCATATTCAACTGAAATGCTATATATTGCAGGTAGTATAGTGTTTCTTTGCCATTATTTTCACTGCCCCTTAATCCTATGCCTTAGGCATCTTTTGATTGTGTAAATTTAATAAATCATTGTTGGTCAACTACCACTGTCTCCACATTGTATGTGCTGCTGCACCTTTATACCTGTTAACAAAACCACACCCACGTCAAATTTTTTTCTGACAAATCCATAAAACAATGTAAATAAAAGGGACTGCATCTTTATTAACCCCTGGACCGTGGGCGAGGGGTTAATAAAGATGCAGTCCCTTTTTTAGGATTGTTTTATTGATTTTTCAGAAAAAAAATGACGTGGGCTTCGCCGTATTTCTGGAACCAGCCGGATCCAGCAGGCAGCGACGGGCTGCTCCCAACCCCCAGGTGCCTATTTGTACCTGGCCAAACACAAGAATATAGGGGAGCCCTTCTTTTTTATTATTTCATGAAGTTCATGAAATAATAAAAAACAAATGCGTGGGGCTCCGTGCAATTTCTATGTCTAGCCAGGTACAGCTAAGCAGCTGGGGGCTGGAATCCGCAGCGCAGGGAGGCCCGCAGCCGCCCCAGAAGATGGCGCGTTCATTGAAGCACCATCCTCTGGCGCTGAACCCCGCTCTTCCAGTGGCCCTGGTGGCGGTGGCACGCTGGGTAATAAAGGGGTTAATACCAGCTTTGTTATACAAGCTGGTATTAAGCCCGAGATTCTTAATGTCAGGCCAGGTTTGACCCGGCCACTAAGAATCTCCAATAAATGGTTAAAAAAAACACCACACAGAGAAAAATTATTTATTAAAAATAAAGACACAGACACCAGTAGGGACTCCAACTTTATTACCACCACATATCCCTTCAAAGACCCAGGTCTATTCTCTCCTTCTTTCTACTCTCTTCTGTCTTCTGTCTTCCTTCTTTTTCTTGTTGCAGCGCCGGTAAGCAGAGAGTTAACTGTGCTGTGACAGCGGGAGCCTATTAAACATGATTTAGCTAATGTAGCAGATAGAGCCTGAAGCTTCCGAGACACATCTGCGATTTGTAAATCGCACATTACTCGCTATTACTCGCTTCCCCATTCATTAACATTGGACTCGCTAGACTCGCAACGAGTAGCGAGTCCCGGGCTCGGACTCGCTAGAGTCAAGCGATTCCGAGTAATTTAGGACTCGCCCATCACTAATGAGCGCCTTCTTGCTGAACTACCTGCAACATGACCCTCTGATTGTCCGAATTAGAAGTAATGCCGACTACTGGGTTGCCACACTCTTAGATCCCCGGTACAAGACAAAATTTGGCAAAATAATTTCTGCCATAGAAAGGGACGCACGCATGCAAGAGTATCAGCAGAAGCTGTCACGCAATCTTAGATCAGCTTTTCCACAAAACACCAGTGGTACACAGAGTGAATCTCACAGGAGTATCTCCAAGTGAACATCGATCCCATGACTGGGGAACTGGAGCCTTGCTCATTTTGGGCTTCCAATCTGGAAAAATGGCCTGAGCTCGCCACTCACGCCTTATAGATCCTGTCGTGCCCCGCAGCCAGCGTTCTCTCTGAACGTGTCTTCAGCGCTGCTGGTGGAGTGCTGTCAGATAAGCGCACGCGTCTGTCCAGCCAGAGTGTGGACAGACTAACGTTCATCAAGATGAGCAAGTCATGGATCCGCAAAGACTTTTCTACCCTTGTGTTATCCTGGGAGACTAAAGGCTTGTGGATTTTTGATTGTGCTTCATGCCAGTAACCATTTAAAGCTTGCCACTGTGGGGTAATTGATGCCACTTAAGTGGTGTCTGTGCCCAAATTTTGGGAAAAAAATGGAGACTCTTGCTGGTGTCTCCTAAATGTGAAGGGCATGACATGCCTATATCTGTATCTGTGTCTTCTCCTGCTTTTACTCGTCCAGCTCTTTTCTTTTCCCATTTTTATATTTACTTGTCACTTTTCCATGTGGTTGTTGTGTCTTCTGAGTAGGTGTCACCTTTTTGACACCTTAGAACAGGGGTCTCAAACTCCAGGCCTCGAGGGCCGCACACAGTCCAGGTTTTCAGGATTGCCTTAGAATTTGACAGTTGGTCATTTAATTACCAACTGTCAAATGCTATGGAAATCCTGAAAACCTGCACTGTGTGCGGCCCTCGAGGCCTGGAGTTCGAGACCCCTGCCTTAGAAGGTGTTTTCTATGTGCTTGTATGTGTTTGTGTTTGCCTGCCTTTGTTTTCAATGGTGTTCGACGGTGTTCGACGAACATTCGACAAACATTCGACGAACACACCCCCAATTCGACAAATCAAATGGAATTCGAACACTGTGCAATGTGCACAGCCCCGGGAGTGAGGGACCACGTGGAAGTCTGAGGGGGTAAAAAAGGTATGCAGGCGGGCCACGGTGGTGAGTAAGCTGACATCTGTGCTGCAGGGAGGCAGCATAGTATGGGGATGATGACATTATAGTACTCCTCATTACAACCCCTCTTCACCAGGCCAGAAGGAAGTCTCTTCTCTAGCAGGATGTCTTACCAGTTAGTAACCATAGGACTGGCCGGTAGTACGGGTAAGCTAGATGTCTGTTGTCTGGGGGAATTCTTCTTGGTCCCAGAATGGCAGACGGAACTGACTTGCAAATTAGACAGCTTCAGGGGTTCAGGGGCCAGACCTCTTCCATGGCAACTTTATCTCCAATGGAGCACCTCTGTAGTGCTCCAGTCCAGGGCAGGCTCATGGGTATGGAACCAGGGCAGACCCAAGAGAAGCAGGCAGGACAAATTAGGAAGTGAAGTAACAGTAAAGGTACCCTTTACAAGCCGCCACTGTGCCTAGCAACAGGTATCCACCGCACGTGCACGCGTACGTTTTTGACGGTGGATACCGATCGCTGATGCCGCATATACACGCCGCCATTGCGTTGTCAACTGAAGGTATCTTTGTTCCCCGGAAGTTCCAACAGATCCTGTGAATAACTTCCTGTTGAATACCTTCGCTGCTTCACACGCCGCTACCACAAAGGAATATGGGGGTACATATTTTGCGCTGCAAGTATATAGGCATGACAGAGTTGTGTATTCCGTGACGCTAATACGCTGATTGGACAAAGCAATAGCATCATGATTGGCCAGCCTGCGCAGGAAGGCTGGCTAATACATGACGCCATTCCAATTGTGTAGTGGGAATGGACAGCTCTTTAAATATGGCGCCCTGAGAAGGGACAGCCAATCGTTACACAGTAGCCCCCACCAATGATCGCTGATGGGGCGTGGTATCCATGACGCTGTGGCACGCCTCTGGGAAATCACTAGGTGAAACAAATTCAATCCCTGTGCCCCGTTTACACGCCACTACCATGGCAATTGTGCCTTTGTGTTGCCTTCGGTTTTTGAGCACGGCTCAGCAACAGATATCTGAGTCAACTGTAGGGCACCGGCAGGAAATTCCCTATTTACACGCCGCCATTTCGTAGATATTTCATGGCAACAGGCACAAATATCTCCAATGCCAGGCAGTTGCTACCTTGCAGTGGTGGCATGTAAAGGGGCCCTAAGGAAGTAAGGAGATGTCCGAATACAAAGCTCCAACACATAGCTTCACTAGGTCAGACACAAAGCAAACGGGTTTAGACCAGAGTGCTCTATTGACAGATGACACAGTCCAAGGCTTCTGGAGACATGGGATGGTAATATGGTCTCCATCCAACACAGCCTGTTGAATGAAGTTCCCAGGATATAAGGAAACAAGGTGGACATTTACAGAGAACTGGTTACCTCCACATGATAAGGATATGGGCAGAGTCAATGAGGGAGAGGATTTTTCTCACCTAGGGTAGTGCCTCCAACAGACCCCAGGTTAGGGATTTCTGGCCTCATGGAACAAGCATGGATTAAATTGTCTGCACCCCTGCGGTAGAAACACAGGTCTTTGGCTCAACGATTCTCCCAACACCTGCATAGGTTCAGAAACAGGAACTGCAACTAGAAACTGAGGCACCAGCGGACTCTACAGGGAAAGAATCAGATGTGCCCAACAGTATAATATTCAACCTGCACAATATAGTAAATTAAAATAGAAGTGTCCAAAATAATGAAAAATGGGCCAATAGGATCACAAGAAATTAATATGATTAAATGTGCCACAGGCAAGGTAATAAATAATGCACAAATAAAATTTATACAACACTGAATAATCCCTGAATACTATAGGTATAAAAGTCAGTATATCCAGTATATCAATATAAGTACAATCAACAAGTTACCATGTGATTGATGAACCACTATCAAGGAACCTTCTGACGCATATTTCAGTGTCTTTCTATATGCATAGGTTGTACTTATGTTATACTCTGAACTATTTGATTTGAACATACAGAAGTGTGTGATCTTTGTCTTCACCAGTCTGTCTCTGATTGTACTTACTGAATTTTCAAATGCATTTGTAATTGTAGCGCCCCTGCGGATTCGTTCCTACAGTGATGCCACACCTACTCCACAGGTCACTGCTCTCAGGTGAGAGGGGTTCGCAAAGCCAAGACAAAAACACTGCACCCAACACAATCCTGGCACCAGGCCAGGGGATCATGGGTAGACCCTAATTTGAGGGAGGGCCCCGATTGTTGGGCTGGAGGAGGAGTGAAAAGGTAGAGGGGATGGGAGAGAAGTAAGAGAGGAGAGTTGAGAGTTGGTGGAGGAGAGTGGAGGAGTCTTAGGGGGCACGGGAGTGAGAAATCACCTGTGGTGCTCCGAATCCACTGCCGGCTGGTGGCGAGTGGAGGGACTAGGTTGCAAGAGGGACCGGCCCCGATCTAGTGGGAGGACTGGATGCCTTAGCTAGGAAAACCTGAGGCCTCTGGATTGCAAGTCTGGGGGCCAAAGCCATGGACCCATCCAGGGACATTGGTATTATGAGGGTCAGAGGATGTGTTTTGCCATCACTCAACAGGGTCCACAGACAATTGCTGTGAGACGTGGTAGGCCACGAAGATGCAGGAAAGATCAGCATGGGAGAGAGTCAACAAGGAAAGGCTTATGGAAAGGTGTCTTGGTGGAGCGGCCCCGAATCAACTGAGAGCTGGCCAAGCTGTTTCCTGGGAGAGCACAGCACCCGGCAGGGTCATACTTGCCTGATCACCAAGTAAAAGCTACTGAACTGCATTCCTGGTGTCCTCCAGTTATTGTCACACCTTCCCTGCGACCTCCCGCACAACATCATCATTGCCCCCACCATCTTCCAATGACTGATTGTCTATCCCTGAGGCCCCATTCCTCCTGTGGGGGCGATACCATCCCAGCTGCACTACCATCTGCTCCAGAGGTCATAATCTGCAGTGTTAATAATGATAGTGTGCCTGACTGGCATCACCTTGAAGTGTAGTTTTTTCTGACTAAGATCCCTCTCCCCTTCCCCTTTTTCCTGCCCTGTAGCCAGCTGAGACCTCCATCTTTTTGGAGTCCAGTACACACTTTTCATTTGGTTTTAATTACAAATACAGGCATATAAAACCCATTCACACAACAGAACTCTGCCAGTCATAGTGTTAGGACCAGAAAAGACGGGAGGCACATTGGCACAGTTATCGAGCACTCCGTAGTGGCCACTGCTGGAGCTAAGTCTTCCCATATTCATTATTTTCTAGAGCAGTTTTTGCTATGCCTTTTTTTCATATTATCTGTATTAGCTGTGCAGACAGCCCTGCCGCTCATTGCATTCATCTAGGTGTTCATATTATATGTGTTTAGTATTGCAGCAGATCATCTTTTCTGTAATAATCTGCAGTGTCTGCCATCCCTGGCCGAACACCACAGGTGGCATCACGTTCATCCCCTGTAAATACTACCCCTTTAACTGCACGGCCTGGGCCACCGTGACCTCCCAACGAACTGACCGGCCCTGTTACCGAGTACCCCATGGCCCTGGTGGGCGTCGCATAATAATTTTAGAATATGCTATAATAATGATATTAAAAAAATGTTATCACCTCTTATTTTTGTGTTTTTCCTATGTATACAGCAGATGACATAGTAAAGGGGGAAATAAAATTACACCTGCCGGATGCCATGAGTAAATGTCATTTTAACATTTTAGTACCTATCTATGTTTGTGGTGTGTGATGTGTTCAGACATATTCTCGTTAATTTATGAAGGAGATATTCTGAACCACACAAAGCCTTTGTGGACAATGCAAGAATTGCCAAAAATTAGAAGGAAGTGGGATTCCGATACATCCTGTGTACAGTGGAGTAACTTGAAGCTCATGGGCCTTGATGCAAAAGCTGCAGCAGGGCCCCCAATTCTTCTATAGGCCAAAGGGACTTTTGGAGCCCCCTAGGCTCCAGGGCCCGGGTGCGATTGCAACCCCTGCACCTGTTGTAGTTACGCCCCTGTGTGTGAAAGATATAAAGGAGGGCCTTATACACATTCTGTTAAAATTGTTTAGTAGTGAGACTCCTAGTCTCATAAAGCCTATGGATTAACTGCAAGGACTGCCAAAATTAGAATGAAGGACTGCAGTACACCCTAGAAAACACATATATGATGGTCTAAGAAAATATTTGTATCCCATTTTTAACCCCTCTACCCAGCCTGGTTTGCACCTTCATGAATGGGCCATTTATTTTCAATTCTGACTAGTGCCAATTATGATGTAATAACTCTGCAACGCTTCAATGTATCCCAGTAATTCTAAAATAGTTTTTTCTTCAAAACATATTGTAATTCATGTCAATCGTAAATTTAGGACAATATTTTGCATTTATTTGTGAAAATATAGAGAATTTGGCAAAAAAGTTGAACATTTTGCAATTTTCTAATTTTTAATTTTTATGCCCTTAAACCAGAGTTCTGTCACCCAAAATAACAAATAAATAACATTTTCCACATGTCTACTTTATATTAACACAATTTTTGAAAGATTTTTTTTTTTGGTTAATTAGTTGAGAGGCTTAAATGTTTATCAGCAATTTCTCATTTTTCCAACCTTTACAAAACCATTATTAGGGATCACATCACATTTGAAGTAACTTTAAGAGGCTATGTGACAGAAAATACCCAAAAGTGACACCATTCTAAAAACTGCGCCCCTTAACTGCTCATAAAACCACATTGAAGAAGTTTATTAAAAGGTCAAATCCTTTACAGGAACTAAAGCAATGTGGAAGGAAAAAAAAGATTTACTTTTTTTTCTTCAAAAATGATATCTTAGCCCCAAATTTTGCATTTTCTCAAGGGTCCTACAGAAGAAAGCTGACCTCAATATTTGTTGTGCAATTTCTACTGAATCCTTCATATGTGGTGGGAAACTACTATTTTGGCACACGGCAGTGTTCGTAAGGGAAGGAGTGCCATTTGGCTTTAAAAATGCAAGATTGGCTGGAATCATTAGTATATTTTGACAAGGGAAATAGGTAGGAAAGGGCAACAGAATATGCTACACATTTCTACGGAATGTGCCAATACCCCACATATGACTGTACAGTTCTGTTTGGTCATGCACAAGGTTTCGGAAGGGAAGAAGCACATGATTTTTGGATCACAGATTTTTCCTAAAATAATTTGTGAACTCTATTTGCAGAGCCTCTAAGTGCCAGAACAGCAGATACCCTTTGGATGACTATATTTTAGAAATTTTAGAAACCCCTCTGGGACTTCATCTACAGGTGTAGTGATGATTTTGTCTGTGGAAAACACCCATGTGTCAAATGCAGTGACTGTTGCAAAATAAAAAATTGCAAATAAGCCTTTTTTGTGTCGGTGCATTGTAGTGCCCATAAATTGTACCCAGCTCATGCTTTTGAAAATGTATAGCCTGTAAATTAAGCGGGCTTCCTCATTATGACAATGCCAAACATTTGGATATTAACTATGATTTAGACACATTATGTCTGGTTTCCTCCCACACTCCAAAGACTGATAGGAAATTTAGATTGTAGACCCCAATGGGGACAATGTTGCTAATGTATGTAAAGTGCTGTGGAATTAATGGTGCAAGATAAGTAAATAATAATTATTATATTTTGGATCAGTTCACATTTATCCTGTGCTTTATGCTGAGAATTTATATTTGGGTTACCAGCTATATCTTCGAAATATATGAATAAGTTGAAAACCCTGATGGACCCATTCACTATGATGAGGCAGTAAAGTTACTCCTATAGCTATTCACAATGCAGCACCTCCCTACTTTTCCTCCCTCATCTCTGTCTATCACCCCACCAGTTGTCTACGTTCTACAAATGACCTTCGACTAACATCAGCACTAACCCGATCCTCCCACTCCCGGGTCCAAGACTTCTCCTGAGCTGCACCAATTCTATGGAATGTTCTACCCCAAGAAATCAGGTCCATCCTCAACTTGCATGGCTTCAGACGCTCACTAAAAACACATCTTTTCAAGGCGGCCTATCATTCTCCCTAACAAAATTATCTTTACTTTTATTTTTACTTTTGTCCTTTTTTTTGTGGGTCATTACATTTACCAGTATTGCAATGGATAATAACTGTAAGTGCTTCACTAAAAGCATTGACAGATTGCCTCCCACACCATGTTCCTGACATGGTGTAAGAAGATTTCCATCTACCAGGATGATGGAGAAGAAATGATGGTGGAGATTTCAGTAAGAAAATGATTCCAAAAACACAGCCACAGAATTTTTCAATTGGTTTCAGAGAATGAAAATCAGTGTGTTATAATGGCTCAGACAATCACCTGACTTGAATCCAATAGAAAATAAAGGTCAGAGTTCATTGAAGGAGCCCACAGAACCTTCAGGATTTGAATTGTGTTTGTGTGGAAGAATTGACTAAAATCACATCTGAGCAATGCATGTGACTAGTTTCTCCTTACATGAGTTATCTTGAAATACATGAGTAGTCTTGAAGCTGTTGTCCAACAAAATGGTTTTTGTATGAAGTGTTGAATACATTTCAGTAAGCTAGTTAAATACTTTTTCCCTGTGTCATTTCTCATTTTACACATTACTAAAGTAGTGGACATCTATGGCTTGAACGTGAGAAAAGACGCTTTCAACAGTGTCTTTTCTTGCTCTAGGAAAAGCGTGAGATTTCACTCAGATGCTGGTGTTTGAGCCGTGCTAGGGGCCACATCACCATAGGTAAGCATTGGCAGCTTTAACGCGGTACTACCATGGCGGTAGCACTGCGTTAAGGCTGCCAAAATATATGTTTTTAACGCAACCCCCCTTTAACGTTAATGTGACCCTAGCGTTAGTGAATAGTTATAGCTCTAACTGAATACTTTGAACTGTTTCATTACTGGTTACTCATCCAATGCAAGTCATTGAGGAACTCATTCTGATCTGAATACTTAAACATTTCAAAGTATTTGATTAGAGGTATCTGAATCTGACTATCTTAATACTAGCTCATCACTAGTTACTATATATACACTCCCTGACAGAAGTTATGTCGCTTATCCATGTAATGTAAATAAAAGCTTATAACCTGATGTTAAATTCGTCCATTGGTTGTATAAATTACTCTTTTGAAAGCTGAAACCCTCTGAAATGTGGTTTTAAGTTAAGAAAATAAATTGGCATCAATGCTGAAATATTGATAATTTAATGAACACAGAATGGTCAGATTTTGGCAAGACAAAAGTTTTGTTGCCTGGTCATATAATGCTCCCAATCCTAGTTTACATCCACACCTGTGCTCAGTAAATGATCGGTTAATTTGTGGATGTATAAAAAGAAACCCAGCTCCCCAGACCTTCACTTGAACTGCAACTTGAGCTCTGACAACATGACAAAAATCCACCCTGCGACCAAAGCCTTGATTATCAAGAGGCTGATGACCAGATCCACTGCAGAGGTGGCTGGCACCTTTAATGTGTCTCTGCATCAAGTACAAAGAATTAAAGAAAGATTTGACTGGAAATGTGGTTGACAAGCCCAGGTCCAGCAGACCCCACAAGACAACTGCTCAGGAGGAACCTTTATTGGTTAGAAAATCCAAAGCAAGCCCATCTTCCACTGCAGTAGAGCTCCAACAGGCCTGGTCACCTCAAGTCCCTGTGTCAACTAGAACAGTTTGTAGTATTCTGTCTCGAAATGGCTTCCATGATTGAATCAGTGCCCAGAAGCCAGTACTAAAAAAAAAAAGGCAAATAAAAAACCGTGTGGCATTTGCAAAGTCCCACAGCCTGCTAAACAGATGGACGCTGGTAAATTGGCAGAAGGTGGATTTCTCTGATGAATTTTCAGTAGAATTACACCACAGCCACTGCAAATACTGCAGGAGAACTACTAGAGTCCATATGGATCCAAAATATACCCAGAGAACAGTTACATTTGGTGGTGGAAAGATCATGGTCTGGGGTTACATTCAGTATGTGGGTGTGCGAAACATTTGCAAGGTAGAAGGCAATATCAATAGCCTAAAATATCAAGAAGTACTAGCTACCTCTTATATTCCAAATCATAAAAGGGGTCAAATTCTGCATTAGGATGGTGCTCCATCTCATACATCCATCTCTACAACAAAGTCCCTCCAGGCAAAAAAGATCAAGGTGCTCAAGGACTGGCCAGCCCAGTCACTAGACATGAACATCATTTAGCATGTTTGGGGTAGGATGAAAGAGGACGTTTGGAAGACAAAACCAAAGAATCTAGATGAACTCTGGGAGGCATGTAAGACTGCATTCTTTGCTATTCCTGATGACTTCATTAATAAATTGTATGATTCATTGTTGAACCGCATGGATGCAGTCCTTCAAGCTCATGGAAGTCACACAAAATATTAAATATGATTCCAATAGCACCACAACTTCATTCACCAGTGTTATGCAGCATATATTTGTATTTTAAGTTAATTATTTGTTTGAATATCACATTACTTTCTGTGGGTGACAAAACTTTTGTCTTGCCAAAATCTGACCATTCTGTGTTCATTAAATGATCAATATTTCAGCATTGATGCCATTTATTTTCTTAACCTAAACCACATTTCAGAGGGTTTCAGATTTCAAAAAAGTATTTTATACAACCAATGGATGAATTTAACGTCATAAGATTTTATTTACATAACATGGTTAAGCGACATAACTTCTGTCAGGGAGTGTATAATATTTATTAATGGAGAAAAATAAAAAACCCCGAAAGGAATACAATGTCAGAAAGTAACTTTGCTGCAATCAGTTAAAGAGGGCCAACCAGCAGGTTTTAGGTCTATAAAGTGAAGCCAGTACCTTACAGGCTCCGGGATGCTGAGTGCAATCATACCTTTACTTCAATGATTACATGTATGATTGCTGAGACACTACAACCCTCAGCATGCTCCATCACACAGTCTGCACATCCAGAGACATTACAACTCCCAGCATGCTCCATCACACAGTCTGCACATCCAGAGACACTATAATTCCCAGCATGCTCCATCACATGATCTGCACATCCAGAGACACTACAACTCCCAGCATTCTCCATCACACAGTCTGCACTTCCAGAGACACTAAAAGTGCCAGCATGCTCCTTAGATGATCCCCATCTGTGATCTTTTATCTGTGATCTGTGATCTGTCCAGATCTGTAAGAGGAGATAAATCAAGACGTGTAAAGGCTTGAGGGGGTGGGGGCTTCTACTGTGAGATCACAGTCAAGCAGGGAGATGGAGGGAAAGAGGGAGGGGAGAGGGTTTGGCTTTGGCTTAGAGAAAATAGGGCAGAAATACAAAGAAACCCTGTCCCTCTTATGCTATTGTGCTGCACACTCCTTCCCCCTGCTGCACACTTTCTAAGGACTTCTATAACAGTTATCTCAGCAATCATACATGTAATCATTGAAGTAAAGGTATGATTGCACTCAGTATCCCAGAGCCTGTAAGGTAGTGGCCTCACTTTATAGCCCTAAAATCTGCTGGTTGGTCCTTTTTAAACGTTCATAACACAGGTCTGCAAAATAATTTTTTCAAGACCTGTTTTGGTTACTCCCCATAATCTTCATATGACCTGTTTTGTCATAGGACATCATGTTTTCAGATAATTTAAGTAACTATGCTTAATCAGGTAATACCTCAAACTAAATGAAAATACACTTAATTAAATTAAATTTAATTAATTAAAATTATTTTTTTATTACAAATTTTTCATGAGAATCATTTTATTTAACTGGAATGAGCTCACTAACACACTAAAACCGATTCTTCTTCCCTCTGAGGCTTCTCTTGGTACATTTATGATTGTGAGTTGCATCTGGAATGTCTCCTTGAAGCACTCAACAGTAGTCTGCCATCATTGTAATGCTCCACCTTTCCTGGTATCTTCTTTCCATTCCTGTAATGTCTTGGTGAATCGTTCACCTTGCTCTTCAATTACAGCTCCCAAATTTCCAAGAAAGTTGTTAAGGTGGGAATGGAGAAAATGCTTGTCAAACTCATCAGGCAACCTAAAGCTTGAAATTCGTCCGACAAAATTTTTGTTGTCAGGATCTTTGTTATTGATGGC